>JANKYE010000091.1:20753-42855 GCA_032467995.1 Erythroxylum dillonii | reverse complement strand
CTGTTGTGGTTTCTATTTCCTGAAACCTTCTGTTATTGATACTTTGGATCTGTGTATGTATTCTTGCATACTATTCATTTGAGTTCTTCTTACCATGAGTTTATGACTTTTTTTTCCTTCTTATTAGTGGCTCTTACCTTGTTTATTGCAAACACAGGTTTAGATACATCAACATCAGAAATAAAGAAAAGGAGACAGTTGAAGGATTGGAAGAGGAAGTACGGAAGAACCAATGGCAGCAAGGTATTGGTGTCACATGTGCTCTGAAATGGTGGATCCCATCATGGAGGTTGAGGTTAAATGTCCCTTTTGCATGAATGGATTTGTTGAAGAAATGAGTAGCAGCCCGATGAATATACAGGACACTGGTACTGATTTTGGGTCAGATCGCACCTTTTCTCTTTGGGGCCCTATTTTGCTTGGTATGATGGGTAACTCCCCCCGTCGCAGAAGATCTAGAAGAATGGGTTTTGGTGATGACGAAGACAATGCTGACAGTGAAGCACGGCATGGAGGAGAGACCGAACTGGACCGTCAAATTGAAGCAATCATTAGGAGGAGGAGAAGTTCAGCTACCATGCTGCAATTGCTTCAAGGAATTAGAGCTGGAGTGTTGACTGAATCGGAGCATTATGAAGAAGATCGTGATAGGGATAGAGAAAGAGAACGTGTCATTTTGATTAATCCCTTCAATCAATCTATTGTTGTTCAAGGTTCTTATGAGTCTAGCAATGGCCAAAACCAGAACGAAAATCCCATCGGATCACTAAGTGATTATTTCGTTGGTCCTGGTTTAGACTTGTTATTGCAGCATTTGGCAGAGAATGATTCTAATAGATATGGGACTCCTCCTGCTCATAAGGAGGCAATTGACGCATTACCTACTGTGACAATTAAAGAGAAATTGCAGTGTTCAGTGTGTTTGGATGAATATGAGATTGGTACTGAGGCAAAGGAAATGCCTTGTAAACATAAGTTTCATAAGGGGTGCATATTACCATGGCTGGAGCTTCATAGTTCTTGTCCAGTTTGCAGGTATCAGCTGTCTGTAGATGAGTCTAAACTTGATTCTGAGAGGCCTAGGAATATCAATACTCAGACACTGAATGATAATGATGGTGGTGAGAGTAATATTAATCATGGGAGCACTTTTGAGGAGGGAGATGGTGGAGGGAGAAATGGAAGTGGGAGAAGATTTTCCTTTCCTTGGCCTTTCAATAGTTTGTTCTCCGCTTCGTCGTCATCCCAATCCGGTGGAAGTAATTCATCATCCCCACCATCCTCTTGAAGAAATGCACCTGGAAATGCTTATTAAACTGATCATTGCGTATCAATCTGTGAGTTGCTGTAGTTTGGATATCCATCCCTATCGTGTTCATGTACATATTATCTTTGCCACACTTGAGGTTGAATCCAAGTTGTTTTCCAGTTCACATGCTTCTTTTAGATTCTCTTGCATTATGTAATTCTTTCTTTATTGAAGAAATTTCTGATTTTTCTATATCAATGTGTATAAATCTTTGGCCACAGTGGATGTTTCAGCAGTATGCTATTAAATTTGCGTAACTTTAATGCTTTTGTTTTACTTTGATGCACTTCTTTTACTGACCACCATTTTACTGAACTCTAGCATTATATATCATATGCTATTTAGTTTTTACAACCAAGTTATATCATTAATTATGTGCTAGTTCTTATAAGTGCATTAATTACATGCTAACTCCGAATTTTCCTTCTTTGAAGTGAAAACTCACCAAATCAGTTGGTGCTCAACGTTTAAATTTGTGAAGAAAAGCAGCGTAAGACAAAACAAACAAACCAAAAAAAGGTTTAGTGCTGTCATTATACTTGACAGCATAGTTCATTCTAAATTTAAGAATGCGAAATTACTCTCATCATAACTTAACCCCTTCTATCCTGTCTCCTCCTCCAAATAAAAGGAAATTGGAAAATTCTAAGAAACATCACTTAACAGTGATGATCTTGATGACAGATGCAGTTCCAACTCGGTGCAGAGCGACCACAGAGTCTCCACTCTTGCATAGTCCTTTTGCCTTAGCATGCTGGATTGCGAAATCCAAAGCTTCTTCTGTTGTCTCAGAGTGAGAAGCCTTAGCAGATCCTGCATATAAAATTGGCACCAACCCACGGAAAATAAGGCTGTGCCTTGCAGGTGCTTCGTCACTGCATGACCAGTCAAATGAATCAGTCTTAATCTCAGGCACAACCACAGATAAAATGGGCATGCCCGGCCTGTACTTAGCCACCAGTTTTGCAGTACTTCCTCCCCTTGTTAAAACCAGTATAAAAGCTGCTTTTGTTGAATTGGCTGTTCTGACAGCAGAAGAGGCAAGGCTTTCTAAAGGGCTCATGGGCACAGGTGAATGTTGCATGATCCTTTTAAATACATCTCCATAATCAAGTGTGCTCTCTGCTTCTACACAAATCTTTGCCATAGTCCGAACGGCAAGTTCTGGATATGCTCCAGCTGCAGTCTCACCACTCAGCATCACGCAATCAGTACCATCAAGAACTGCATTGGCAACATCAGTAGCTTCTGCTCTGGTTGGCCTTGGAGACTTGATCATGGACTCAAGCATCTGGGTTGCGGTGACAACAGGTTTTCCTTGGATGTTGCACTTATAGATCATTACTTTCTGTGCTAGAAAAATCTTCTCAATTGGAATTTCCATTCCAAGGTCACCACGAGCCACCATAAATGCATCGGTGTTTGCTAAGATATCATCAAAATTTGCCACCCCTTCTTGATTTTCAACCTATCAAAGTTTTCAAGCGGTGGGAATGATACATAAGTGAGACAATAACCACTGCAATTTGCTACATATTCTCGATTACATGACAATTACTTGACAGTCGTTCACTCAAAATCAATTGCATGGTTCCAATTTCTGCCAACAAGCAAGCAGTAAATGCTTTAACACAGTAAGCATACCTTTGACATGAGAAGGATACTCTTGGCATGATCGCCCAACAAGTTCCGCACTTCCACGAGATCTGAGCCCTTTCGAACAAAAGAAAGAGCAATCATGTCAATGTGATTAGGAACCCCCCACCCCATGATATCATCCTTGTCTTTATCGGTCAAGGTTGGCAGATCCACTATTACCCCTGGGAGATTAACATTCTTCCTTTCACCAAGAATAGCTGAGTTCTCGCATCGGCACCGAACCAAACCAGCTTTTTTGTCACATGATAGAACAGCGAATGAAATGGTGCCATCAGCACAAAGTATGACACTCCCTGGCTTGACATCTTCTGCCAATTTCTTGTAGCTCATGCAGATCATATTTTCATCGCCCTTGATGCTATAGTCAGTAGATATGGTGATCTCCTGACCTTGTTTTAGCTGGATGGGTTTGGCATCTTTTAAGAAACCAGTTCGAATCTCTGGTCCCTGTTACACATGAACTGAAAAAATTAAAGATTTTGTGTGTGGATCCAAACAATTACGAAGGCTGCAAAGAGAAAGAGATGGATGGAATTGGAATCAACAGAATCTGAAACATTTTTTATCAAGAAAAAGAACAAGTGGTATAGTAAATCATAGGAATTCCATAGAGGAAAGAGCGGACCTTGGTGTCAAGCATAACAGCACAGAGAATACCGGTGTTGTCCATAGCAGTCCTAAGATTGTTAAGTGTTTCTTGGTGATACTCGTGAGATCCATGAGAGAAATTGAATCTAGCAACGTTCATGCCGGCCATCAACAGCTTCTCGCACATCTCAATGGATCTGGAAGCAGGACCCAGCGTGCATACGATCTTTGTCTTGGCTTTCTTCTCCATTTCTATCTGTTTTTGGTTCTGAAATCGCAGTACCCACAACAGAAAAGAGAGGAATTGATCAGAAAAAACACATCTTTCTTGTAAATTAGGTATACAGATAGATTGGTGCAATAATAAGACTTGAAAGAAATTACAAAATGAAATGTCAACGGCGAGAGAGAAACACGGAAACGAATCCACAAATCGATAACACCTACTCACTTATAAACAACGTACATAAATACAAACCTACAAACCGGAGGGAGTCAGGAAGAAACTCTGATGTAGAAAGAAAGAAAGAAAGAAAGAAACTCACAAATCTCCTGATTTATAGAACAAGAGGTGCTTTCTTAGTAGACAAACAACTAAAGCACAACAGATGGAATATATTACGAGAGACGGACGTCGAAGAAGGAACAAGCATTACAATTCCATTGGTTGCGGAATAGTCGTTTTGGGCCCTTTCTGTCTCTTGACTTTTCTTTGGTTGGTTTCTAGAAGTGGAACAACTCTTACTTTATTTCCTTCCTTTTTTAACTGCATTTTAGTGTAATATATAAATGATTTCTACAAAATCATAATGACGAAATGGTGTAATACCAAAATTTGTCAACTTTAAACCAAATCCTGATTTGTTTAACAAAAATGTAATCCAATCCAATCTAATCTATACTATGCATAACGTTTCAGACATGGAACCGTTGGGACTTTTGTTCTTTTCTTACACCCAAAAGGCAAGTTCCAACAAATACAAACAAAGCAGAAGCACCAGAAATGAGGATTATCCATTATGCGCATGAAATTTGTTCCTGAATCCAATTAGTCAAAATCCTCTCCTCTGTTCTGGTAACAGCAAACATCTTAAAGTTCATCGTGTCCCACATCTGCTTGTTCTTTGTTCATCCGTTCTAGTTTACCTTCAAGTTCCTGTCACAAACATTCCCATCAGATAACCATATTATATCAAAACTTAATTGAACCAACCGTTACTTATTACCTTCAGCCTTTCTTCCACACAAAGAGCTGGGGTATACAGCAGCCCTACGTACCTGTTGTTTCGTTTACAGATTAGCAAACTCATTATAACGACCCAAATAGAGAGGGAGAACTCAAGGAGCGGGAGTCTTACTCGCAACGGCTAGGTTCATCTACTTCTGTTACCTCTTTTGTCAATCCACACCTCAGCTTCACCTACAAGATAGATATATAGAGCACAAGCAACGTCACAGTTATTAGAAGAACCACAAACATTCCCTTTCTTCCCCTTAGCTCCCATTTGCATAGGCAATTATACTAAATAAATTCCTGGATAAATAGATCAACATTATTGGCCAGGTTCTACTGAGAATCAAATCATCCACTTCTGATCGCCTGTAAGCTTAAAAGACCAAACACTAGTAAATGAAAATAATTGTGAATTAGAAATTTGTGCCTTTAAGCTTCTGTCAGGCCCATTCCAGCACTTGCCACCATTAGAGAAAACCATTGCTCGGTATGAATCCTCAAACTTGTCCCATTGCCTATTTAGCAGAAACAGGAAGAGACAGGAAAGGAAATTCTCAAATCAGCTAATAAGTACTGAACAAAATACCAGCAATGTATAATGGAGATGGGCTAGAAGGTCATTAAAGGGAAGGCTGGGAAGTCGGTACCCACGAATACACTCAGATAGGAATGCACATGAGAAGCATATGAGAGTGCACAATGCAACATTCCTGATTGACCTAGAATAAAATGGACTTCAACTAAGTATGATATATGGTGCACATGCAAGGACCAAGGAGTCTGTTATGGTGATCCTGCTATCGTGAAGAAATATGCTAGACACACTCAATTGCATGAAATTTTTTTATTTGATTGTGCTGCTTTGACATCCGATGGTGTTTTTGTAGCAGCCAAAGGTTTTGGTTCCCCCTCAGAATCAACTACTTGTAATCCAGAATTAAGAAACCTATGCAATCAATTTCTTCATATATCACTATAAGCACTTGACAACTTCATCGCTGTGACAAGATGTGAATCTCCAAAATGAAAAGCTAGTTCACACCAAGGAAACAAAGAAAAGAATTTGCATACCTTCATCTTATCTGGAATCTCAAAGCAAATAAAACAACAAGACCGTATGCATGAAGAAGAAACAATGCAGGCAGATACCTACCCCAATGAAGTAGTTGAGTAGCCCTCCACCTGGGAAGCTTGTTTAAATGGGCAGATTTTGTAAACATATCTGAAGCAGAATTCAACCACCAAAAAGTCAAAAAGTGCACAATTAAGGACCGTAACTTCTAAGATGGGTATGATGAAATATGAACTAGAAGAAACAGGTTTCTCACTTGTTCTCTTTGCTCTCAAAACAACGATCATAGAAGGAGTAGAACTCTTTCTCTCTTCCTGTAAAATTGAACCACGTAGTTGGGAAACAGAAAAAAGGAAAAAGAACAAAGAAAAGGTTAATTCCATGTTACAGAGACATGGCGTTCCAAATTTACCAAAGTCATGTTGTAGCTTCCGTGTCAAACTTGATATCTTTGACTGTAATTTAGACAACTTGGTGCTGGACTTCTCATACTCCTTTCGTACACGAGCAGCATCTAATAAGCCAAATAAAATTTAGTTTTACACATTCTCAAAATTTGCATCGCCAATTGAGGCACATGTCTACCTGATAAACTCACGGGAGTCTGGAACAAATTTACAGCTTGTAGAATGTTTCGAACAGTCTGCTGTATCTTCTCTAACCAGGATGGATTATCTAGACAATTTGAGTTAAAAAAACATCCAGTAAAAAAAAAAAGCCACAACAGCCTGAATTACAAATTCTGCTGCAACAAAACCTTTTCCTCTCTAATTGTAAAATGGATGAATAACAGGCTCTTTAACCAAAAATAAGCACACAAAAAAAAAAAAAAAACTAGGAATAATCAGTGTGGCACCTGAAAAGTCTGAATCATCATAAGAATCATGGTTGGATGAAGAGCTGGTATCATCATGTATTTCTTCTTCATAAGCTTCATGTGTGTCATCTTCTGCATCTGAATCATGGTTGTATGAAGAGCTGGTATCATCATGTATTTCTTCCTCATAAGGTTCAAGTGCGTCATCTTCTGCATCTATATCATCATACTTCCCAGTGTCATCATCAGTTTCTGAAGTGTAGCCATCATCATCAAGTTTTTCCTGTGGCATATCCTCATGTTCTTCGTGATCTTTGGTATAATCACTCTCAACACTATTAACCTCCTCATTTTTCTTTTCTGCTGTTCCTGTCCATCTAGAAGCAACAAGGCGGCCCAGCTCTTCTTTTGACAAGCCTTCAGTAGTTTCAGATATCTCAGTGTCCTACATATAAAACATAAATTGATCTAATCTTTTCGTTTGTAACAGACTAGATGAAGCTAACAACAAATCCACAGACATAAGACTTAAAGGCAATCGATACATGTTTTCCAGTTTACATTTCTTCATCATTCTATGAAATATTTGATTGAAAGAACTGATAAAGTTAGTAAATGGTTAAGACAAGTTTGAAATGCTACAACTGAAGACAATTTATTGGTAAATAACTACAGCTTTTGAGAGCCAAGAAAAAAGGCATTACTACCTTCTTGGCTTGATCACGAGAAACCTCACTTCCAGCATCATGACTAGTTTCAGATACGGAAAGAGAGCCATCCTTGCTCTGTTGTGACACAGAATCTTTCTTTTCATCCGCTACATGCTACATTTGCAGGGACAAAGATGCCATACCTTAGTTATCCTATCAAACTAGCACTGTAGTACACAAAATTTGAAGTTCAAGATCTCATGACCATAAATCTCCATCACCTGCTCCACCCCACTAACTGTGCTTCCTTCAGATTTGAGAGCATCATGAGCTTCATCAGCTACATAATCCACATGTTGAACTGCTGTATCCTTTCAGAGGAAGCAAACAGTTTTGAGAAGTATTAGCTCCACCAATTCTGTACTTACAACGGGATGATCAAACTAAAGTGATGTGGTATTGGTAAAAATGAAGGAAGTATCTTTAGAGTGGCATCACAAGCATAAGCAAATATCCACTTTATCCAAAAATTTAGACCTAAAGCAGTAATGGAAGAAGTGTAGTTTAAAATGTTTATTTTGTTCTCCTAGTCGTCATAGATGTAATCAAAGAGGATTAACAGAACCCAGTTGGGAATCATAGGTAAACAAGAAAGATCCAAACCTCATCTGCAGAAGAATCACCCAAATTACCAACTTTGTCATCGTTTATACTCTCTGCAGTTTCTTGTCTAGACTCCCTCTCAATTTGTTTGTCCTGTTCATTGACCCTTTCTTCAGCTTCTTTCCTTTCCTTTTCTTTCTCAAAACATTCTTTCTCTTCTGCCTTTTCTATCTGCTCTTTGTGCTCTATATGGAGATAAACAGAACAATATAATAAAAACACTTGGATTATCAGACCTACTAGATCTTATATATCTGTGTCCAAGACGTTGTATTTGAGTATGGATGTTTTGCATACACAAGATCCATTTATGTTCACAACCTTTTCAATCAAACAGTTCAAGGATTTTAACAAGAAAATTCATATCAATCAATAGTTCAACTAATAGAGCTATTGAATAGAAAGAAAATGTGAATGATCTTAGCAGTCCGCACATATGAGATGGGCGCAAAGGAGCAATAAAGAATTGAATATATTAAATGACACCTTTAAGCTGTTGAACCAGCCCTTTTAGTATCTTCTCTTCATCTCTTAGCTTCGCTAGCTCTGCCTCATCCTTGGCAATTCCTAGTTTGGCTTGTTCAATTTCTCGTCTTCTTAAAGCAACCCCATCCTTATAGGTGGCAATCTTTTTCTTCAGCTTACCCCGAGCTGCTTTGCCAGCCTCCCAGCATGTATTTTGGCAATTAACTTGGCCATCATACTCATCACTCCCATCACAGCAATCTGGCATTATCACATGTAGAGATCAAAGACAAACGGTGACGAATTAGAGGGTGCATGTAAGAGGCTCCAGGCACAATTTAATGAGCAGTTAAAGAAGTATGGCGCTCTTATTTGATTGCTTAGAAAAGCTACAATGCAATGCATGATACTTTGTTTTGATTGGTTCAAGAACAGAGATAGAACATAAAATGACACATAGCACATGTCTTTTATAAGGAAAGAAGAAGTAGGATGTAACTTGGTTGTGCATGGTAGATCTCCTAATGCCTGTTTGTTGCACAACTCAAGTATGTTAACCTTGCCTTAGCATAGTTCAAACGATACTATGAGCTTTGATTCCACCAATCTGGAAAAGATGTTTCTGATTTCTCACAATGTTGAGAAGACTTACATACCAGACAGCTATAAAGGTAACATTGCCCGCTTCTTAGGATTCATGAAGAAGCCAATATGTTAAGAAGATGACTAAAGTTGGCTCTTAAGAACTAGGCTCATGCGTAACAGAGATATAAATAGGTAATAAACGGAATCCTATGTTTTCCATGATTCTGTTTTCTTTTGGGATATCATGAATGGAGGGTCAAGGTGAAGAACATGATTCATCAAGGCAAAAAGCTGGAAAGCAAGCAATAAACGGGGTAAATGACAATGGTGAGTGAAGTGCCTAAAAACAACTTACCACAAACACCATCATTGACCCTAGAAGAGAATATGAAAATGGGAGTATGATCAGCATTCCGGCAATAGAATTTGCCACCGGGGCATGCTGATGTACCTATAACCATTAGAGAAGTGATGAGCACAGTATTAAAATGAAGGAAAATAAAGAGCAAAAAGGTATAGCAAAAAGAGAGAGAAACCCTTTTTTATTTTTCAAAAAAAAAAAACAGAGAGAGAAACCAGGCTCGTCGGAGGCATCATCAGGGCAATCACAGAAGTCATCGTTGAGCTGTGCTTTAGAGAATTTCTTGGATCCATCTTTACATCTTATGAAATCTGATGATACTCTGTAATAATGATCATCTGATCACATTACATACACACAACAGATACATTAGTCAGTACAGGAAATTATACAAAAATGGACAGTAAACACGAAGAAGAAGAAGATAGAGACCTTGAGGAGAGATTCCATAAAAAGGGTCAATTGGAATTGCTGATCTAACGGTAATTCTAGACGTATTCAACAACAAAAACAGCATTCCCAACAGGAAACCACTAACATCGACTCTCATTCTTCTTCTTCTTCTTTCTCTTCCTCTGGAGCAAAAAATGAGAGAAATAAATTACGCATGAAGTCCTACTACCGTTATATTTTGGTTCCAACACGACGCCGTAGACCGAGAATAAGATCAAAACGGCGTCGGTGGACTAGAAAGAAAATATCTTTAAAACAATATAATAATAAAATAATGTATCGTTATCTTTCTTCTTCATCCTCCATTGCAGTGAAGAAGAAGAAAATGGAGGGAATGTGCTTCTCACTCTCTCTTCCTTCTTGTTCCGTCCCTTCTTCTTCTTTTTCTCGTTCAAACCACCACCACCACCAAAGCCGGAGCAATTACCTTCAATTCCTCATGACTTTTTCTACTTCCTCTCTCGTCAGTGTTTCGCCCAATTACCACTCTCGCCCTTTTCTGTCACTTTCAACTTCAGCAGCACCAGCATCAGCTTCGGTCCTCCATTTCTCTGCTAAAGATAAGAAAGAAGCTAACGAAGAAGAAGAAGGAGCAACAGTTATGCCCAAACTTGATAAAGCTGGTCGCTTTTGTAGCCCCAGAGCTGCACGTGAACTCTCTCTGTATTGACTTTCTCTTTTTTCTTCCAAAGTCTATGCTTTTCTTTTCTGGGATTTTTGTTTTGTTATGGGTTTTTCTTTTTTAACCGGATTAAACTATGCTAGACTAGATTCTAGTTGCATGCATTGTCTCATATAATCTGCTGGTTTGTTGCATATACTCCAAGATTGATCGTATATGCCGCATGTTTAGAAGGGTCTGACCCAGTTCGACTTTTCGAGAAACGGATAAACGCAAGAAGAGGTAAAAATCAATCCCTTTCTTGCTCAAACATTTCAATTCCCTAAGATTTATGGATTTTTTTTCTTTGTTAATCAGAACCTGGATATGAGTTTGATAGAGCTTCTTTGTTGGAATACAATCACATGAGCTTTGGAGGACCACCTGTCGTTACTCAAACCATTGAAGAAGCTAATGACCTTGTACGCACTGATGAACAAGAGTCCGCCATTGGTAATTCCAATAGCCTTTCCTCTTGTTTCACATCTCAGCATCTGTTTAGTGAATGTAACTGTTGGATCAACTTCAACCCCATTTGATAGGCAATCGGCACCTATTTGAGTATTCTTCTTCTTCTTCTTCATTCTTTGTTGCCCTTGTAAATGCTTGCTTTTGTAATGCTCTACCTACTTGTGTTCATGATCCTTTAACTGTTTCTGGTTTCTGAATCACCTTTTTCATCTTTTCTCTGATTCAGAAGCCGAAGTCCTTTCAGCTCCTCCAAAGTTGGTATACAGCAAACTACTCCTGCGGTAATTTCTGTGTCAAGTCTTGTAATGTATGCACTGACGCATTTATCCTGCAAGTTGAAAACATTTGATCGGAGAGGGACACAGACTTCAATGTTTACATATTCAATCTGATTCATTTCTTTGATCTTTCCTGGCAGTTTCACTAGGAAACTTTTGGTAGCAACTGTGGATAAGTGGGATAGCCATGTCCTTGTCATAGACAATGTTGCTCCTCCAGAATGGAAGGTTCTGATCTATGCTTCCAACTCAATTTCCTTGTTTAGTTAGCCCTTGAACTGTTCTCTATTTCTCTTAAACTCACCATGCCTAATGCTCACTGATATAGTGCAATAAGGAAGCACATTCTGGTGTTTTCTTAAGAGTAAAACGAAGTTTTCTTACTTCATTCTATCGATGGACATAATTAGCTTACAAGTTCAATGGTTGGATATAAATGTAGAACGAGCCAACAGGCAGAATTTTGGAGCTTTGCATCCTCCACTTGGCCATGTCAGAAATTGCAGTTCTCGGAACACGTCACCAGATTGTCATCAACGAGGTAGTTTTGCCGTCCCCCAGTCAAAAATTATAAACTTAGATTCACTTGTTTAGCTCAGGCATTGAGGGTCACTAAATTCCTGTTAGTTTCTTCTTTTTGTTAGTTATGGTCGTTTTTGTTTTGCTGGTATGGATTGCTTGATTGATTGAGTAATGTACTTTTGAGGTGCATGAAGGCTGTTGATCTAGCTAAAAGGTTCTGTGATGGCTCGGCCCCCCGCATTATCAATGGATGTCTTAGAACTTTTGTGAAGGATGAGATGAGTGTGGGGATGGCTCGTGCGAGAGTGGATCTGTAAGTGAAGTTTCCACCTTGTTTTCGAGACAAGACTTAACAGCAGAACATGCAGGAAGGCTGACCGAGAATTTCAGAACATGTAAAAGACACTGAAGTTAAAGACAATTCATGATAGTAAAGTTTGCTTAGTGGCGTCTGTTCTGACCAGATTGGACGTTTTATATATCAGATTTTTTTGGTAATTGAGAAAAGAAGAGAACGAGAGGAGCTTCTTGTTTCTGTTGTTATATATGAATTCGCACATATTGTACTAAACATTGATTTCTACTAAACATTTGACATGAAATTTGGTAGACTCATTCATTTGTTATTAGCAGCAGCAGTAGCTGTGTAATGCTAAAAGGAAACACTGGTTGCTTATGCACACTGCTAAAAGGAAACACTGGTTGCTTATGCACACAACAGTCTTATCTATATTAACACATTTCCAAATGATTTTGTAATGAAATTGGGACTGAAAATATTCATTCATACCATTCCTGGGGACGCCATTTCCCTACATTTCATCGAGTAGACTTCCAGATAGATTTACATACTCATCACCTAATAGTTAACAGTTGACTTGATTGCATCGAGTATCTGCAACCATACCACCACAAAAAAAAAAAAAGGAGTATAAACCATCATTTGACCCTCTTACCATCTTCTTCAACACTAGATTCTAGTAGCTGTTTGTTAAGTGAATCCTTACCTTGTTCTTGGTGGGCACATAGAACGGCTCAAAAACCAGAGGGAACGGAGTGTCAAGACCGCATACTCTCGCCACCGGGGCTTCTAACTGCATTACATTGACCACATTTGATTTTCTTTTCATTAACCAAATAAGAGCAGCAAGCCACAAAGGAATTAAGAACTGCAAAAACTTACTTACCCTTAAGAAGCAACGTTCAACAATGGAAGCAGAGATTTCAGCACCAAAACCTCCAGTAACTGGAGCTTCATGACTAACCTACACCAACAAAATAAACTGTTAGCAAATTAGATTCAACCTGTTTTAGAGGAAAACACACCATTTAAAGATCCATTAAACTTACAAGTAGTCTTCCAGTCTTCTTCACTGAAGCCTCAATTGTTTCTTTATCCCAAGGTATTAGAGTTTTGAGGTCTATTAATTCACACGAGATCCCTTCCTGCATATGGACAACAAAATCTAGATTTACTGCTGCCTAAAGGGTAAGTCAGCAAACTCTTCTTCTTTTTTCCACATATTGCCTAATTGCTCAGACAGAAGTTTTCATGAATCAGACTATAAGAGATCGTTGCTTCATTCCCGAACTCACTTACCTTCTCAGCATCAATACAGGCCTGCTCCATGACTGAAAGTTGTGCTCCCCAACCCACAAGCGTTATATCACTTCCTTCTCTTAACACCTGAGTATTTCACCATCAGCATTCTTTTGGATGTACGAATTTGAATTAATCAACAGCTAATAAAGTGAGAAGTTTTATACCTCTGCCTCTGATAAAGGCAACATATAGTCATCTTCGGCAACCTCTTCTACAGCCAAACGATAAAGCCACTATCCAAGACATAAAGATGAAAAAAAAAACTCAGTAGTTAATTGGTTATGCAAAAACTTTCGTTAGCCCAGGAAGAAAGTACCTTCGGTTCAAAAAAGATAACAGGATTTGGATCACGTATGGATGACAATAATAACCCCTTTGCTTCCCGTGGACTTCGAGGGATAACCACCTGCTGGAAAGCTACTAGTTAGAGTTGTTATTCATGGACAACAAGCATGGACTGCCTTGAAATAAATCTAGCAGCATTAAACAATCTAAGGAGAACAGAAAGTATCTTCACCCTTCGTTACATTTTACGAATGGGAGAAGACGAAAAGAAAACCATAGACACTACCTCTAAAACAAGACAAAAGGATGTGGGAAGGCCACCATTATAATCTCACTTCAAGAAGTGCCTTAACTTAGAGGAGCCCATCAATGATGTTTAGCCTTTTATAAAAAGGAAGTGGGTTGCTACTACTAGAATGGGATGAGACAGAGTAAAAGAAGTGTAAATGAAATATCACCTTACAGAAAAGTGCTTGTGCACATGTTCTAGTTCTACTTCAGCATCAGGTGCAAATCATAAATACATCATAAGAAATGCTTGTGCAACTTTCAAAAGAAATAAAAATTGGTCATATATATCTCTTCAGGATCTCAAAGTCAAAGCACTTCAAGCAATGCACAGTAGGCGTGGGCCAGTTTGGGACAGTTCCTCAAAGCAAAATAAGTTTCAAAATGGTCTTAAGCAGAAGACAGATGAAAACTATGGATGGAGAAACCTTCTTTTAGAAAGAAGAAAGAAAATCATCTACCTAAGGGAAAGGACTTTTACTTTGATACCAGGAACATGACAAAAGAAAGCTTCAGGTGACTGTGAATGATAATGTCCACCATGGCCTACAGCTCCATAAGGTGTTCTTATGGTTAAACCTAGAATGTTAAATTAGAACAAGTCATACAAAAAGTGCGAAAAAGTGTAAGTAACAAGTAGAAAAGAAGGAGAATCTTATAATAATAATCATTTGAGCAAATAAAAGCTAGACACCTCCACAGTTGAATTGATTTCCACTGCGATATCTGAACTTTGCAGCTTCATTGACAATCTATAAAGTGGAAATTCTGTCAAAAAAGAAGAAGGGACTTTGGGGAAAGATAAGCTAGAAACAGCACACTTGCCTGATCAAATGCAGGGAATATGTAATCAGCAAATTGAATTTCTGCTATTGCTCGATTACCCTATCAAGCAAGATTAGAAAACAAAGTAAAGGAAACCAATACTGCATATGGAGCAAGAACTTAGTTCTCATTACAGAGAAAAAAGCCAATGAATCTATAGATAGATATGGCTGGAGCTCTTCAGAGGGAAAAGGTATCAGAAACTTAGTAGCTGAGCATACAAGTTTTAGAAAAATACAAAATTGCTCACCATTGCTGCCAGGCCAATGCCAAATCCCACAATTCCCTGTGAAATATGTCAGACGTACATTTAGGCACTTGAAAACAGAAGGAAAGAGTTCTGGTAAAACATATAAAAAAAAATTGTTAATGCTCCTCATGGCATGCAAGTTAACATCAAAATAGTGTACATATAGTGAAAATCCTAATTGTGAAACCTTCGTAGTAGCGAAAACACAAGAGCATTGGATTCTCTAACCTTTAAAAAAAGAAAAATTATCTACAGAATATTCCACCAAAATACCTGCTCGCATAGTGGGGTATTAAACACTCTACTTTTACCATATCGTTCTGCCAAACCTGTTGTGCAACGAAACACCCCACCAAAGCCCACATCTTCTCCAAATACATAAGAACTGTGAGGCAATATCAATGAGAAGTAGCAACACAAAGTTAACAAGTCGATATAAATCAATGGTATATAAGACAAGAGTAGTAAAGTGCGATCAAAGTTTGTGCTGGAATAGATTTCTTCATTAGTAAAGGAAGATTTTTATTCTAACAAGGACCAAAGCTAAAATCTTTATGAATATAAAACATGAGCCATGGTGTAAGGAGTGGTGTTGCAGGAAAGTACTAAAAAGCATACAGATGCACAGTCTCCTCAATGTGGCCGCAAGAAATCGGGAGCAGAAGGGAAATGGAGAAGTGGGTATTGGGAGAAAGTTACCGAGGATCGGTGTCCATGGCAATATGGAGAGCTTGATTGATGGCAGAGCAGAGGTTGAGTGACTTCTTCCCATCTTGTTCTAGATGGGTTGAGAGCTCTCTCTTATTCTGGCTGCAGAATGAAAGGAGCGATCTTTTTGCGTATCTTGTGAAACGGAGTGCCATGTAAGTCCCAAACAGATTTGGAAGATTAACAGAGAAGGATGAGCTAATAGATTTGTGATTCAAGGTTTGAAGTACAGGCAGACAAAGAAGATTGGAACATGAGATGATTTAGCATCACATTCACAAGAAGAAATAATTCAGATTAGAACCACGACAATCACATGGCCAATATGAAATTATGAATACAATATTGCTGATTTGATTTTTTTAGGATAGGATCAAAAAAACAATAATTGCATTTTATAACTGTCTCGTGCAACTACCACCGCTAACGTTGAGATGGAATTGGGCCCAATTAGGTTAGATTGGGCCCTCCTTTGATTTAAATAAGATTAATAACTTAAGATGTGCTTGGTTCATTTGAAAAAATGATAACAAAAATTATAATGAATATAGTAAAAAAAGGGATTAAATATGACTTCTAACTCTCCTTATATTAGAAGATATGGAGTATTGCTCCAAAAGGAGATATAAAAACATTGTTCATATAACTATGGATCGTCTTTTTTCATTTCTTACTTGCTTCTTTCTTTTCATACCAACTAATTAAGCACTCCCTTAAATCTTATATCTCGTTCAACTCCGATTTGGACTAATTCGCCTTTAATTTCACCTAATCAAATTGGTTATATCAATTCAAGTTTAAGGATCGTTTTAATGATTTAATTCATATTTATTTAAGTTTTTAATCAAATATAACTAACGATTTATATTTGAGCCTAATTCAAAATTTAGTTATTTTAATTTTAATTTATTAATCTTAACCTAAATTAATTTGATTATGAATCCTAACTTTCCAACTTTCATAACCATCAAAACATATTCTAATATACTCAAACCATCAATTATTTTAGATAATATTAATATTGAGTAAACATAACAATACATATTATTACCATTATTAGAATGCTATTTAAACTTTATAAGAAAATTAAATAAACTTCATCAAATACATTTACCATCTTTGAATAATTATACGACAAGAACATATCAATTTTCTCCTTTATATTTATTAGTTATAAAATATTGATTTACCTTTGGGTTAAGTCCTCAACTCCTATCAATTAATAAAATTTTTATAATAACATTTCATAAAATACATAAATTATATGATCACACGTTCAGAACTAATTTGGCCACTTTAGTGACTAACAAATTAATTTTAATCACATTATCATATATATATGTATATATAAATATATCCATAAAATGAAATTAAAATTAAAAACTGTAATTTTTTTATTCAAAGTCATAATTTCAGAAGTTACGATGATTTTCCATAATTGAAAAGATGAAGTACAAATCATTTAACAGACCAACAAAAGAAGCCCAATATTCCCAGTAATATATTTCTTACAGAAAACTCACAGATTACACAACCATCAAACCTCAGAGAACACAATCACAAGTTCTACACCATACTAGTACTAGCAGAAGAATCATGCCCTGTAATAATGAAGTCATCATTACAGATAGTATTAACATGCACGATCAGTGGACTCCTCACTTTGTGGAAGCCATCTGACCATACTACCTCTCCGAAATCATATCTTCCCTCTGAACACTTCCTTGGTTTCAGCGTCACATAGTAAGTCGCCTCCTTCTTCAGATACGAGAATGTCAGAACCAGAGGCCATATCACCACGTCCACACCTCCAGGCTTCATGACGTTACAAAAATATGCCGTCGACTTCTTCAGACCAACGTTACGAACTGTTCTCCTTATCGTCATAGAAGACTGAAGATTAGAGATTGTGATCGAAGGATAATTAATGTCCGCATTAGATTTTCGTGTGGTTGAGCAGCTCGTATCGATTCCAGGAGATGGGATAAGAATCAATTTCCTTATCTGTTCTTGGCTGTACCCGATGTTGCAGAGAAAGGTAATGTAGTCTGTGGTTGTCATGGAATAAACCAGGCCAGGATCTATAGCTTTCCAGGGATGCATATGGCCTGAACCCACTTCAAAAGGATCAGAAACTTTCATAGATCCACCGGCTAGAATACTGTCAAAGCTTGTGTCCACTGTACTTGCTGAGATAAGAAAGAGACGACGAGATCATATGATCAGAAGAAAGTTTCTTCCTTGAAATCCAGTTCAATCTGCTTTAAATCTCTACCTGTGGTCATTAGAGCAGATCTTATGGCTGCAGGAGACCAATCAGGGTGTGCAGATTTGAGTAGCGCGATTACTCCTGCAACGTGAGGGCAAGACATGGATGTTCCTGACTGAAAATTCCAAGTTACAGATCGACCATCAAAAGGTAACAAAGTTGGAGGAGTTTTGGGCGGCCAAGCTGCTAAGATGTTGATTCCTGGAGCAGTAAGATCTGGCTAAAGAATGAACGAAAGGTTAGTTCTATATATATAATCCCCTGTCAGTAAAATCCAGAAAGGAATGAAGACTCCAATCCAATAATATACACCTTGAGAATGTCAGGTGAAATGGAGCTTGGACCTCTAGAAGAGAAAGGTGCCACAACAGGTGCAGGTGACTGCCCAAGAACTGTTCTACTCGGTAATATCTGCAATACTGGGAGTCTGTATTCATTGATTCATAACCTTCTTGTTATTCCATTTCATTCCTTGAACAAAAGTCGATTATAAACATTCTGAAACAAGGAAAATGTTTACCTGGGGGACTGAGCAAGAAAATGTTGAATCTGAGTCCCTTGTTTAATATCCACCCGAATGGTTGGGATTGGATCAACACTGGCAATCTGCTTAGTTGGAGGCTCAACGAAGATAAGAGCAGATCCATTGGCCAACTTCACTGCAGCTTGTGCAATTTCAACTGCTGCAACTGGTCCGATGGTCGAGAAGCATAGAATAATCCTCCCTGTGGCTACTCTTTTGTTCCAATTATCCTTCATGCAAGCCCTGAAAATGCAATCTGAAGTTGTTTATGCATAATTCATAAAGGGATCAAGTTAAAGAGATGGTGTTACAGGGACAGGTACAAGTACCCATCAGTGAAGTAAGCAATTGCAGAAACAAGTTTTCCTCCCATTTTTTCAGTGATCAAGCTTTGTCCCTGAACAATCATTACCAGCAATTTTAGTTTAAAAAACTCGCTCAAACTTCCTTATTTACTCTTAATTACTTCCATACCATGACAGCGAAGTTGCTGTTCAGGATTAATTTGGTTGGAAATGTACGATCAATGGAAGAAGCAGCAACCGATATGCTCCAGGGAGCGACGTTTTGCACCAGAGAAGGATCAGGACCGTCGTTTCCAGCTGAGAACACAACATTAATCCCACGTTGCATTGCATGGAAAGAACCAATATCAGAACTTGACGCAAAGAATGGAGGTAGGGGCGGTGTTGCACCAAATGAGGCAGATATCACGTCAACGCCGTCGTGCAAGGCGTCGTCGAAGGCGGCGAGTACATCAGCTTCAGCGCATTTCCCTTCAAGTTTCTTGCTCCAACATACTTTGTACACGGCGAGCCTCGCCCTTGGAGCTCCACCTCTGGCGGTTCCTCCGCCTAAACCGTTCATGAAGCTCACGTTCTTCACTATGGATCCAACTGCTGTTGAAGCTGTGTGCGTTCCATGTCCAAGAAAGTCTCGAGCTGATCGATACTCTTGATTCCCACTTGCATTCAGTGGTCCGAATTGTTGTTCAAAACCCTTTAGATAATATCTTGCACCGATTAGCTTCCTGTTGCATGCTATTTCCGGTTCAAACTTTTCTCCTCTAAAGCATTGCCCCTTCCATGAAAATGGAATCGGACCTACGTCTGGTTGCTCCTTGAAACTCGGAGATTCCGGCCATATACCTTATACATTACCATCACACATTCAAACCAATAAGATGGTACGTACTCCAAAAAGTACAGTTTAATCACTATTTTGAGGTTAAAGAACGAAACTGCAAGACCTGTATCAAAGATACCAACAACAATTCCATCGCCAAACTTCAGCTGCATTAATGGAGGTACTGCACTGTTTCTGCTTCTGCTTCCCAGGGTGAGACCCAAGAAGTCCCAGCTTCTTGTTGTGTGCAATTTCAGTGTCCTGCTCCTGAATACTGATACAACTCCTGTTATGTCTGCATGCAATTCCTATCTTCTTGTCACAACACACTCAATTTAAGCATTGTCAAGAATCATCCTGATGAACCAATTAATGTGTCCAAAATGTAAACTATTACAAATTCCAATTTCTTACTGGCCAAGGAAGCTGCTTGTACTGAGCTGACTTTTGCTGCAAAACCAGAGAAACTATACTTGTAGCTGTAGAGCATGGATTGCTTAGCTTCTTCTTCACTAAAGGAGAAATTGGAAAGAGAACAATCAATGAATTCCTAAGATGCTATGTAACGATGATAAACAAATAGGGAAAAGAAGATAAAGCACACCCTTCAAAGACAGTAGAGAGGAGTTGGATATGAGACATTGAAGTGATGATTGGATCACTAAAATGGTTGAGTCCTAGATAAACGATGTAAACCTGCAAAAGAAAAGACGAATATGGAAGTTAACAAAGAGAAGGAATCATGACTAAGATTGCTGCTGGGGCAAAGCTAAAGAACTTCACATGAGAGTTGGACATGGAGCGAGTAAAAGAAAGTGAAAGATAGAGAAATAGGGCCCCAAAACATTGAAGATATCTAGCCATGTCTGCCATGAAAGAACCACTTGGATTGTTGGGGATTAAATAGTGTTCCAGGAGGCTGACTTATGATTTGAAAAGAAGAATTAAATTCAATGGTAAAGTTGCGTGTGTTCAAAGGCTTTCAAGACTGCAAAAAAAGAAAAAATTACTGACATAACTTCTGTAAGTCCTATGATGATCCTTTCCCTTCAAAGCTAGCCAGCTAGATAGCTAGTCCTAGCTATGGAAGTTCAATACGTTCTTGGTGTAGTGCACTAGTGCACTATCTAAGCGTTAGATCACGTACAAATTATACCTACATAAAACTCCATCATATACCATAAATACAACCAAGAGAGAAGCATGTGGCTTCAATCATTCTTCAGAATACCGTCTCTCCACTATCCACCTTCCTTCTTTTCACAGTGATAATTTTTTGGCCTACTAAGATGATAGCTTCATTTTCTTTTTCTGGTGACGCAAGACTCTTGGTATTGGTGGTATGAAAGTTAGGCTGCAATGTCTTTCTTATGAAGTCTTCTCTACAAACTATACTAACCAGAGAAGACCAGTGACAATGTAAACCTGATAATGCTTCAAGTCTACACAAATACATCTCTTGGTTAGAAATTTTGAGTTTTTCTTGTAGCTAGGATCACAGGTTAAAGGTTAAAGTATAAACCTCTGAAGATACACAGATACATCTCTTGTAGGATCACAGATTAAAGATTAATGTATAAACGTGTCTGCAAACTTAAGTAGCTAGACAGTAGCAACCAAAAGCCAATCTGCTGAAAAAATATTCATATAACTTCACAAGAAATTAAAGCAATGATCAAACCTACTAAAACTCATCGATTCACTAAACCATTGCGTAAATTGAGATTCAATCTCATTGAATAATCACAAGTTCATAATCAAGGGCCTCACTCAAGAACTTACAATTCAAGTTTTACCTTACACAGTCTAAAACTTGCATCATTGAACCTGCTCCATATGAAGAACTACAAAAAAGAAAATTTGCTTTGTTGATTGGAATCAGATTGTTTTTCTCAGAAATTCATTATGTTATGCTCTGAATTATCATAATTTGATTCAACTAAAGTACCTTGCTTGCTTTGGTAAGCAGGAAATGTAGTGCAACAGAGAAAAAAAAATTCTGTCCTGGGGACATTATAATAGTCAGATGGATCATGTGGTTGAATTGATTTGATGACTACTCCAGTTAATATCACCCAAGAGTAAAACAAATAGTAATCGTACAAGTAGAAAAAATGGAACTTATTGGACATGTATAAACTTACTTTTGGTGCTACGAGAGCTTGGCACATCGTTCTATTATACTGTCAGTAGTGCATACATAAGCACTCCTTTACACTAAGAAAGCAGAACTGGACGAATAGTTACCTACCCTCCTTTTCAAAATTCCATAGGTAAAGAAAGTAAGAACAACTTTACATGAGAATCTGCGGGTAGTTCAATCTGCAATTTATCCCTAGCCAAGGAAGATTATTTCAGAGATTGCATGTGAAAGATTATATCAGTTAGTCTGAATGAAGTCAGTCATTTATGCACATAGGATTAGTATTTCATTTTTG
>JANKYE010000091.1:3838-20653 GCA_032467995.1 Erythroxylum dillonii | reverse complement strand
ACCAGAGAAGATACTGAGAGAGTTGGCTTCAGTTTTGTTTACGGAGGATATACCAACGAATTATGATGATGATTATGATAAACAAAAACTTGTCTATTACTCGACCTTTAATCACCTAAGATAGATAGATACATAGATAAATGGCTTAAAGTCATTATTATATCAGTTGCCATTAGTTGTAAAGCACTAGTATCTGCAGAAAGCGACAATTTTTGACTTGGCATTCGGTTTGGTTTGGTTTGGTTTGGTGGGTTCAAAGACACGGCAACCAAGTGGAGTTCAGCTTTGTCCTTTCATATCCGTCCTTATCAACCTACGTCTTCTCATCTTCCAGGGCTTTTCTAGTCCAGAAACAAAGCAAGGACAGATAGCCAGACGTGGGATGAGATTGGACCCGCCATTGACTAACATTCCACGTTCTGTGTTGAATCCACAAAGAGAAAGACAGTGCAGATTTTGTTTCCTCTAACGTCAAAGTCAGAAAGAAACAGGATAATTCTTTGACTAGTTTGTTAACATTCCTAGTTACCAGGTTATTCATTTTATTGGTAATTTAGCTTTAAGGAGATTGATCTTTGAGAAACAGTGTGTGAGATGTATTCTTGCGCTAATTTTACTGTTTGGTACAGATATGCAAACAGGCACACGTTTTGATATGGAACACAGATCAATTTTGCTGCTGCTTGTACACTTGAATGTTTTCATATAACCAACAGCATTCGAGTAAGAGGGTACTCCTGTCCGGATCACGCGTATGATCTTTTTCCACTTCTGTTCAATTCTCTACTCATTGATTCAACTTTGGCGGTGGAAGTTGTTAAAACCCACACGAACCTTTTTCCTGTTCTTCTGTACTGCCTTTCTCAATGTGTTCAAACTAATGACACTTGCAGAACCGGATTTGGGGATGGTAACCCAAAAAATGTTACATGAATTTTTACGTCAATATAGCCTTGGGCCTTGAATCATATGATAGTTTAACACATCATCATAATCATCATCGTCGTACTCAAGATGGGGGCAAGTGCACTATACCGACAGTTTGGTATTGCTTCCAAGAGTTGACATGTTCATAGCCATGATTCTTTGCAGGCCATTAAAATTGCAACTTCATGCTCATTTCTAATCACTCTCTGTCTCTCTTGGTTTCAAGTTCCTGTTTTTTTTTTTCTTATTAAATTAACTATATTCAGAAGAAAAGACTAATGAATAAATAGTATGATAACAAGGCTTCTCAATATGAACCAGATCCTCGTTATAGTGTTACTGTTCTGTTTCATTAAATTTCATTCAAACCACAAATTTATGCGGGGTTTATATTGTGTAGTAAAATTAAATAGCACAGTGTTCGGAACCTCCGATACGGTGTTGAATATTTAACCACGAGCTTAGAAAAAATGGAGTTTTGGGTTCTTGTATTGACAAGGAAACCACCTGTTTCCAGAGAGGACCAAAAGTGATACTTGTGTCGTACTTTGTTGTCGTTTTGTCCTTGTTTTCCGAAGAGAACACAAAGATCTGATATTTTTGAGTTCAATCACATAAAAATTGAAACTTGGTAATACCCACATCAGATTTACTTGTATGGTTAATTACAGTTGTTGTTTTATGATCAGAAGAGACGATTTTGTTGAGTAGTGATGGAGTTTATTGATAATACATGAAGCAAAGATGGTGGGTAAGCAGTTGCTGAGTTTCTTGTAAATGTGAGCTTTTTATAATAATAATAAATGGTTTTAGCAGAAGAAGAGAATATGAGTGTGATGGAAAGAGATCGGTGGGAAATTAAAATGCGCACTCAAAGAGAATGACCACGAAAGCCTAACACGTTTTTTGTTTTTTGTATTTTTACAAAAGTCACATAGAGAAGAACCAATTACCAATGCCTCTTTGGTGGGCCACTTCCGCCATAGCCAAAGCACTAGCTAGCTCCCACTTCAACACTCAAAAACTCATCATTCATATCACTCCCACCACACCAACAACAAAAATTTTCTCCCCTGCTTTCTCTCTCATCAACCCTTTTGCTTCACGCCTCTCATTTTCATAGAAGATAACGTAGTTTCTGCAAGTGTTTTTCTTCACTTATTTTGACTTCAATTCGTCTCATTTTTGTACATTAGGCGTTGTTTCTTCCAAGTGATGGATTGTTGTTGTTGTTGTTGCTGGTGGTGAAATTAGACTTCTTTGGTGCTTGTTCCAGTTCTTCTGTAATAATGGGAAATTGTTGTTGTGGAATTGAGCCTTCAGTTCACAGAGTATCTGCTAATGCAAAGCCAGGTTGGTTTCATCTTCGTGTTATTACGAAGCTTGTTGTTCATACCCTGTTTTCTCAGGTTGATATCAATTGCAATAACCTAAAAACAAGCATGATTTTGCGTGGATTGGTTCATACCCTGTTTTCTCTGTTTTAGAATTTCTGGTCTGAAGATTTAACTTTTAGCTTCGTACCAGAGGTTTTTTCTAATTTCTAGAGACAAAAGTTTGATCTTGATGACTTAATTCTTTTACAATATTATACAAGACATAATCTTCTGTAAGTTCTCTCTGTTTTCCTTGCTTTTCTCCTGTTTCTCAGTCTCTTTGTTCTTGTCTCTTTTCGCATAAATCAGAATAGAAAATACTGATTAGACAAGAATCGGGTCTGTCTAGTTTCTGCAACTTCAAATAGTGAAACAATGGAAAAAGATGTAGCTTTTCATTCGTTTTTTGGTTGTTTCCCACTTCGAAAGGTGACGACGTTTTATTCCCTCTCTTACGTGGAAAGTGAACACTTCCAATAGTTGTGGGCTGATGCTTATATTAACCTTTTTAGTTTTAATATTGTATGATTAATATTCATCTCCTTTTATCAGAACTTCATAGCATAATAGGGCCTTTAAAATCATTGCAGTTGAATGTAATCTGGACTGGAAGAACCATATCCAGAAGAACTAAAAAGTTAATTTGACTTGTTTTTGAGAAACAGAGTAAGCTAAAGCCATATTTGTTAAACAAAGAAATAAAAGCAGATGAATATTAATCATACAATATTAAACTAAAAAGGTTAAGATAAGCATCAGCCCACAACTATTGGAAGTGTTCACTTTCCACGTAAGAGAGGGAATAAAAGGTCGTCACCTTTCGAAGTGGGAAACAACCAAAAAACTTCATGTGCTATAGAGCTTCTATACTGAACTTTGTTATATATTAGAGTCACCGATAGATCAACATTCATCAGGGAGACCAAGGAAGGATGACAGAAAGTTGCCTTCAAATCCTGAAGAAGTAGAAGACCTCCGTCGAGACTTGGCTGCAAATCCATTGATTGCATTTACTTTTGATGAATTAAAAGTGATCACTGGAAACTTCAGGCATGACCGTGTGTTGGGCGGAGGAGGATTTGGCAGCGTTTATAAGGGTTTCATTACCGAGGACATAAGAGAAGGACTTGAGCCACTTCCAGTCGCTGTCAAGGTCCATGATGGTGATAACAGCTATCAAGGCCACAGAGAATGGCTGGTAATACTTTGATATTATTCGTTTTTTATATTTCTGCATAAAAGCTAATGTCATTAATAAGATATATCACTAACCCCAATGCATATATTTTCTTCTCTTACTGCATGAATTTGATCCATGTATCTTGAGTATTATTAGGCAGAAGTCATATTTTTGGGCCAGCTTTCTCATCCAAATTTGGTCAAATTGATTGGATACTGCTGCGAAGATGAACATCGAGTTCTCATTTATGAATATATGGCTCGGGGTAGTGTGGAAAACAATCTATTCTCGCGTAAGTGCTTATTAATTTTCTGCTCAAACTGTGGGTAATTATGACTTGTAGAGTACTTGTTACTCAGTAGTTGATTACAAGATACTCATGGGAGCAATAGAAAGGTAAAATCTGAATATGTCGTGAACAAGAAAATTTTCTAGGAGAACAATAAACATAATAGTCAATGGTTTAGAAGAGGGGCATTTTATGAATCTGAAGGACCTTACCTCCATCCCTTCCTTCAATGTAACTACTGCAAACTTAGATTAACAGAAAGACAAGAGCTAAAGTCATTGCTGGTGTAATTAGATTGGAAAAGTTAGAATATTGGCATCTGATGGTATGTATTCTTTTGTGTGATAATGCTATATTCTGGACCCAAAAGCGATTGAAAGAGAGTGACAAAAAAATGCATCAGAGTGATCTCTAGAAGCCTTTATTAGATTTCACTTTCATGAATGTTGAGTCTGGAAGGGAGAAGTGGTATAAATTTGCCACATTGAATTAAATGAGATGTATAACAATCTAAAGATTGTTCTTTTGATTAGGAATTATCCCGAATAACATATGTTTACTGTCTCTTGGAATGTGCTTGGAGTTTTGTGCAATTCTGCTAATGATATATGCAGAGATGTTCAGGCTGTTGTTAATGCTAGAATTCTGCCCTCCAACATATTTAAATTATCCAAATTTGTCAAACATTATAGATTGGACCAGGCTCTCTGCTTTTCCTTCTGTGTCTCTTTTTCCTTGGATAAATCTCTACTTGTTACTTCTATTGCAGGAGTATTGCATCCTCTCCCATGGTCTGTTAGGATGAAGATTGCATTTGGTGCTGCAAAAGGACTCGCCTTTCTCCATGAAGCTGAAAAACCTGTAATCTATAGAGATTTTAAGACATCTAATATTCTACTAGACCTGGTGAGTTCATTGAAAGCCAACACACCTCCCTTCTTTTTCTCTCCATGTTTGAACATACAAATTTCATAACTAAGGAGAAGGCTTTTGCTTCGTGTTAACTTGGGGTTTATAATATACTCATGGAGAAATTATGAAGATCATTCCGACTTACTCCTCTTCATAATGCATCTGTTGTGAACAACAAGAACTTATTCCTAGTCCAAGTCCCTTTTAGGTTTTAACTGTGCTGCTGACTGGTTTTCGCTTTCACCTAATGAATCTTAAATTTAGACGGTTCGTTTCTTCTGTAGAGACATAAGATACTATTTGCCAGTATATGCAGAAACAGATATATATGCACATACACATCGCATTAGTTGGTCTCATCAAAACTTGAGTGAGACTACGGTTAATGATTTTTTGTTATACATAAACAGGAGTACAATGCAAAGCTCTCCGACTTTGGTCTTGCAAAAGACGGACCAATGGGAGACAAAACTCACGTTTCCACTCGCATAATGGGAACTTATGGATATGCGGCACCTGAATATATTATGACAGGCAAGTTGTACCCCCCGAATGGTCTGTACGTACTTCTGTGTCATCACTAGTAGTTGTCGGAAGGGTTTTGAAGCCTGTGCCCTCAATATGATTTAGCCTTGAAGTGATGAATATACACTTGAAAGCAAGGAGATAGCAATTTTTGTCCATATATATATATCTCCATATGAACTGGAAAAGAAGCTGATAAATAAATGCTTGCCTTATGATACTCTTGAGTGCAGGCCATCTGACACCAAGAAGTGATGTATACAGCTTTGGTGTTGTTCTACTTGAACTTCTGACAGGAAGGAAATCGTTGGACAAATCAAGACCAGCGAGAGAGCAGAACTTGGCAGACTGGGGTCATCCTTTGCTGAAAGAGAAGAAGAAACTGCTCAACATAGTTGATCCAAGGTTAGAAGGAAATTATCCCGTTAAAGGAATCCATAAGGCTGCAATGTTAGCTTATCACTGCTTGAACAGAAATCCAAAAGCGAGGCCTCTAATGCGAGACATCGTGGATTCTTTGGAGCCTTTGCAAGTTGGTGATGAAGACCAAAAAACTACAATTACTGTGATTACACATGAAGTTCAAGTGGTATCAGATAAAGAAGCTTCACTGCGCTCTGTAACTTAAGAAGAGTTTTGTTTTCTTGTTTCTATCTTCTAGTGTTTTTTTGCATTAGTTAGATTCAACCCTCAGCCATTACTGGTTATATACGCATTGCTGCTGCAACTTCTACTTCCCTTCAGTTATATATGGAATGCGTCTTAGTCTCTTACTCTTACCAGAATTTGTTGTCTGTTTTTATTCTCCAGAGCAACGTTACATTAATCATTCTGTACATACAGACAGATATAGCATCAAATGTCATGTTCTTTTTGGGATCAAACAACATAGCAAAAAGCAAGACTAACACTAATATTACAGTAACATTCTTCGACATGTTCAATTCTTCCACTTGCCAGTTCAGTGAAGCTTAAAACAAAAAGAAAAGCCCAAAGCATTTGGAAGAGCCCATGCCGGCATGCCCAATCAAAAAGGTTTTTTGGTCAAGAAAAAAAAAATCGATTTTTACTTGTGCAAGAAACAGACAAGTAATCATCGTACAACTTTTGTATATATAAAAGGGAAAGATTCTAGAGTGTTCTTTGAAGGAAGACGGCCAACTGAATAGATCAAGGGTCCAGATTTAGTGGAAGGTTCAAGAGCGTACTACTAAATCCCCCTCCTGCTTCTAAACCCTACCTAGCCCCATTAACGTTTTATCTTCTTGTCCTCTGTTTTGAGGTTGGCTCCTCTTTTGCTGGTTGAATTCTTCTCTTTTCTTGGTGGGTTTGTTGACTTGTTGCTTGCTTTTGATTCTCTCTCAAAATCCTTTCTTGACTTTGTTCCTGATTTTATCTCACTTTCTATCACTGCACTGAATGGTTTTATTTTGTGTTTTTAAGTTTAACTCATCAGTTGATCTGCTCTAGTTTCAGAGCATCCATGGCATCAACCTTCACTTCCTTGCCTTCAATTGGGTCCTTGGTGGCTTCTCCAAATCCAAACACTCGTGTCAAAAAGTTGTCATCTTTGTCCTCCATTTCAGGAAGCTCTTTTGGTAGGACGCATAATGTTGCCCTACGTAGATCACGCTCCACTAATATTTGTTCTATGGCCAAGGACTTACATTTCAACAAGGACGGTTCTGCTGTTAAGAAACTGCAGGTAAGCATTTTTGTTGCCCAATGTAGCATCATTCTTGGTGCTATACCTGTCATCATCTGTTTCAAGTTTTGTTCTTTTTTTCTATTCTCCTCCCAGACTGGTGTCAACAAGCTTGCAGATCTAGTTGGAGTTACACTTGGACCTAAAGGCCGAAATGTTGTCTTAGAAAGCAAATATGGCTCACCTAAGATCGTTAATGATGGTGTCACTGTTGCTAAGGAGGTAATTTTTCCTTATTTTGAGTTGTTCATGCAACTTGTAGAAGACTAGACATTTAACTTGAAGAAAACCAGCCATATTCTGTTTCGTATCCCCAAGTTGCGGTTTTCAATTTCTATTCAATACCTTTGCATGTAAGAACTTCATTTGGGTAATCATAGCGATGTTACTCCATTCAACGTTGCAAATTTAAAATTTACTCTTGTGGTGGTTTTCTTTGTCATTTTATCTAATGTGGTGTCATCTCCTCTTCTGGTTTCTTAAATTAGTTGAATATTAAAGTAGTGACTGCTTTATTTGGAGTTCTTAGGTTGAATTGGAGGATCCCGTCGAGAACATTGGTGCTAAGTTAGTGAGACAGGCTGCTGCTAAGACAAATGACTTGGCTGGTGATGGGACTACTACATCTGTTGTTCTTGCCCAAGGCCTTATTGCTGAAGGCGTCAAGGTATGTGCTACTATACATTCTAAACTGCTCTTTACTATACATTCTAAACTACTCCTTTCTTTCGAGATTTTTGGACACTATTAGTCATCTAATATTGAAGTTGAATTTGCCAGGTTGTGGCTGCAGGTGCAAACCCTGTGTTAATTACTAGAGGCATTGAGAAAACCTCAAAGGCTTTAGTGACTGAACTCAGGTCAATGTCAAAAGAGGTAATGGAAATGTTCTTTTGGGGATGGCATAATTTGTTAAACAATTTTATGTCCGTATTTGATGAAACTATTTGGTATGTCATTGCAGGTTGAGGACAGTGAGCTTGCGGATGTAGCTGCTGTTAGTGCTGGTAACAACTACGAGGTTGGCAACATGATAGCTGAGGCTTTGAGCAAGGTGGGCCGTAAGGGAGTGGTTACCCTTGAAGAGGGAAAAAGTGCTGATAACAGCCTCTATGTGGTTGAGGGGATGCAGTTTGATCGCGGCTACATCTCACCTTACTTTGTTACTGATAGTGAGAAAATGGCAGTTGAATATGAGAACTGCAAGGTCTCTGGTTTTAAAGCACCTGAACAAAAAGTTTATTTCTGGTAAATTGATGCTAATATACTTTTTTGTCTCCAGTTGCTTCTTGTTGATAAGAAAATTACAAATGCAAGGGATCTAATCAACATATTGGAGGATGCAATTAGAGGTGGATACCCTATTGTGATAATCGCTGAAGACATTGAGCAAGAGGCACTAGCAACTCTTGTTGTAAATAAGCTAAGGGGTGCTTTGAAGATTGCAGCTCTTAAAGCTCCTGGTTTTGGAGACCGAAAGAGCCAGTATCTTGATGATATTGCTATTCTAACTGGAGGTTAGCACAATCCAATCTCTAAGTCTTGCCTTTTTCGTCTGGTGGTCTTTGTTGACTAGGAATGTGATCATTTCTTCTTGTTTCCTGATATTTTATCTTGTTTTCTTACAGGCATCGTAGTCAGAGATGAAGTGGGGCTTGCCTTGGACAAAGTTGGCAAGGAGGTCTTGGGTAATGCTTCTAAAGTTGTCCTAACCAAGGATACAACTACAATTGTGGGAGATGGCAGCACCCAAGAAGCTGTAAACAAGAGAGTGGCTCAAATTAGGAATCTTATAGATGTAGGACTTTCTTCTTCTTATTCTAGAGTAAAAGATATGGACTGTCTTGTTACTATTTTGTTGCGTTCTTTGTATTTCTATTGATTATTGGTAGTGTAATAATGATTAATGGGAAATGCAGGCTGCAGAACAAGATTATGAAAGGGAAAAACTCAATGAAAGGATTGCAAAGCTGTCTGGCGGTGTTGCTGTGATACAGGTGACAATTTTGTACAAATGAAGTGTTTTATAATTTCTTGGATTATGCTTTTTTAATGAAATTTGTTTTAATGGTTGAAGGTTGGAGCACAAACTGAAACAGAGCTCAAGGAAAAGAAGCTTAGAGTTGAGGATGCACTTAATGCAACAAAGGTGATCTATCTCGGCAATACTGCTCTTTATTCTTGCCTACCCGAGGTGAATTCCAAGGAGCACTTAGTTATTGTAATCTGAGTGTTTTTTTCAGGCAGCTGTTGAGGAAGGTATTGTGGTTGGTGGTGGATGCACTCTATTGAGACTTGCGTCAAAGGTGGATGCCATTAAGGATAGCTTTGACAATGATGAAGAGAAGGTGATTTACATGAAATTGTGTTTCTTCACAAGCATCAATAAGTGCCAGCTTTTTCAATTTCTATCTGCAGGTTATGCTTCTAAATTGCTTTTCCTTGGTCACAGGTTGGAGCAGACATTGTAAAGAGAGCTCTGAGCTATCCTCTTAAATTAATTGCCAAGAATGCTGGTGTTAATGGAAGTGTTGTCAGTGAGAAGGTCTGTAGTTGCCTCGAACATAGTTGAAGATATTGTTGGATCAATGGTGGTTAATGTTTATGTTTGTTTTCTACAGGTGCTCTCCAGTGACAATCCTAGATTTGGTTATAATGCAGCAACTGGAAACTATGAAGATATAATGGCTGCAGGAATCATTGACCCAACCAAGGTCAGTGATCTGATTTAGAGATTCATATTGAAGTTGAAGATATATACTGGTCCATGTGTTTTCATTATCCTATTCTTGTGTGGAAGCTGCATGGAATTGCACACAAACAATAGGATTTTAGATATGCATGTAATCACTCAATTCTGTGTTTATCCCAAGCAAGCTTTGAGAAGTTGCTTAATTTTTCTTTCAGGTGGTAAGATGTTGCCTGGAGCATGCTTCTTCCGTGGCCAAGACTTTCTTAATGTCTGATTGTGTAGTTGTTGAGATCAAGGAGCCTGAGCCCGTGCCTGCTGGCAATCCCATGGACAATTCAGGTTTGTATTGTACTATGTAGTGGCTATGTCGTTTACTCTTCCGCTCTTCAGATCATTGGCCTGATAGGTACTGAGTTCTCTTTTCCTATGTTTTTCTCAGGATATGGTTATTAAGGATGTTGAACAGTTTTGGATAAGGAGCCTGAGCAACATCAGGAGCCTCCATAGAAGGATAACTTGCTGCTTTCTTTATGTAAATTGGATGAGATTAAATAGCGTAAACCTGTGTCGGAATCATTTGAAATCATAAATTCCAGTGATCATAGAACTTACTGAGATACGGCTGTGATCAGCATTGCAATTGTTTGTACAACTGCAATTGAATGTTGAACAATTTTCCCGAGTTAAACTGGTTTATGAAAAGTAAACAGCAATGGTTCTGCCATGTTTTGATTTTCCTGCTGAACAAAATGATATATGCTTCAATCATTTAGTGAAGTCCACATTACTACGAAGCATGAGCCCTTGCTTTCTGCTTGTGCAGCTGATATGTTGAACCTAGCAGATGAAAAGTGATCCTCATGTTAGTATATGATGTGATCATGGGACTTTCTCGACTAGAAGCCCTCAGATTACTCTTTCTGATGCAGTTGTAGAATTCATTCATTCAAGCTTAAATTCCACTTCATGAATCTGATCTCTTGAATTTTCCTTCACCACCTTCATTTCCTGTGAGTTAGCTCCTTCTGCCATTGACACGTGCTTCTTACAGCTACGGTGCATTCTACTGTCGAAGATCAGCGGTTCTGATGCCAATCGATGATAACAAGAATGCTAACCAGAAATTTAGAAAGAGTTGAAAAAGAAATTATGTTACTGACCAAAAGTCAGTTACAACTGTTATTTTAACGACTAAACGGTGTTGTAAGATTGAAACGTGGTCATATCTATGCCTGTACTTCATCTGTTACTTCCTCAATAGAAGTTGCTATTGCCATTCCATTGCTCTGCTATCCCCAAGTAATAATGAAAAGCTTAAAACTAACTTTGCCATCTAATCACCTTAACAAAAGTTCTTATGAAACAGCCAATTTGAGCTAAAACTTTGAATTTTGAAGTTTTAATTAATCTACGTTAAATATTTAATTATTTATCTTTGTAGCCATATTATTTTAGTCTTTATATGGTTTGAAAGCCCTGTACATTCCAATATTGTTTAGAATTCAGGTTTACAAGCTTCTTTGGGTTGAAAGAAAGTTAATGTGTAAGAACACTATTCTTATTATTATAATGGCTTGAGAAAGTTGGTGGTCCATATATTATAATAAGAAGAAGAAGAAGAAGAAAAGAAGAAAGAGACATTGGTGTCGTGCATGAGGATGATTGGTGTGACCAAAGTGTTGGAATTTGGGCTGAGAGTTTAAGTTTAGTGTTCTAGGTTGGTGCTTTTTGTTAAGGTCAAGGTCTTGTACTTTACATACATGCAATCAATAGTTATAAAAAGCCAAAGGCCAAATCTTTTCATTCCTTTGCAATCTCTCAATGCTATGTCTCTCTGTCTCTTTTTATGAGTCCTAATGAAATGAAAACCTCTTCTTCACGCCGCCTATCTCCCTGACCTTACCAACACTCTCTTTGCATTTCTCTTTCAGTTGTTTGTGTACTAAGAAACAAAATAAAGTTCTTTGCTCTCTCTAATGACACCTCTCTCACTGGTATGCCTTAAGTCTTCCTTTCCTTCCACATTGCTATCTTTTGCTGTTTGCTCAATTGGGTTTCTTTTGTTTGTGCTGTGTGGTTGAGGATTCTCGTCAAAATTCAGTCTTTTGTTTTCCCTTTCTTTCAGTTTTTGTCTCTGATGATCACGATTCTGATTTTCTGGGTTTTTTCATGTCTTTGAATTGCCGCCTTTACTTGAATTCTTTCTCGACTATGAGATTTATCTGGTATTTTGTTCCTAGCTTCCTTTTTTTTTGTTGTCATTCTCGGGAACGTGGAAATCTTGGAAAATGTTCTTTGACATGCTCTGATCATTTTGACGACGACGATGATACTATGTCTCTGGAGTGACTTCCGGCCGCTCTTTTTGAACTGAAGTTGTTGTCATCGATTGATTTTCTCGAGTAAAATCCTTATGGTGCTGACAGATTCTAAAATGAATATTTCTTATATCAACTTAGTACGGGTTTTGTGTGGCGTTTCATCAAACTTGAATACGTTTCAGCTCATTGTTCGATAATGTAATTCCATAATTGCACTGGTTTCTTCTGATCATGCTAGAAGCGAAGGTGTCAATTTATGTGTTTGCGTATTTTGGCTGACAGAGTCCATTGCTTGGTTGCTTTGATATAGTTTTGCTAATGATCATTTCTTATGTTTCAGAATTTTTCCTGCGCTTCGTTGCCCTGCTTCGTAAACATTTAACTAGTTTGGCGGAAAGGGAATTGTGGCACTTTTCCATTTTGTAAATGGAAGATCAAAGAAGTGAAATTGAGTTCGATGAATTTGAAAAGCTTCTAGGAGAGATACCCAATGCCACTTCTGGTAATTCACATTTGGAAGAAACTGGACCTAGGCTTGCATCTTTAAATGGTACCGGTAGCTTGACTGAAAAACTTCATAGAAATGGTAGCCTTGATGATAAAGTACTTTTAGTAAAAAATGCTCAAGGATCTCCGACCAGGAGGGTCAAACAGGAGCAAGAAATGTTACCTGATGACCAATTGTTTACCTCGACATTTGCTGAACTAAATTTAAGTGATGCAAGTTCTTTGGCCAATCATAATTCCTCACGAGCTTGTGCTATCTTGCTAGATTGCCTATACACGAACTGTGCAAAAAATTCACTTTCTAATACAAACACGCCTGTGATGTTCACCCGCACTTTTCGATCAGCAGAACCCCACAGTTTGAATGAATTTAACATGAAAAAAGTGGGACATGGAAACACAAATCTGTTCAAGTCAGGTAATCTTGAACTGAAGCAGAGGTCTATTGGTTATTGTCAGCCTCAGCTGGTCGAAAGTTTTTCAAGGCCGATAGCCCATGGCAGTAAGAGTTTTCAATATCTTCCTAATTTAGCTGTCCCTGGTGTTGAGTATCCTTGGATGTCTAATCAACAGCATTACTTTGCGGATTTGCAATCTTCCGTTCCTTACATACACTCACAGCAATTAAGTCAACCTGGTATCTGGTGGAGCAATATTGAGGAGGAACAATATCACAGTATGCAACAACAGTTTCTGTATCTGCAGCAACTGCACAATCAGGGATGTGAGGATCAACATCATATCCAATCAACTGGCACTGTTGCTACCAAGATGATGAGTCAGGATGTGAGGCAATCATCTTTTGAGCTTCCACTGTGTCATCAATCTCAACAATCTAATCCGGAACCATATTGGAGCAATTGGGCAGCAACAAGGGGTTTAAACTCCACACTGCATGCTTTTCATATTGTGGATAAAGTTGGAAAACATACTTCCCCTGACAAAATCCTTACAAGATCCCAAGGGCTGCACACATTCAAAACTGCAAAGTTTGGTCCAACGGGACGAGATGAATCATTTGTTCCTCTCAACCAGAATGAGAAAGTTCTGTCAGATCACTGTCTCCAGGGTAACCTACCTTCTTCTAGTGCTGGATGTTTTCAGCTGGATTATTTAAGTTCATTTAACGTGTCTCCCCAAATTACACTTCACAAAAATGATAGTTCTTGGCCCCAGCCTCAGAAATATAACACCATGGATGAAGTAACAGGTAGAATATATCTCATGGCCAAGGACCAACATGGTTGTCGCTTTTTACAAAGAAAATTTTCTGAGGGCTCAACAGAGGATATTGAAAAGATTTTCCTTGAGATAATTGACCACATGGTTGAGTTGATGACAGATCCTTTTGGAAATTACCTAGTGCAGAAGCTACTTGAAGTATGTGATGAGGATCAACGAATACAGCTACTTTGTACCATTACAAGAACACCCGGGGAGCTTATTCGAATTTCATGTGATATGCATGGGTTAGCTCTCTCTCTCTCTCTCTCTCTCTCTCTCTCTCTCTCTCTCTCTCTCTCTGGCTCTGTGTGTGTGTGTGTGTGTGTGTGTGTGAGTGTGCGTGTATCAATGTGTGTGATTGTGTGTGCGAGCTCGCGTGCACTCTCATGTATCCATGAACACTTTTATGTGAACTTTATAGTGGAATCAACATGGCATAGATCTTCAGTTTTTTTAATCTCTAAACTACTTTCCTAAATGCAGGACCCGAGCAGTTCAAAAGGTTATTGAAACCGTTAAGACTGCAGAGCAGTTTTTGATCATTGTCTCTTCGCTGAAGCCTGGTATAGTAACTTTGATTAAAAACATGAATGGTAACCATGTTGCACAGCGGTGTTTGCAGTACTTGATGCCTGAATACAAAGAGGTACCGGCCATATATATACACCTAAAACTTCTACTATTGTTGTGCTGTGGGAACATCCATCTAAAATTTCTTAGATCAACTTGTCTTCACGGATCCAATAACATTTAAAACCACCAAAATCAAGGGGAGTGACTGGTTATCCTCTTTTCAGTAATATTTGGCAATTGCTTATTTATGCATGCACGTGAGTATTTCTAGGTGTGTGCATAGGTGTGCGTGTGCGTACGAGTGTGTGCTTGTGCTTGCGTATGTGTGTGTGTGTGAGAGAGAGAGAGAGAGTTGTCCATCCATTTTTTTTCTGCTCACTTACTCCTCTAGATGTCTGTTTTCCTTTATGACAACCATAGCCACATGAGCATAGGCCCTGGTCTTTGTTTCTATTCCCTGGCTTGATTATGCTTTTACTTCTTTTTAACTTGTAGAGATTGATGATTCTCCTAAGCCTAGGTCTATACCCATCCTCAGGATTGAGCAGGAGGAAATATGGGAGCTACAGGACATGTTGCTCCAAGTTAGAGATGTCCTAAGTTGCATTACCACTTGATAATACATTGCTGTAGATTAAGCTCATTTTCAAGAGTGCCTAAATAACTTGACATTTTGATTCTTACCATGCTCATCTGCATATTGAGTCTGAAATACGAGTTGCAATTTCTTTTGCAGTTCCTTTTTGAAGCAACTATAACCAACTGTGTTGAGCTTGCAACAGATCGACATGGATGCTGTGTACTTCAGAAATGCCTTAGTCATTTTGATGGTGAGCAAAGACGTCGTTTGATTTGTGAGATCACATCAAGTGCCCTCATCCTTTCCCAAGATCCATTTGGGTAACCTATAACTCTCTCATTCTATGATGATGATGATGATTCAAGCTTAAGTGTATCAGTAAAGCTGAATGACCTACCACCGTGAGTAGATTTTGTCATGTGATGACCTGGCCAACCATCAAAATGTTATAAACTTCTGAATACAAGCTGATGAATTCTGCCGTGAACATAAACAAATGCTAAAGATGCTTTGTTAACTTGCTTCAAAACATGGACTGAAGAGACGTTTAATGATAGCTGTGATTATTTTAAGGATCTTGCATTCTGCCCTTCTTTCTATCATGTAATTTTTTGGGAATATTAAAGCTTCAAACCAAAAAAGAGTATAGCTTTGGACTTCTTTGGACAAAATAGCTTTATAATAGAAGACCTTTATCATAATTTCTTTATGTATATGATCATCTTGAGCCAAGTACAAGTATGAATTGCCCTTTTATCAAGCGTATAAAATTTGTTCTGTTCTTGGGAATTTGTATTTCGACTAGTGCATGATCTAGAAACTTCTATTCCAATTTCTGCAGGAACTATGTTGTGCAATTTGTTTTTGAGCTCCAACTACCTTGGGCAACAGAAAATATTCTTGATCAGTTGGAAGGTAACTATGTGGACTTGTCCATGCAAAAATATAGCAGTAACGTGGTGGAAAAATGTCTGAAATATGGGGGTGACAAAAGCCATGCTCGTATTATCGGGGAACTAATAAATAACTCTCGTTTGGATCATGTCATGCAAGATCCTTATGGGAATTATGTTGTCCAAGCAGCATTGCAGTGGTCGAAGGTTAGTATCATCACTATTCGACACGAACTCCCTGTTTAGAAAAAATTTGCAGAAGAATCAGTGTACTTGCACTAGTTAACAGATTGATTCCAATAGAATAAAATCAATAGTAGTACAAAGGGAAAAGCGAATCCAATTCGCCATGAATCAAATTTGATACTTCTTTCCATTTGTTAAGCAGGGAGCTCCTCACAATGCATTGGTGGATGCCATAAAACCCCTTGCTCCGGTGCTCCAAACAAGTCCATATGGGAAGAAAGTCCTGTCAAGTAATAGCTTGAAGAAGTAATCTTTAAGTACGATCGCGTCAATCATTCTCTTGATCAATTTTTTCTTGTATTCTGCATCCCCTTGTGACTCTTCTTTTATGCTGTTGCAGATATGGTGCTTTATTATCATTAAGAAGGTATTGTAAACTATATAATAAATAGGGAAAGAAGAGCTTTGACAATGGCTTATTTTTGGATTTTGATGATTTGAGAAGGAAAGCAGTCTGAAAAAGAAGATGGTCAGACAAATGATGCCTTTAACAGCTCATCTAAATAGATCATAGCTTATGAGTTTATGAGGTTTTTCCTCTCCTTTTTCATTTTCCTAATCCAAGTTTTTTTATCTATCCCTGCTGGTCCTATAGGATAATATTTCAGATGATTCGCCTATCAAACAATCCTTCCCTTTTGCATAGAAATAATAAGAACTTGAAGATATAGAGTTGGTTGGTGCTTTTATGGAGTTGACTTACAACCGGATTTGGAGAAAGGCTCATGGCTTTGAAGGTGTTTGAAGGCTGCAAGACTCAGTTGTAGTTTCCATTTTTCTGAACTGAACATTTCTTGCCCATAGACTGCAATATCTCTAGTTTCAAACATATGTGGTTTTATACCTCAAATCATAGTTCTTTTTC
>JANKYE010000083.1:40983-60969 GCA_032467995.1 Erythroxylum dillonii | reverse complement strand
ATTGTCAGCACTGTTTGAGATTGTACTGTCTTGGGTGGCATCCACATATCCTCCCAGGGGGTATTTGGGTGTTACAATGACTAAGCCAAAAGAAGTAATGGCTTCATGGAATCTGAAATACCACGATCTGGAAGACTATTTGAGACCATATATGGATCTTTTAAGACAACACACTTTGTCTTCTTGACCTTTTGATACGAAACCAATAGGTTGATTCATATAAATCTCTTCCTTAAGATTACCATAGAGGAAAGCAGTCTTTACAACCATTTGAAACAACTCCAAGTCCAAATGGGCAACCAAAGCCAGGAGTAAGAGAATAGAGGCAAATCTCATCGCAGGAGAAAATGTCTCTTCATAGTCTATACCCTTTATTTAGGTATAGCCTTTCGCTACCAAACGGGCCTTGAACTTCTCAATCATTCCATCTGCTTGATGTTTTATCTTAAAAACTCACTTATTTCCAATTGACTTTCGGTGGAGCGAAAGATCAACTAGTTCTCAAACCTGATTTCGTGTCATTGAGTCCATTTCAACCCTTATGGCATCCATCCATTATGTGTGGTTAGGTGAATCAACAACCTCTTGAACAGAAGTTGATTCTTCTATTTTCAAAGGAGTACAAAGGAATATTTCCTCTTCGATTTGAAAATATCATCGAGGAATTCTTCCACGCTCTCTTCTTCAAGTCTATGACCTATATTTGTCTACCCTGATTCAGAATCTCTCCCTTTAGCTCTTGGAGATGTAGGGTCCTGATCATGTTGAGAACTACTCCCACTATTCCCCTGAGATGTAAGATTTTGAACATGTAGACTATCCACAAGTTCTTGGTTTAGATATTGAAGACAAATCTCATTCTCTATTTGGTTCTCTTGGGCAGGAAAAGTTTCGGTGACTTGGCGAGTAACTAAATTCTCCCCCTCACCGAGATTATCCTATTGTAACTCATACAATTCTAGGTCCTTTTTGATTTCACCTATGCTTGGGAACTCATCCTCAAGAAACTCCACATTGTGGGAAGCAACTTCCGTCAGACCACCATTCGGGTGCTTACCAAATATAACATACCCTTTGGAATGTTCAGGGTATATTATAAACACTATTTTAATGGCTCTTGGACCAAATTTCCCATGTTTATAAGTCAGGTTGTGTACATAACCAGCCGAAACCCTATAGGCCCAAATGATTTAAAGAGAGCTTTTGTAACACCCCATGTTAGGGGTTAGAAAATTTAGGAATTTTCAGTACATCATATGCTTTGCATAATTGAGTATTCGTTGATATGTGCATATGAATTTTGACATATACAAATAATTGTACATGCATTCATGACATTTTTCGAGTATAATTGGTTTCTAGATGCGATTAAAATGTGAATTGTGGATTATTTGTATTAAAAATTTATTTGGAGACTATTAGTATTATTTCAGATTTTTTGGTGAATTTTAGAAAATTTTCAAAATTTTTGGGAATTTTATACTAGGAAAAAGTATTAAAATAATGGACCAATTACATTTTGACATGTGGCAGTTTATAGATGAGACAAATGGCTCATATGCATGGTGACATATGGAGAGGTGTTATACATGCACGTGGTTATGTTTAGGCTAAAATAGAAATTATTGTAGTTATTGTTGTTTTCTCCACCTTTGTTCTTGTCCGTATACATCAACACCAAAATTCTTTTTGTTCATCCATCTCATCACCGAATCAGCTAATTGCTTCTAGTTGTGTATTTGGCTTTGGATTCTAATATGAAAGTAAGAACTTCAATCTGAAACTTGTGTTGTTACTCTTTATTTTCATTATTTCTGTCCACCGAAAGTATTATGGGCTTTGTAAAGGATTTGTGTTGATGATGTTTTAGTGTGTGGAAATAGATACATGCATAAGTGGGGGTAGGAAGAAGTAGTTTTAGTGATGATTAATGAGTTAGAAAAGAGGTTGAAAGTGTGAAAAAGAATGCAGAAAAAAGAATGAAAGTACAGAAACTTTGGTGAAATACCTGAATATAATTGTTGTTTTTTATGTGTGATCTTGAATTTTGAGAGGTCTTGATAGTGAGCTGAATGCAAATGGTACTGGAAAAGTATGATATAGGTTATGTTTAGGATTTGTTGTTAAACATAAAAACAAAATTTACAGTAGAGTGAGAAAGGAAAAACAAAAAAATGGTGATATCTTATATAATTTATGTTTTTGATGTTTATGTTTACTTTTGAATTTTGAGTTGTTTTAGAGTAAGTCGACTTGGAATGGGAGTAGAAATATGAGAGTACAAATTAGAGATGATGGGGTAAGTGGAAGAGAGGAAGAAGAGTGAAAAAAAATATGCAGTGTAACATCTCATCACCGATGGGAAGGGTAAAATAGTAATTTGGGACGGGTTATGAGTGTGTAAATTAATCTCGGCATGTTCATGCATAATATGACCCCCATATATACATAAATTGTAATTTTTGTATATGCACATGACTGTTGCATTCGTGACATTTCCCAGTATATGTGTCCAAATGTGATTTTTGTGAAAAATGTGATTTTTTGTGCTTGAAAAGTGAATTGGAGTGAAATTTTGTGAGTTTTACAATTTTGGGAAATTTTAGAAATTTTTCGGGAAAAATTTCAGGACCGAAAAATTTGCCAAGGGCCAGACTGCTGAGATTTTCGATACCGAAAATGATTGTCCGATGGCACTGAAAAATTAGATACATGATGTTTAGATTTATTAATTGGAGTCATTGGATTTTGGGACAAATTTTAGAGTAGAAATTGGAGACCAAATGGACTAGTTACCAAGGGGACCAATTGGAAGCATAAGGAATTGACATGTGGCAAGTGACATGTGTCACTTGCCCCACCACATGTATAGGCCACGAAATTGTTATGGGTCTTTCATTTAGCCATTCACAACATAGTTGCTTTCCTTCATCCTCTTCATTTCCTTCTTCTTATACTCTCTCCATCTTCAACACTCTCTTCTCCAAAGCCTCAAAGTTGAATCTTGTGCACCATTATCCACATAAATAGCTTGTTATCTTCTTCTTGTTTCTAAAGAAACTTGACCTACTCCACCTCTTGGTGTGATGATCGTGTATGTTGGAGTGTAAGGGTGTCATGGTGTTTTGAAGTCATTAAAGCTAAATCAAGTAAGTAACCAATTTCTCTTCATGGCTTTGATGATTGGAGCATTTTTAATGACAATTAAGAGTTAGATGTTCATGATATGAGGATTGGAATATATGGGTGTATGTGTGTATGAATTTCTTGCCTTAATAAATGATTGATGATATAGAATTTGATGAATGTATGTTGAGAAAGGTTTTGGAAGTGAAAGTAGGTTTAGAAGAGTGTAGGAAATGTATGAAAATTGTGTGGGTATGCTGCCATTTTTGTGGCTACTTATTCCAGTGAATAGCTTGATGAAATTGTGACTGATTTCTTGGCTAAATTGGATGCTAATTGGAGCAGAAATGGTATTGGAATAATAGGAGTAGAGTTAGGTGTAAAAGTTGGAAAATGGAATGTGTACATGTTTCAATGTTTTGGTCATAACTTGTTGTACGGTTAAGCAATTGAGATGAGGTTTGGCTTGAATTAAACGTGAGAAGTCTGGCTTGCCCCTCGCGAGGGCAGCACTTCGCGAGGGAGAGCGTACGCGCGTCGCGTGCAGCGTTGAATTTTTATTTTTTAATTTTATTTTTCTGTTATTCCTTTGAACTCTTTGTCTTCTTTTGCTTATAACTTGGTCATTCGACCTCCGATTGACCTGATTCTCGACGCATCGGATTTGTGAATTATTTAATTTCATGTCTATATGAAATTGTAAATTTTTAAAGGTGAAATTGACGTGGATTGATTAGGTCAAAGTGAGGGGACTGAGAAATTATTTTTCTGGTCCATGTTTTCTCAATATTTGGCCCTATAGAGATCCGAATTGAGTAATTTTGGTGTCTTTAGATTTCTAATTTTTAGAGGGAATTTTTGTGATGAGAATTTTTGGAATAATGCCGGGAATGTCACGAAAATGCATTGTACACATTTTAATTGCTACATGTGCATTATTAAATATTTCTGATTGTACATTTGGTAATGTTTATATATTTTGACTGCCATAGAGGCACTTTTGGAACGTCAACTTACCGACGTTGCCGAGACTTCCAGGCACTAGCTTCGGAAGCTATTGGTGAGTGACCTAGAGGGTTCCTCAATTATTATTTGTTTATAATTCTATGGTGAATAATGGTGGGATTGTGTTTCTGATTATGGATTCCGGACAGAAGATCCGATGTATTAGGTAGCTATGACATAGAAGTGCTATTGTTTGTGAATTTGTGAACTATTTGCTTGAGATATGATAATGTGTGACATATGTGGTGATTGTGACATACATACTGCTTCATTGTGATATGTGCATTCCATGCATGAATGCATGATCAGTTAATGACAGTTGTGACTGTAGCAGCCACCGAGAGCTAAAAGCTCAACGTAATTGAACTTTGAGCTCATAAGTGATTCAGAGTCTCAGGTTCAATGATTAATGCCCCCATATTGGGACAGTTTAGGCGCTCTGTCACAATACCGTAATAAATTGGAAAAGTGTCATATATGCATTTGATTTGATATATTTGATTGAGTGAAAGGCAAAATACGTTATACTTATGTGATAACAATCATGTGGTACTTCTGAATGTGAAATTATGAAATAACTGTAATATGCTTGATTGTTGCATGAAACATAATGGTTGTTGTGACCAGAGTCGCCACCAATAAGAGCTTTAAGCTTAACGAGTGAAAATGAGTTTCGAGCTTATAAGTGATTCAGAGCCTCAGGCTCAACATTTAATGAGCCCTGTATCCACCAACGGATAAGGGACAGTTATTAATGAGCCCTACAAGGGACAGTTTAGGCACTCGGTCACAACAAAAGAATAAATAGAAAATGAATCTCATATGCTTGTATCAAATATGAAAAATACGGATGTGGAATTCCGTAGATGTGTGTGAAGGTGCATTATGAAAAAAAAGTTCGATGTATACAACTTATGTTATGTGACTGGGTGGACCATCGATGATGGTCACTCAATGAGTTCGCAAAACTCACCCAAAATTTGCAATTATTTTTCAGGACTCAGAAGAATACCCCGTTAGGCAACGGGCGTATAGCATCTGCTTGTGAGTGAGAGAAGAGGTCGAGATCAGTTCGCGTCTGCATTAGTGTTTGATAAAATTATATTTTTTCTGAATTTTTGTATAAATGATTAGGTCAATTTGTAAAGTCAACAAACTGAAATAAATTGTATTTATGAAAAGGGCCCCCGTGGCCATTGTATTTACCGGTGAGCGTGTATGTTAATTGTTTTCGCATAGTGCATGTTTGGGTTTTTTTTAAATTATACTGAGTTTTTGACTGAGTGATGTAACACGCCACACTCACAGGGCACGGACTCGGATATCACCATCGATGTCGGGTTTGGGTCATACGGGAGTGGGGTGTTACATTTAGGTGGTATCAAAGCCTAGTAGTACTATCTTATATGGGCATTTTTTTGAAACATGGGTCAAGTACATGCATTTAAGTCATGTCATAGCAGACAGTGGTAACTGATCCCTAGTCTGAGTCGTATAAGTATGAGTCATATGCATGAGCATGTGTTAAGTGTTTAAGTGTGAGAAACGTGATGAGAATGTGAGCAAATGATGGTTTATGGGTACTTTAATAAATCCTCGAATGTGAGATGAATGCGAATGTGTTGGCATGGGCTGATTAAGGAAAAAGTGATATCACAATGACTAATGAGACCTTAGGTGTATAAATCAAGTAAACAAAATTTGCTATAGCCTAGAGAGGTCAAATTTGGACATGAGAAGAATATTGGTTAAAAGTGATAAGAGTATGATTTAGCATAAGAATATGTCTATGTGAGATCAAAAGTTCAAGATGACTAGGTATTTATAATTCTGACTTATATGTCCAATAAAATGGAGATAATTGGAAATGAGAAAAAGTACATGGTTCGATAAGGTAGTTATCGATTCACTACATTTGTGTTGGTGTGTATTATGGAATATGATATTGATATTGTACCGTAATGTTCTACCTTCGAATGTGATAGAGAAGTGAAGATATTGCCAGGAAGAAGCAGAAATGATGAGATTAAAGTGTGCAAGCCCGATTAAAAGAAATAATTTTTCTATGACTGTGAAAGGATAGACTTGGATTTGAAATGTGATAAAAGTTATGATTTGGCGTAATAATATGTCTGTGATAATGAGATTACATTTCTTGATGATTTTGTGTCTATAATTCTAAATGGATTGAGAATATACATATGGATGATTAAATAATAGGAACATGACTTTACAAATAATGATACGTGATATATGATGTGTAGTATGGAGACAATTAGAAATGCGCCTAGGTTTGGATTGTATGTATGCATGCGATTATGGAAAAGATGATAAATTAAAGGAGAAGAGTGAATGCACTCAAAATGTAAATTCAATGATCATGATAGGATGTTGCATTAGAGGAAGAGGTAAATACTGGAAAACTGAAGTAGAATCGTTGTCAATATGTGTGTTAAGGTAAGGAAGAAAGTGCAAGGCACGTTATTGGCCTACAAAAATAGGTTTTTGTTATGATCATATGGTAAACCCCAGTCGTGGGTAGGAACAAGGATAGAAATAGTATCAAGAGTCAATTGGAATGTAAGTAGCATTGGCGAATGTGAGTAAGTGGAGACATGACTTAAATACATCTGTGAATTAGATGTAAGGATTTTAGATGGGATCTACCGGGGTGTTAGAGTAAAAGAAATTGTTTAATGCCTCATTAAGCCTTAGTATCGAGGATGCATTAACCATAGAGTGATGATACAAATTGATATGAAATGTAGAAATTGATTTTCTTGAGCCATTAAGAATGACCAATAAGTACTCATGGATAATAGGTGAGTGATAATATCGAGGTTTATACTAAGAAATCACTGAGATGGGGTCAGAAAGCCGAGTAATTTGGTTTATGAAAGCTCTTCTCTCGATTCAACAATGGAATCTGGTAATCTTTCCATAAAGGTCAAAGGCCCCTCGCTTGATTCAATCGGGTTTACGTTAAGGAACCGACAGACACAACGGAGGAAATTTTGAAATAAGATAACAGGTCTCCAAGAAAAGTTGTGATGTTCTGTCTTTTTTATCGGAAAAAAAATGAAAATGATCAATAGTAAGTCAAAAGTGAATATTGGAGTTACATTCATAGCAAAGACTCAAGTATAAGAGTTAGAAAAGGCTATTGGGAGTGTAATATTTTGTTGACATAAAGTTGTTTTCGTAGATGAATTGAAATGTATGGAGCAACAGGTATGAATGACCAGACATTAGAATAAGTCAATGTGGAATCATCGGGAAATTGAAAGAACTGCTGAAATCCGTCAAGAAAAAGGAAGTTCAATAAAAAAAATTGTGGATAGCATGTGATCATACTACTGTACCGAGGAATTAGTTACTCAAGGTATTACAAAAAAAAAATATAAGCATTATGAGTTTGAGGTTATATCTATTGGAGTTAACCATACCCCAATAGGATTCTGTTATTGAAGGTTAATGTGATCCAAGCAACATGATATCAATGAGTGACTATGATCATATTGACAAATGAAGATGAAATTTTGAATACTTGAGGGAAAAAGATATAAGCCGCGTCAGTGTTAAAATGAAAACAAAATAATTATAGTGTTAAGTATGTCATTCGGAATTGGAGATTTTGTAGTATATACAATAGAGGTTCCCAATCGAGATCAAGAGGGAATTGGTTGTAATGTATAAGGTGATTTTGTGTACCTAGAGATAAATATAGCTGCTTGAGCTAAATTTCGATACATGACTTGAAAAGTTCTGCAATAGTAGTTGGTTTGAAAGCGTAGAATCATAATGTGGATAGAAACATATGAGATATACATGTGACTAGACAGAATAGTAGAGATTAAGGTAAGACTGGAATTGGAAAAGATTGAAAGGATTGTGCAAAGGGACCTGTCCTAATAAAGCTAATGTTCTAATAAACAGTATCGACTAGAATATTTCATAACAGAGTACTATATATGTGGATATTAGGTTCCTCAATCTAGTGCAATAAAGAGGGTATAGTGACGAGTTAAAATGGAGCAAAAAGGAAATCTTATTAGTTATGGAAAAGTAACATCAGTTTTGCAAAAAGGGATTAGGAAAGCCCAAATTGAGGATTTGAGGAATTTTGATGGAATAAAGTATGTGTGTACTACCTGTTAAAGAGATGTCCTAGTAAGTGTCTCTCGAAAGAGTAATTGGTGGCTAAGAATATCGAACTGAGTGCTTATATGTTTGAGTTCCTTGTAGCCTTGACTATTGGAGACAGGTATAAAGCTTATATGTCGGGAATGTTTCAGCATATAAGACTAATGTATAATGCAAATTGACTATAGGCAAAATCATCATTATCTTGGTGATACCATTATAGGCGTCAAACGACAAAAATAGTCGTTCACCCTGAGTAAAAGCCAGAACAAATTTGGGATACTGTTTGAGAGTGAACTAAATTGAAAATCTGAATTAAGTAGTTTTGAAAGACGAATGGATTTTTGGTGGATCACAACGAAGTCGTGACTATATGGAGACAGATTTGAAAGTTCAGTGTACTAACACCGATAAAAAAAAAGAGATGACTTGTCCTTGAGTGTATCACCTGTGCCAAGGTGTAGTTAGATGAGATACAAAGGTAATAGGGGAAGCTAAGTGTGACATAAAGTGGTCCATATAAAACTATGGCAAAAATGGGACTAAGGCATTATGATTGATTTTATGGTTAGTATTAATCCGATATATGTGATATTAAGACTGGAAGTAAAGAGTTGAATACTCTGAACTCATCAAGGGCATAATTGAGGACGTATGATATCTAAATAGGGAATTGCTAGGAAATGGGAATTGATAGGAAACGTAAGAGTGTATGAAATGATAGTACCCCCTACCTTCTTCATATCAAAAATAAATTTCGAAGACAAAATTTTTATTAGGAAAAAAGAGTTGTAACATCCCATCACCGATGGGAAGGGTAAAATAGTAATTTGGGATGGGTTATGAGTGTGTAAATTAGTCTCGGCATGTTCGTGCATAATATGGCCCCCATATATACATAAATTGTAATTTTTGTATATGCACATGACTGTATATGCATTCATGACATTTCCTGGTATATGTGTCTAAATGTGATTTTTTTGAAAAATGTGATTTTTTTGTTCTTGAAAAGTGAATTGGAATGAAATTTTGTGAGTTTTACATTTTTGGGAAATTTTAGAAATTTTCTGGAATTTTTCAGGGAAAATTTTCGGACAGGAAAATTTACCAAGGGGCGGACTGCTGGGATTTTCGGTACCGAAAATGACTGTCCGATGGCACTGAAAAATTAGATACATGATGTTTGGATTTATTAATTGGAGCCATTTGGATTTTGGGACAAATTTTAGAGTAGAAATTGGAGACCAACTGGACTAGTTACCAAGGGGACCAATTGGAAGCATAAGGAATTGACATGTGGCAAGTGACATGTGTCACTTGCCCCACCAAATGTATAGGCCATGAAATTGTTAAACGAAAGACCCAGACCCATTTTGGGTCTTTCATTTAGCCATTCACGACATAGTTGCTTTCCTTCATCCTCTTCATTTCCTTCTTATACTCTCTCCATCTTCGACACTCTCTTCTCCAAAGCCTCAAAGTTGAATCTTGTGCACCATTATCCACATAAATAGCTTGCTATCTTCTTCTTGTTTCTAAAGAAACTTGACCTACTCCACCTCTTGGTGTGATGATCGTGTATGTTGGAGTGTAAGGGTCTCATGGTGTTTTGAAGTCATTAAAGCTAAATCAAGTAAGTAACCTATTTCTCTTCATGGCTTTGATAATTGGAGCATTTTTAATGACAATTAAGAGTTATATGGTCATGATATGAGGATTGGAATATATGGGTGTATGTGTGTATGAATTTCTTGCCTTGATGAATGATTGATGGTATAAAATTTGATGAATGTATGTTGAGAAAGGTTTTGGAAGTGAAAGTAGGTTTAGAAGAGTGTAGGAAATGTATGAAAATTGTGTGGGTATGTTGCCATTTTTGTGGCTACTTATTAAAGTGAATAGCTTGATGAAATTGTGGCTGATTTCTTGGCTAAATTGGATGTTAATTGGAGCAGAAATGGTATTGGAGTAATAAGAGTAGAGTTAGGTGTAAAAGCTGGAAAATGGAATGTGTACATGTTTCAATGTTTTGGTCATAACTTGTTATACGGTTAAGCAATTGAGATGAGGTTTAGCTTGAATTAAACGTGAGAAGCTTGGCTAGAATTCTTATGAAGGAAGTGTTGTCCAATTGTGGCTTGAAGGGGTTTAAATTTTGCCTTGAAAGTGAGTTATGTGTGCAGCATGAACAGTAACCGAGAAATGTGACCTGAAACTTTGACGAATTTTTCTAGGTTAATCTAGGTTGACTTTGCTCAATTGGTCTTAATGAAAATTGAAGATTTTCTTGTTAACTTTTTATCGCCACTAAGTATGACATTTTTCGATTTTTGGGTTGAGAGTTATGACCTGTTGATTTTCAGATGTTGATATACATTATGCTGGAACATATTCCTAAATGTAGGTTTTGTGATTATTGTACTTTGAAGTCAAATTTTGGACTGTTATGGTTTCAATTTGCTTAAATGGTTTTATGGAAAGTTGTAGAAGAATGTTTTAGCTTTGTAAAGAGGTATATAATATGCGAATTTTGGATGTAGGGATTGTAAGGTATAAATTTGTAAAGTATGGTTAAGGTTTAGGTTATATGTTGATTTAACACCCTTAAACAGGGCAGCCACAATAAGGGGAGAATTTGATCTAGTTAGAGAAGGAATTTGCTTCTAAGTCCTTCATGAGAATTGTAGTATGTTTTCTGATCTTTTCATTGCTTTAAAGTATGGAATTTTTGGACAATGATATAAGAAGTTATGATTTTTGGAAGATTGTGTTACTGTTGAGGATGACATATATAGGCAAAAACTTTGGTTGAGAATTTGATTTGTTTATAGGTTGAATTTGCTTCCAAGTTGTTCATGAAAGTTGTAGAATATGTTTTGATCTTTCTTTTGATATAAAGCTTGGAATTTTTGGCGAAGGAAATGGAAAGATATGATTTTAGAAAAATGTTGTACTGTTATGAATATTCATGTGAAAGTAGTAACTTTGCTTGCATTTTTGACACCCTTAGAGGTGAAATTGGTTTTTGTATCCTTCATGAAACGTGTAGAGCTTTCTTTGCTCTTTCCATAGACACCAAATTTGTAAAAATTGGAGATCGGGGTCAACATATATGCATGTTGGAAGAAGAGGAGAAAATAGGGGGAAAAAGAAAAAAAATGAAAATGGGAGTAGGCGAGGACGCTGGTCCTCGCGAGGGCGACGCCTCTCGAGGACGAGCGTCTGGCTCACCCTTCGCGAGGGCGAGCGTACGTGCGCCTGCCGCGTGCGGCGCTGAATTTTTATTTTTTTATTTTATTTTTCTGTTATTCCTTTGAACTCTTTGTCTTCTTTTGCTTATAACTTGGTCATTCGACCTCCGATTGATCTGATTCTTGAGGCATCGGATTCGTGAATTATTTAATTTCATGTCTATATGAAATTGTGAATTTTTAGAGGTGAAATTGACGTAGATTGATTAGGTCAAAGTGAGGGGACCGAGAAATTATTTTTCTGGTCCATGTTTTCTCAATATTTGGCCCTATAGAGATCTGAATTGAGTAATTTTGGTATCTTTAGATTTCTAATTTTTAGAGGGAATTTTTGTGATGAGAATTTTTAGAATAATGTCGGGAATGTCACGAACATGCATTGTACACATTTTAATTGATACATGTGCATTATTAAATATTTCTGATTGTACATTTGATAATGTTTATATATTTTGACTGTCATAGAGATGCTTTTGGAACGTCAACCCACCGACGTTGCCGAGACTTCCAGGCACTAGCTTTGGAAGCTATTGGTGAGTGACCTAGAGGGTTCCTCAATTATTATTTGTTTATAATTATGTGGTGAATAATGGTGGGATTGTGTTTCTGATTATGGATTCCGGTCAGAAGGTCCGATGTATTGGGAAGCTATGATATAGAAGTGCTATTGTATGTGAATTTGTGAACTATTTTCTTGAGATATGATAATGTGTGACATATGTGGTGATTGCGACATACATACTGCTTCATTGTGATATGTGCATTCCATGCATGAATGCATGATCAGTTAATTAATGTTGTGACCGTAGCAGCCACCGAGAAATAAAAGCTCAATGTAATTGAGCTTCGAGCTCATAAGTGATTCAGAGCTTCAGACTTAACGATTAATGCCCCCATATTGGGACAGTTTAGGCGCTCGGTCACAACACCGTAATAAATTGGAAAAGTGTCACATATGCATTTGATTTGATATATTTGATTGAGTGAAAGGCAAAATGTCTTATACTTATATCATAACAATCATGTGGTACTTCTAAATGTGAAATTATGAAATAACTATAATATGCTTGATTGTTGCATGAAACATAACGGCTGTTGTGACCAGAGTCGCCACCGATCAGAGCTTTAAACTTAACGAGTGAAAATGAGCTTCGAGCTCATAAGTGATTCAAAGCCTCAGGCTCAACGTTTAATGAGCCCTGTATCCACCAATGAATAAGGGACAGTTATTAATGAGCCCTACAAGGGACAATTTAGGCACTCGGTCACAGCAAAAGAATAAATAGAAAATGAATCTCATATGCTTGTATCAAATATGAAAAATATGGATGTGGAATTCCGTAGATGTGTGTGAAGGTGCATTATGAAAAAAAAGTTCGATGTGTGCAACTTGTGTTATGTGATTGGGTGGACCATCGATGATGGTCACTCACTAAGTTTGCAAACTTGTGTTATGGCCCGTTCATGTCGTGTCCGTTCATATTGTGTAACTGCCAATAACTCCCACTCGGCCACATATGCCACGAGTTACATCTTCATATATTATTTCAATAGGATCATTAACTCTAGGAGTAAGATTAAGATCCTGAAGAAAACTTCTCAACCATATTACCTCCCAAGCGGCAAGACAACAAGTAACGTATTCTGCTTCTATTGTTGATAATGCTATACAATCTTGCTTCTTGCTTCTTGCTTCTTGCTTCTTGCTACACCAAGATATGACTCCCCCTCCCAAGGTGAAAACATATCTTGAGGTTGACCTTAACTCATCCAGGTCACCATCTCAATCGGCATCCGAATATCCCCTTAATCTTAAATCCCTACCTTGATAGAAAAGAACCAAGTCTGAAGTACCACGAAAGTAGCGAAAAATCCTTTCGACTGCTTGCCAATGAGCAGGTCCTAGGTTGCTTTGATAACGACTCACCAAACTAACCGTAAAGAAAATGTCATGTCGCTTCCTACGGCACTAGCATAAGGAACATTACTCATTTTTTTTTCCTTATTTGTCTTAGGGCATTGATCAAGACTCAAAGTAAGACCCTTTTCAACTGGAGTATCAATGGATTTGGAATAATACATTCGAAAATGTTCCAAGATTTTATTAATATACGCTTCCTGACTTAAACCAAGAAGCTTCTTAGGACGATTTATAGTTATTTCCACACCTAGGACATACCTAGCTTCATCCATGTCTTTCATATCAAAGATAGAGGACAACCACTCTTTTGTGGTTTTGAGCATCTCCATATTAATGCTAGCTAGTAATATGTCATCAACATACAAAGTAAGAAACAAAATTTCACTTGTTGTTCTGTTGACATACACACAATGGTCTTATGAAACCATGACTAAGCCAAAAGAAATATTGGCTTCATGGAATCTAAAATTTTGACACCATATATGGATTTTTTAAGACGACACACTTTGTCTTCTTGACCTTTTGATACGAAACCAATAGGTTGGTTTATATAAATCTCTTCTTTAAGATTACCATAGAGGAAACCAGTCTTTACATCCATTTGAAACAACTCCAGGTCTAAATGGGCAACTAGATCCAGGAGTAAGAGAATAGAGGCAAATCTCAACATGGGAGAAAATGTCTCTTCATAATCTATACTCTCTATTTGGGTATAGCCTTTCACTACCAAACGAGCCTTGAACTTGTCGATCGTTCCATCCGCCCGACGATTTATCTTAAAAACCCACTTATTTCTGATTGACTTTCGGTGGAGCGGAAGATCAACTAGTTCCCAAACCTGATTTCGTGTCATTGAGTTCATTTCATCCCTCATGGCATCCATCCATTATGTGTAGTTAGGTGAATCAACAACCTCTTGAACAGAGGTTGATTCTTCTATTTTCAAAAGAGTACAAAGGAATATTTCCTCTTCGATTTGAAAATATCGTCGAGGAATTCTTTCATGCTCTCTTCTTCAAGTCTAATACCTATATTTGTCTACCCTGATACAGAATTTCTCCCTTTAGCTCTTGGAGATGTAGGGTCCTGATCATGTTGAGAACTACTCCTGCTATCCCCTTGTGATGTAAGATTTTGAACATGTAGACTATTCACAGGTTCTTGGTTTAGATATTGAAGACGAATCTCATTCTCGATTTGGTTCTCTTGGGTAGGAAAAGTCTTGGTGACTTGGCGAGTAACTAAAATTTTTCCCTCACCGAGAGTATCCTGTTGTAACTCATACAAATCTAGGTCCTTTTTTATTTCACCTATGCTTGGGAACTCATCCTCAAGAAACTCCACATTGCGGGAAGCAACTTCCGTCATACCACCATTCAGGTGCTTACCAAATATAACATACCTTTTAGAATGTTCTTTAGTGGCTCTTGGACTAAGTTTCTCATGTTTATAAGTCAGGTTGTGTGCATAACCAGCCGAACCCTATAGGCCCAAATGATTTAAAGAGAGCTTTTGTAACACCCTATGTTAGGGGTTAGAAAATTTAGAAATTTCCAGTACATCATATGCTTTGCATAATTGAGTATTCGTTGATATGTGCATATGAATTTTGACATATAAAAATAATTGCACATGCATTCATGACATTTTTCGGGTATAATTGGTTTCTAAATGAGATTAAAATGTGAATTGTGGATTATTTGCATTAAAAATTTATTTGTAGACTATTAGTATTATTTCAGAATTTTTGGTGAATTTTAGAAAATTTTTGAAATTTTTGGGTATTTTGGACTAGGAAAAAATATTAAAATAATGGACCAATTACATTGTGACACGTGACAACTTATAGATGAGACAAATGGCTCACATACATGGTGACATGCGGAGAGGTGTTATACATGCACGTGGTTATGTTTAGGCTAAAATAGAAATTATTGTAGTTATTGTTGTTTTCTCCACCTTTGTTCTTCACCGTATACATCAACACCAAAATTCTTTTTGTTCATCCATCTCATCACAGGATCAGCTAATTGCTTCTAGTTGTGTATTTGGCTTTGGATTCTAATATCAAAGTAAGAACTTCAATTTGAAACTTGTGTTGTTACTCTTTATTTTCATTATTTCCGTCCATCGAAAGAATTATGGGATTTGTAAAGGATTTGCGTTGATGATGTTTTAGTGTGTGGAAATAGATATATGCATGAGTGGGGGTAGGAAGAAGTAGTTTCAGTGATGATTAATGAGTTAGAAAAGAGGCTGAAAGTGAGAAAAAGAATGCAAAAAAAAAAGAATGAAAATGCAGAAACTTTGGTGAAATACGTGAATATAATTGTTGTTTTTGAAGTTGTGTGATCTTGAATTTTAAAAGGTCTTGATAGTGAGCTAAATGCAAATAGGACTGGAAAAGCATGATATAGGTTCTGTTTAGGATTTGTTGTTAAACATAAAAACAAACTTTACAGTAGAGAGCAGAGTGATGAATTTCGTTCTGTTCCGAATGGTTCCGGCCGGAATCCAAAACGGAATTGACCACAACGTTATCGGCCTAAAATACCGGCCGGTAACGGTGGTTTCTGGTAGGTACCGTCCGGTACCGCCAATATCGGAAGGTACCGAACAGTACCGTAAAAAATTTAAAAGTTTAAAGACTTATTTGCAATTTTGAAAAAACTAACCCTAAATCCCTAATTTTTCTCCCGACTTCTTCATTCTTCTTCTTCTTCGCGATTCTTGCTTCTCTCAAACTTTTTCTCCTCTCATCGTCTCACCTCACCGTCGCCGCCTTTTTGCTCTTCTCACCGTTGCCGGCTTGCCGTATCTGTCCTCTTCTCGCCGTCGCGTCTTCTCCTTTTCTCCTTCGGTCATCGCAAGTCGCAACATCGTCTCATCCTCTATCGAATACATCAAACCCGACGACCCGCCAGACCCGAGTTGGTTTTTGCATTTTTTATATCAAAATTTTCTTAATTTAAATTTTGATTGTGTTTTGGTTGATGATCCGACGATGAATTAGCTATTTGGTGTTGGAGTTTGTTGGACTGTTGGAAACTTGGAATGTTGATGGATTTTTGTGTTGTCGTTGGATGACCCGATGATGGAGGGGAACATGAAATGAAATGAATTGGGTTTTGGTCCTTGTGGATGAAATGAATTGGGTTGTGAGTTGTGACTGATCCGATGTTGTTGGTTATTATTGTGTATGAAATAAATTGAGTTGTGTTTGTTTATGAAATGAAATTCTAACTATTGAATTGAATTGAATTGGACCAATTGGTTGTATTTGTGTATCTAAATTTTGAAATAAATGTCAATTGTGTTTGTTAAGGATATGATCTTTGGTTGAAAATGAGTTATGAGTCATGACTCATCATAATTAAGGACATCTAATATAAGCTAAGGTGTAAGAAAAGACAACTAACCAATTTTCTAAGCTAGTCAATGAAAGCATATGATTATAAAAAAGACAACTAATTAATTTTCTAATTATTTTTTTTAGATGTGTAAAATTTTTAAGTTTAAATTAAAATTAAAATAAGACAATTATGAATGATGAACCAACCAAATTCACTCTTTTTGAATTTTGATGCTTTTATAGTTGTAATTAGAATTTGTTGGAATTTGGAAATAGACATTGTAGATGTATGTTTTATGAATGTTGAAAATTATTGTAAATGGAATGAATGGAAATGAAATCATGATTGTTTTGTAATTGTTAGGATTGGAAATTGTTGTAAATGGAATGAATGAAAATGAAATTATGATTGTTTTGTAATTGTTAGGATTGGAAAATGTTGTAAATGGAATGAATAAAAATGGAATTATGATTGTTTTGTAATTGTTAGGATTGGAAATTGTTGGAAATGGAATGAAATTATGAATGTTTTGTAATTGTTAGGATTGGAAATTGTTGTAAATGGAATGAATGAAAATAGAATTATGAATGTTTTGTAATTGTTAGGCTTGGAAATTGTTGTAAATGGAATGAATGAAAATGGAATTATGAATGTTTTGTAATTGTTAGGATTGGAAATTTTTGGAAATGGATTGGAATGGAAATGAAATTATGATTGTTTTGTAATTATTAGGATTGGAAATTGTTGGAAATGGATTGGAATGGAAATGGAATTATGATTGTTTTGTAATTGTTAGGATTGGAAATTGTTGTAAATGAAGTGAATGAAAATGGAATTATGAATGTTTTGTAATTGTTAGGATTGGAAATTATTGGAAATAGATTGGAATGGAAATGGAATTATGATTGTTTTGTAATTGTTATGATTGTAAATTGTTGTAAATGGAATGGAAATGATGGAGTATGTTTTTTTATTATTACAGAATGAGTTATATTATATAAGATGGATATGCATGTTATCATTGTGTACTGAAATTATGTGTTATTTGTTTTTGTGTACAGATAAATGGAAGGAAGTTCAAATACTCCGGATCAACCTATTTCAGGAAGATACAGCGATCCAGCTTGGGCTCACGCTGGTACGGTTCCTGGTTAAAAAAATCATACCATATGCTTGTTTTGTAACAAACATTTGAAAAGTGGAGGAATCACCCGATTGAAAAGGCATTTAGCTGGGGTTAAAGGAGATGTGGAAGCGTGTAAAAGAGTAAGTCATGATGTGAAGTGGCAGATGAAAATATTGCTTGATGAACATCAATTTAAGAAAGATAGAAGGGGAAGATTGGATTTTGCAATTGGTAGTGGAAGTTCGTTCTCTGGTTTTCTTGGTGATTATGGAAATGTTGAAAGTGGAAGTGGTAGTGGTACCGGTAGTGTTCCATCTGAGCCTCAAGATCCTGAAGAATCTGATGTGAGGAAGAGAAGAAGGCATGTGTCTGGTTTCGTTGCACCACGAACAACTCCTGGAGCCCAACCTTCAATTCGTAGTGCAATGCAGACAAGAGATGCAGCTCACAATGTAGATATGACAGTAGCTAGATGGTGGTATGATACAGGTTCGTCATTTATCGCTTCTTAATCGTATTATTATCAACCTATGATAGATGTCATAGCCTCTTATAGTTCAGGATACAAAGGACCATTGATTGATGACTTAAGAGGTAAACTTTTGAGTTGTGTTGTTTCTAAAATGAGAACTTATTTGGCTGAAAGAAGAGTGAGTTGGGCTACTTATGGTTGTTTAATTATGTGTGATGGTTGGACAAATAGGAGACAAGAGCCTATTATAAATTTTTTGCTTTATTCTACAAATGGCTCTATGTTTTTAAAATCTATTGATGTATCTGGCCTGATTAGAAATGCTGAGACTTTGTTTGGGATATTTGATGAAGTTGTGAATGAAGTAGGGCCGGAAAATATTGTTCAGTTTATTACTGACAATGATTCCGCTTATAAAGCGGCAGGTAAAAGATTGCAGAATACCTATAATTCATTTTTTTGGACTCCTTGTGTTACACATTGCATCAACTTAATTCTGGAAGATATAGGAGATCGTAGATATTTTCCTGTTATTGATGAGACTATGCAAAAGGCAAAAAAAGTGACAAAATTCATTTATAATCGTGCATGGGTTTTGAATTTAATGAGAAGGAAATTTACCAATGGTAGGAATTTGTGTCGCCCTGTTGTGACAAGATTTGCAACAAATTTCTTATCACTTTAGTCTTTTGTTTTGCTGAAGAAGGAGTTAAGGAAAATGTTTACAAGTGATAAATAGGTTGCATCTCAGCATGCTAGGTCTAATGCTGGAATGGAGGTTTGTAGTATTATACTGGAAGATAGAGAATTTTGGTTGCAATGTCAATTTGTTGTCCGAGTTTGTGAGCCTTTGGTGAGGGTGCTTCGGTTGGCTGATAGTGAAGAAAAGCCAACAATGGGTTATATTTTTGAAGCTTTAGAGAGAGCGACGGAAGCAATCAAGGTTAATCTGAAGAATGGGCCTTCTTTATACACACCATTTCTCTCAATAATTAATGAGAGAAGGGAAAGACAACTTTCTTCTCCATTGTTTGCAGCTGGAGCATTTTTTAATTCTAATGTGTATTTTAGACTAGATCTTGCAAAGCAAACTGAAGTTAGTAGAGAAATACTTTTTACAATTACAACAACTGTTCCACATGACACAATGCAAGATCTTTTAAGCTTACAAATATAGCTTTATAAGTCGTCCAATGGAGATTTTGGAATGCCAATTGCTATTCGACAAAGAGACAGACTTTCTCCAGGTATTATTTATTTCTATTTATTATTTGTTGAAAATTAATTATCACTTTATTTTGTTTATAACACTATTTTTGTTATCTTATAACTTGCAGTTGATTGGTGGGGTCAATTTGGAAATCATGTTCCAGAATTGAGAAGGTTTGCGATGCACCTGTTAAGTCAATGTGTGAGTGCAACTGGGTGTGAACGAAACTGGAGCACATTTGAATTTATCGACTCAAAGAAAAGGAATAGATTGGAGCATAAGAAGTTGAATGACTTAGTTCATGTTCGTTACAATTTAAAGCTTCGGGAAAGGTATGTTATTTTCATTATTATCATTATTAATTTCGATATAATTTCTT
>JANKYE010000083.1:28387-40883 GCA_032467995.1 Erythroxylum dillonii | reverse complement strand
ATCTCCGAATATCATTGTAAAACATTTAACACAACTTACTACATTCACTACCGATTCCTCATTCACTAATCCTGACTCCCAATCAAAGTTCAGGGTCCAACACATGTGATGTCTGAAGATTATAATTTTGTCACGTGATGAGGAAAATAAGGAGTCAAGCCAGCGAAAATAAACAAAGGCACTTCTTAGGAGGCAATCTAAGGGAAGTTAATTTCGTTTCCTTTACATTTCTGTTCTGAGTTTTCAACAAAAAGAGAGAGCGAATCAAACAAATAAACAAGCATTTTCTCTTTTTCTATTGTTTTTAGGACTATATAGTAATAATAAAAAAGTGAATTGACTAGAAGAATCTATGACAACTTTAGCATATACTTTTGTTGTTATGATTGACCAATATGCATTATCTTTAGAAGAATATTGACTAGTTTAGACAAAAGCTAGTGAGATTTTGAGCCTTTATAGACTGACACATTCATATAAATTTCATTGTCTTTTGTTTATGTGTGACCTTCATGACATGCACATCTTGCCTTTGCTTTGATTTTCTATTCAAGACCTCATTTTATCACATGTGTGAACATAGAAATGATATAGGCATTCTTTGTTTCATAAGCTACATAAACCAAATAGCTTACTTATTTATATTATTTTCCTTTTGATAAGCCCCATTGAGCTTTATTTGCCTTTTCTTTTTGTGCTAACTACATTACATGCTTTGAACTGGATCAAATGTCCTACCCAAGTCTTAAAGCTAGTGGAGCATTTGTTGATCGTTAATGATTATGGATGTACAAGAGTATAAATATGGGGGTGTGCATATGTGTGAGATGGTTATAATTGTTGGGACACTATTTATTTCTTATCAATGAAATTCCTATGTTGATGTAGCTTCTTTAAGAAAAAGAAAGAAAAAGAAAAAATGTTTGAATAAAAGTATGAAGGAGGAAATGCATATGTTTTACAAATTTATTTATGATTAGTTTTCCTTCCTAAAGTTGCTTTAAATGGGTAATTTGAATATGATGCATATAAGGTAAATGTGGCTTTGAAGGATCACTCCTTGTAGTTTCATTGTATTGTCATCAATTGTATAAGTGACTTCTTTTAGTTGATTATGCTTCATGTAGTTTATGGTATGAGAGCCTGAATTTGAGTTATGAAACATAATTTTTGCATTAATCATAATTGATGTACATAATTGTGAGTGAATGTTAGTTTTTACGCTTGATGTTATATTTAGTGTTTTTCTTAATACACTAACTTTGATAGCTTTTACAGTACATTATCCAAATACATCTCACCTTAAACCTTGCCTACATTACAACCTTAAACAGTCCTTTGATTCATAATTATGCATGTGAACCTTATTGGTGGAGAAAAGAAATGATATGCAAAGTTGTCGAAGGTCATGATTATGAATGGTATTTAAGTGTATGCATGAATATATCTTATTTAAACACAATTTGGCCAAGTCTACCTCTAAATTGCTCAATTTCTAAAGATGAAGAATGTTGATTGATCATGAGTAGAAGAACTGGTTTTTGATTTCTTGCTATAGTTTTTGAAAGTTATTCATTTTTGCTTATAATTATATATTCTTGGAAAATATGGGAAATGAGTAAGTGTTTTTGGATCTATAATTTGGATTATGATGTTTTGCCTAAGGATGATCAAAATCTAAGTGTGGGGGAAATTGATTTGTGCTTAATTGATTATACATTTATTCCATAACGCTTAGTGATTAATGATATGAAATGCTTAAGACATTCACTTTGGTTCATATTTAGTTTTAGGTACAATTCGGAAGCGAAAGAGCTAAAGTGATTCAAAAGTACTATATTTGAGTTGTCTTCTTTAGATTCACACTCACTTATCTTCATGGAATAAGAAGGAGAAGGATTAGAGCAAGAGAAGGCAAGAAAATAATAAAATGAAGAGCATGACAAATGAAGAGTGTAGAACATAGCTCACGACCATACGTGATATTGTCATTGCTGTGAGACACCTCTCATGGCCATGACAATTGCATCATCATGCAAGGTGGCTGACGGCCGTGAGTCCTATGTCTCACACTCATGGCCATGAAAAACATCATACACTCTAGTGACTACTATACAGTTATCCCAAACCCTACTTTTTAGTATAAATACATCGTTTGATGACAAAAATGATATGTTTTTGTTTCAAAGAAGCGTTTTTGAGTGGTGAGCTCAATTTTGATGAGAAAAAGGGCAAAGCTCTATTCCTTTGGAGACACATAGAGAGCTAGCTTCCTGATGCCAGTTCCCAGGTGATATTGACATCGAAGAACCCCGTTAAGCATTTCTCTCATTGTTTTTTTTTGTTCTTTCTCTCTTAATGATTGATTATGTTATCTTATGTCTATTTTTTGTGTGTTGTGTAAGAATGACTGAACGTTCTATTTTATTATTTTTATGTATGAACCCATTGCTAGAATTTTAATATAATCCATGATTGTTATGTTGAGATTCATTTGTAACAACTAATGATTTTTAATTATTAGGAATAACATAACCTAGGTTAAATGACCCTTTCCCAACTCATAATGTGGTTGTCCAATTAAATCTAGAGAGCTTGTTCTAGGTTATTCGATAGCTAGGTTTAATTAATGAGTTCTTCTTAATTAAGCACGACTTAAGGAAAAATCGGGATTAACAGAGCTTATTGTTAAACTACGATTAATAGTTGCTAGAAAAGGCATGAGAACAACAATTCAATGAAGTATGTTTGATTGTGTGTAGGTCAAGATTGAACCGATGACTAGGTCCATAACGAATTCGTCACTTTTAATCACGTTTCAACATTTTCTTTAATTTGTTTTCATTAGTTTATTTTTATTTTATTTTCTTATTAGAAACCAAACCAAACCCTCCTCACATAACCCAAACACAAATTATTTTCATTACAAAAGGTAACAGAACACTCTCTATGGGATCATCCTAGACTCATCACTATTATAGTTGTAGGTTTAGTTATTTTAAATAGTATTATGACGCGCAACATCAATGTCCATATGATTTTCACATGATTGTTGAATATTATTGTATATATTAAAAGATTCAAAGATAAACTTGCAATTTTATTTTTATATACAGATTAATTTTTGATTGCTTATAATAAATGTGAGCTAATCAAATAATAAGAACTAATTCTAATTTACTTTTGTCAATAATAAAAATTGAATATATAGCATGTTTAGCTACAATAGAAGAAGTTGTTTGACTTACACATCTTTTTGGTTCATTTGGGAGTTACTAAAATCAAAATTGATCTAGTAGTAATCAATTGTGACAATTAAGAAACAACATCTTATACCAAAGATCCCAACTTTTTATTGCAAAATTAAGCATATATATACATATATATACTAAGTATAATTACGTAAAATATATAGTTGGACAAGGTGAATAGACATGAATTATATATCTTTATGTGATATGGTGATAAACCCAACGAAAAAAACTACTTTTTTAGTATACATATATTGGATATGTAAAGTAAATAACATAATGTAGATATTGATATCTTATTGATAAAAATCTCTAATTGCATGTTTATTCATTTTATTATCATGTCTAAATGCAAAAATATGTGTTGACTTTATTTATTAAGTGATAATCATTATATACGATATGATTCTAAAATATGTTTCCTCTATGTAAAATATTTTGAACGTGATTCGAAGAATATATTATAAATATAAGAGACTGACCGTTTTATATAGACAATCACCTCTTCTATTTGTAGTAAATAGAGATGTAATTTTTTTTAAAGTTTGTTATCTATGTGATAATTAAAAGCAGAAAGTTTGAATCATAAATGTTGTTTTATATAATAAAACAAAAAAAAGTTTAACATGATCAAATGATTACTATATTTGTCTTAGGTTGTCAAATGAAAGTTTTAATAATTACTTAGGTAAATATGCTTGAACTAATATTTGTACAACATTTTAATAATGAAAGACATCCAATCTAAATAAAAAAAATCAATACCATAATAAACGTCTTACCATATTATTAAATCGTTTATAAAAAGTGATTAATATAAGTCATATGATCATAACTTATATAATGTTAGATCCAAAAGGTTAAATGAACCTAATAGAGTACTCTTATAACTTTTGTCTAATTTTTAAGTAATAAATATAAGATTTTTTTATTTTAAAATATTACAAAAAATCATGCTTAGTGCAATCATATTAAAAATTTGATGGCTTAATCGCATAAATAGCTTCTTACTTAGGACTGTGAATTTTATTAAAAAAACACGAAAAGACCACTATCAAGCGAGATGGAGTAAATGCCTGCCTGCCGCATCACCGTCTATTTCCAATTTACACTTCTCGCGGTCATTGAAAGGAGTGCCGAATGCATTTGCCTAGGGTTTGCAGTTCAAGCAAACAAAAAGGACAGCTGCGCCAATTCATTTGACAGACGACAATAAAATTTTCTCTGACATCTCTGTAGTCTGTACGCCACCTACTTTAATACCACCTTATCTTTTTAGGGACCAAAAAATCTGATTTCTGAATAATATAATATCGTTTTAATTTATTTTTAGAGATCGAAATTGAATCCAATCCTCTTTTTTAATAACAATCTTATTTAAACAGAATATCTAAACATACTTTCTAGGTAACGCCTCGTTTGCCTTCTCATTCAGACCAATATATATTACTTACCTTTTTACTTTGTTCTCTTCTAATTTTCACCAGTTTCTGGTCCACTGACAAAACTTCACATTTTAATGCTGACTAATTCATTATGTGGTTATGACACAATTCACATGTTTTGTATTCTTTTGCTTGGCCCTGTCGCTACCGACGTTTCCATTTTCATGCAAAAACCAACTTGGGTTTTGCCTTGCACATAAAAGTTTTGTTTTGTGGTTTAAGTCGGTCTAGTTTCTACTCTTTAATCTTACTACGTGGTTGTGCAGCTACCATGTGACTTGCAAAGGGCGACGACGGACAACGCTCAGTACACATTTAACCCCTCTGCCTCTGACTACACACATTTACTATGTACAGGATGGAGATACTCATGACCTAACTCCTGTCCTTTATAGACAGTGGACATAAACAAACAATATCAATAATCTCTACTGTCATAAAACTCGCTTTGTAAGTTTGAATCAGAAGGGTATTGAACTCGCAATCCAGTTTCACTTGGACCCTACTGCCACTCTACTGTCATAAAAGTCGCTTTGCAAGTTTGAATGGAAGGTATTGAACTCGCAATCCAGTTTCACTTGGACCCTACTGCTGTGCACTGACTGGACCTTTTTTTTTTTTGCAGCATATCATCATCTATGTTCAAATGCTGCATCTTTGGCCAGTCTCCTTTTTAGTAAACATGTGTAAAGTAGAGGCGCACAGTATATTATTGTTTGAAATACTTGGTTATTTTTAAGTTAATTTACATGTCAATTTATTCAACCTTTTAAAATAGAAAATTATAAGTTATCAGCCAAGCATTTTGTTAACCAGTTATATCATATGTAACACTACTCTTAATATCATTACATCAGTATTAACATAATCATCATAATTCTTTCTGTTTTGATAGGGGTTGACTTCACAGTTACGTAAAATAATCTTAAAATTTTAACCAAACATCGGGACTACACAATTGGAAGTTTGTCCAATTGTTGTAATCTTTTAATTTTGTTAAAATATATAGTAAACACTATTACTTTGCTTTTATTATAATATTTTAGTGCAATTTTTTTCTTGCAGGTGATTATGATTAAAAATTTAGCTTAAATCTTACAACATTAAATTTATTTTTACCATTTTATTTTTAATTTCATAATAAACAAGATTAAATCATTCATCTCTCCGCGCTAAATTGACTCTATATTGTTTGGTTAAGATCTAAAGATGATAAATATAATGTCACTTAAAGTTTTACATTTTCATTCAACTAATCAAAGAAACTTAACATTGAAAAGTTTCACTAGGTGTAATTTTAGTATAAATGCTAGAGTTAATGCAATTTTTTTTTCATATAGGCTTGCCACAAAAGGTTATAAGTAAACATATAATTTCAAAAAATAAACTCAAATAAGTTTTTAATTGTAAGAATCATTTTTAAACATTAAACATACTTTCATATTTTAAGTCTTTAAATTCCTAAAATTTTAAATGATTTTCACATTCTAACCATTTATGTTGTTGATCTCAAATGGCACTCAAAATTTGAGTGAATTTGGTGCTTCTAAATTTTATAAATTTTTTGTAAATTAAAATATTATTTGCCTAAATGGATGAGTGAAAAAACAATTTTTATAGTAGTTTAACAATAAATGTTTCAATATCCACTCTCCAATTAGTCTCACTTATAATTTTTTATCTTCTTCTTTCAACAAAGTGAAAAGGAATCTTTATACAAACTGATGGACTATATAAGGTTCTAACCTATAATAATAATAATAATAATAATATTTTTATTATTAATTTTTTTATCCTTGGTAATGTCAATAAGATAATATATGAAGGATTGAGTTTGATAGAATGATAAAGTGAATAAAAAAGTCAGTTGAATCAATAAACAATTAAATGATTGAGGAATGGAGCAAAATGGAGTATATATACAATTTAAGTGAAAAATCAATAAGTATCAAGTATCAAGATGAAGCAAAATACTATAATTCTTCTCATAATATTATCATAGTCATTTTAATGAATTAGAGGTTTAGTCATTGCATGATCATTTGGACTTAGGTAGTATTGCATATATTTTGTCATAATTAAGAGGATATTTAGGAAGGTTAAAAAAAATCTTCTTGATTTATTAAAATACCTTTAGAGAACTTTTAAAATATTTTTGGATCCAAATTTTGCCAAAACAATCTAATTTGATCTTTGAAAAAACTTGAAAAGTTTTGAAAAACTTACTTCATGAATTTTGGTTGACTAATGTGATGATTATGACAACTAATATTATAATTTTGGATAGATTGGTTAAGTAGACTGATAGTATGATGGATTAATATCTTTTAATAACATATATTGTGAGTCCATATTGGTCAATCAATATGTAGAATGGTAGATCAATATCCAAGAATGATAAAAAAGCTACTTGTAGTAATTGTTCTAATGACTAGTTTTTTATTTTTATTTTTAGAGATTATTTTAGGCTATTTTCAGTATAAATAGACCACATAAATAGGTGTTTCTTTAAGTGCTCTTTCAGTCAAGGTGTGTTGGTGGGTTGGTGTCCCTCTGGCCAATTCACTTTGGGATATTTTTGTTTTGTTTTTACTTATTGTTATTTCCCTCCTAGCTTTTATTACCTTTTAAGGAACAATATTTTAAACTTTTTATGTCCTAGTTATTTACTTTTTCCTTTTAAAGCTTTAAGTCAGAGAAATGTCCACCTTAAGTCAGGTTATTTTTGATAGCTTGACTTCTTCGCGCAAATGCTGCGACATCTCCTACACAAACTATAACAATAAGGCCTAAAATTAGATTACATATATAGGAGTGTTAAACTATAAAGTGTACCTGCTGAATTTATAGAAAAAACTTGAGCTATTGTATCAAATCCATATTGCTAGGAGTTGTTGTTTTGAAACATTTTGTAATTATTCCATTTATGAATATACTTTTACTTGAAAAAAAACCTCAACTTTTCCACCCCTTCCTCATTACTCTTTATCCCACCCACCTCTGGCATCTTCCTCTAGTCCCTCAAACTTAAATGGCTCTCTTCCTTCTTCACATTTGAATAATCATCAAGAACTCCCTTGCTTTGATAATTCTCTTTCTTATAACCTTGGCATTAATCATGCCTTAAATTTAAGGTAAGTGGTAGGAGAGGAGGCTGGATACTCTCTATATTTCTATTCCCTAAGCCTTTTTGAGGGTAGGCTCATAGTCTTCTAGGAATAGCGGTCCTTAAGTAGAGAGTGAGGAATTGGTTTGCAACCTTGGTAGACTTCTTCTTAGGCATGTGTCTGCTTCTCCCTCTGATCGATAATTGGGCTTGCAAACATTGGAAAGGAAAGGGACTAAGCAAGCTATTATTACCTGAGGGAAATCACATCCTCTTTCAATTCTCAACTAATGCTGGTGAAAAGGATATCTTAGAAGTTACACCATGGTATATTCAAAATTTGCTCTTATTTTTTCAATGATGGAGACTTGGTATAAGTCTGGAATCTATTAAGCATGAAAATATCACCATTTGGATTCATATTCATAGTGTACCTCTAGAATATTGGTTAAAAAAGAGGCTTAGTATGCTAGCTAATTTTATTTGAAATCCTACATGTATGGATGAAAATACAACTTTGAGGAAAAGGATTGGTTACATTATAATGTGTGTTAGCATTGAGCTTATGAAAGAACTAACTGATTTCATTCCTTTTATGAGACTTGGGGAGGATGGGAATTTATTTGAAGACTTTGTATATGTTTCTTACTAATGAAAATGTACATAAATACAAAATCTCCCTACCCTGGACACACTGAGCCCCTTATTCCCACCCCTCGACACTCTTTACCTCCTTTAATTTGACAATCACCTTTCCTAGACCAAACTTAAACTATACACAAAACACTATGACCATAGAAAACCCCAACCTTGAGCCATATACCCTAAAACTAAACCCATCTACAATAACATTGGACTCAAAAGAATTCCCACCACTGAATGGAGTAATTTAGACCAAATCATAGGATAGAAACACTAGAAGAACTTGGTCTTCAGTGGTTCGATACTTTGGAAATCTGAGAAAACTTAGGTACATTAAATCAAACTTAGAAGAACCTATTTGTGTTCCATTATAGATACTAAGAAAGGGTTTATTGAAATGGACCTTGTTATTAGTGGGATTGTTTCTTGAATTGTGTAATTATGAGTGTTTGTTTATATTCTAAGTGTTTATTTGGTTTAGATCACGATTTCATTCTTAATTTTATATTTCTTGAGGTGTTTGATGTGTTTGTTAGTGCTGGAAACTAGATCATTGAAGAACAAGGATGTGTAAGGTAGATGGCTAGGGTCATGATCGTGACACCTATGCCATGATTGTGACAGACACTTTCCAAGCACGAGTTTTTCATTTGTTTTAGGGTTTGAGGATATTTTTGGAACCGACCAAAGTGAGAAAACCTTAGTTACACCCTTGAGACCCTAATACACTCACTTGTATTTATAGAGCAAGAAGAAGAAGATTAAAAGCAAGAAGACGAAAAGTGTAAGAACATGAAGAAAATGCTGTCAACATGGCTTACAACCATCCAAAAAATTTCACAACCGTGGTAGTCTCATGACTGTGCAACCAATTGCATGGGCATGAGATCACTCTCGTGCCCATGCAAAGGTTTATCATGGGTATGACACACCACTAACAACTATGACACACCAACTCACCACCGTAAGGCTATGCCACCTCACTAAAAGCCCTAGTTTTTTTAATATAAAAGAGAAAAAAAATGTGACGGTAGAGACACGAATGCTTATGTTTTTGTTTGGGGAATGTAAGGCCCCATCATATACCCTAGAAGTATTATAGAATGTCTAGGGTCTATTAAGAAGTGAACATAACGAATAAATTAAGTGCATCTAAGTATAGTAAGAGACATAATGGTACTTAATGTAAAGGACATGGGAAAATGAGTAATTTGTTTGTTTCGGAATGGACATGCATACTTAGACGTGAAATATTGATAGGAATTTTTGAAATGTTTGCTTAGAGTTATGAGCATGATGTGAGGGGAATTGATAAAAGAATTATTCCATAATCAAATGTGATGTTGTTGGATAAATTTTATGTGCTTTTGTGCTGCTCTTGCATGATAAGATTGAAGTTAGTTGATTTGGGAGGTGTACCTCTCTAGATGGATAGGTTTCACTGAATAAACTTCTGTAATTCGGACATATCTTGGTATGTATACCTCAAAATTGGATATTAAACTAGAGATATAGATCTAAAAACTTTATGAAGGAACCAAAATTTGATTCTACCTCTAACATTTTTTAATATGACAAAAGAGTATCGTGTAGTGGAATTCTGTCTAGGGTTTATTGAACCAATGTTGGACCTCAAACTTTTCGTAGAAGATTAGAACTATTGAATGAGAAATTTCGGTGATTAGTCACAAGTTAAGAGCAAATGAATGAAAGTTCTTGAACCAAGAAATGATAGACAAGAGTAAAGTAGGGAATGATAAAAGTGGATAGATTCATGATTTGTTAGGTTGTTTTCGGTTGATAAGAGATTTTTGAAATAAAAAGAATTAAGGTGAAAGTTATAAGGGAAATGAAAGCAAAAATGAAGATGAATATGTATACTAAGTTGATGAAGAATATATACATATGTGTATGCTCGTTATTAGTGCTCATGATTAATCATGGACTATGTTTTTCTTTTCGGATGATAGTGATCTGAAATGAAGTTAAGAGTGAAGAGTGTATAGAGTAGAAAAAGGAGATTTTGGTATGAGTTATGTTAAGGAAAGATTCTGAAAGAAAATGGTAGATGACCTGGAAAATATTCACTGAGTATGTTTCAGTCTTTTAGCCACAACGTTTTCTTTAGTTGTCCAAACAAGATGATTCTTAATTTGGATTAAATTAGAGATATATGGATACATTTCGTATGAAGACATTGAATTTCAAATCTGTGTCTAAGAGCCTCAAAAGTTGTCATGAAGTTAAGAAATTGGTGCAGTATGTTGAATGGAAAATTCATCTTCAGACTTTAGGGGCAAAATTGGGATTGATATAAATATATTTGAGCAAAGTTGCCTTTTGGAAAGTTGTAGATCTTTCTTTTATCTTTACAATGATATATGGCATGAAAATTTTGAACATCTGAGCTGAAAGTTATGCCCTTTTGATTGCTTCAGTCCGAGACTTCGTCTTAGTTTGACTTTTTCCGTTTCATGTTTGACTTTTTGCATCTCAGTTTGACCGTCTCATTTTGCTTCCGTCTCAAAATGATGTCATCAGCATGGTCTTAGTTTGACTTTTTCCATTTCATGTTTGACTGTCTCATGTTTGACTTTTTGTGTCTCAGTTTGACCGTCTTAGTTACTATTCATCGTCACATTCTGTCCCATTTTCTACCCTTTAAAAGTTGTAATTGATCTTTGAGGTCTTCATGAAAGATATAAATCTTACAATTCTCTTTCCAACCATATCAAGAACTCCTTAATCTGATATCTATAGGGAAAGTTATGGCAATTTTCCCAACCTTGAATCGTCTCAAAATGACGTCATCATCTTCGGCTTTTATTTTTGACCCCACAGATGAAAGAACTGGCCTTTTAGGTCTTCATAAGAGTTGTAGCTATTAAAATTATCTTTCCATCCATATGAAGAACTCCTTAATCTGATATCTGTAGGGAAAGTTATGGCAATTTTCCCAACCTTGAATCTTTTGATGACGTCATCATCGTCTCAAAATAACGTCATCATCGTCTGCTTTTGTTTTTGACCCCTCGAATGAACGAATTGGCCTTTTAGGTCTTCATAAGAGTTGTAGCTCTTAAAAGTTTATTTCCAACCATATAAAGAACTCCTTAATATGATATCTGTAGGGAAAGTTATGGCAATTTTCCCAACCTTGAATCGTCTGATGATGTCATCATCGTCTGCTTTTGTTTTTGACCCCTTAGATGAAAGAATTGGCCTTTGAGGTCTTGATAAGAGTTGTATCTCTTGAAATTATCTTTTCAACCATATAAAGAACTCCTTAATCCAATATCTGTAGGGAAAGTTATGGCAATTTTCCCAACCTTAAATCGTCTGATGATGTCATAATCGTCTCAAAATGACGTCATCATTGTCTGCTTTTGTTTTTGACCCCTCAGATGAAGGAATTGGCCTTTATGGTCTTCATGAAAGTTATATCTCTTATTGTACTATTTCGAACCATTTAAAGAGCACCTCAATCTGAAATTTCTACATAATGTTATGGCTGTTTCCCCGAAACAGATTCAGTATAATTGAGTTCATAAACATGGTTGCTTCTTTTGACCATAACTTCTTCACTAGACCTCCAAATGACTTGATTCTTGAACCATTGGATTTGTAAGATCGTTATATACATCCCCACCAAAAATTAAAGCTATTTGAAATGAAATAAGATAGATTGAGTGAAAAGAGTGGGACGAGTACAGTGAGTGTGCTCTTATAGGACATGAACTGATGTCATCCCACTGAACATACTTCAGTGTTTTGATGATATCTTGATCTGTAGAACTTCAAATGAGATGATTTCTGATTTGTGGTGAACTAGAGATATGGAGCTACGCATGTTATGAAGAAATTGGGATCTAATTCAGTCTTTAAAATGTGTAAATTTCAAATGGAAGTTGTGCATAGTATACTGTTTTGGACAAGAACAGTCCAAAAATATTTGAAGTATATCTTTTGAATCAATGAACCAAATTGAATGGTTTCGGTGGCATAAGAAACTTAAGAAAATGGAGGATATTGTTCTAGAAGAAAGATGTGTC
>JANKYE010000078.1:2842-13745 GCA_032467995.1 Erythroxylum dillonii | reverse complement strand
GAAGTGATGTTTAATTTTGGCTTGAAGAGTTCCAAATTTTGACTTGAATGTGTCAATGTGTGTAGGGATGAACAGTAACTCGAGAATTGAATTTTGTGATCTAAAACTTTGGGAATTTTTCTGGGTTGATTTAGGCAGATTTTACTAAATTGGTCTTCATGAAAGTTGTATCTTTTCTTGATAGCTTTCTATCGCCATAAAATGTGCCATTTTTGACATTGGAGTTGATAATTATGAGTGATTGAAATGTGGATATGGTTTAGGTGATGTATAATGGGGCAGTCACAATCATGTGGAAATTTGACCTAGTTAGAAGTAGAGTTTGCTTCTAAGTTCTTCATGAAAGTTGTAGAATGTGTTCTGATCTTTCCATTGATATAAAACATGGAATTTTTGGACAATGGGATAGGAAGTTATGATTTTTAGAATTTGTGTTACTGTTTAGGATGACATTTATTGGACAGTAACTTTGATTGAGATTTTGACTCCTTTAAAGGTGGAATTGGTTTTCGAGTCCTTCATGGAAATTGTAGAGCTTTCTTTGATCTTTCCATTGATATCAAGTTTACAAAAATTAGAGTTCTGGACCAAAAGTTATGATTTTTTGAAGTGGGCTGTTGGAGTAGGCAAGGGTGTGAGGGGCCATTTTGTGATTTCTTTTTCTTTTTTCTTTCCAATCCGACCCTTTGCCATTCTTTGCTTATAAATTTTTCATCTGACCTCCGATTGACCTGATTTTTAAAGTGTCGGATTAGTAAGACATTTAATTACCTCTCCGTGAGAAATTGTGAATTTTTGAGATTAAATTAGAAATGATGGATTAAATCAAAGTGAGAGGACATATTGATTATTTTTTCTGGACAACGTTTTGGCAATATCCGGACTTATAGAGACCCGAATTGAGTAATTTTGGTGTCCATGGATTCCTAAGACATAGGGGAACATTGTTATTCAAGAGAGGTTGCCTAGGTTATCTGATGTTGACGGTCTTATTGATCGGGAACAGTAGACTCGAAAGTGTGGTTTGAGAAAAATTTAATTAAGCATAAATTTTCAGGTTAAGGATTTTAGTGCGGCTTAACCCTAGGAATTAATTAGTTTGGATATGGAAACAGTTTTATGATGAAATTTATGAAACGATACCGGGATGGTCACGAACATGCATTGTACACATTTCAGTTCCTACATATGCATTATTGTATACTTCTGATTGTATAATTTGTGATATATGTGTAATTGAATTGTTATAGAGGCACATTTGGAACGTCAACCCAAAAACGTTGCCGAGACTTCCAGGCACTAGCTTTGGAAGCTGTTGGTGAGTAACCTATATGGTTTCTCTCAATTATTAATTGCTTATAATTTTGTGATAGATAATGGTGGGTTTATGATTTACTTGTGATTGTGGATTCCGGACAGAAGGTCCGATGACTGTGTATTGGGGAATTGTGTTATCGAAGTGCTACTTGTATGTGAACTTGAGACCTACGTGCCTATGAGGTGATTAATTGTGACATATGTGATTGATTGAGACATATGCTAATTGATTGTGGCATATGCATTTCATTCATGAATGCATAATTAGATAATGACAGTTGTGACCGGAGCAGCCACCGATTAGAGCTTAAAGCTCAACGGGTGTATTTGAGCCTCGAGCTCAACAGTGATTTAGAGCCTCAAGCTCAATGTTTAAATGAGCCCTATATGGGACAGTTCAGGCGCTCGGTCACAATACCGTAATAATCGAAAAAGTGTCACATAAGCATTTCATATGAAATTGCTTAAATATGCTTGACTGAGTGAAAAGCATAATGCCTCATGCTTATGTGAAAAATGTGTTACCTATGATCAATGTGAAATTGTGAAATATGTGTATTATGAATTGTTGTGTTGCTTGGATTGAGTGAACCATCGATGATGGTTACCTCACTGAGTTCGCAAAACTCACCAAAATTTGCAATTATTTTTCAGGCTTTGGAGAGTACCCCGTTAGACAACGAGAGTATACCTACTGCATGCAAGTGAAAGATAGAGTTCAGGATCAGTTCGCGTCTGCATTGTGTCTCTTTATTTTTGTATTAAATTGTATTTTCTGCAAATTATTGTATTTTGTGTTTTTAAGTATATTTGTTGTGTATAACTTTCCGATCGGAAAAGGTTTTGCAAAATAAATTAATCAAAGTGTAATATGTTTTGTTTCTGGCATGAGCTAATCGGAATTCTGATATTTGAAAAATGTTGGCAACTCTTGTAAGTAAAAATGTTTCTGAATAAAAGTGGGCCCAAATTCTTGATTATTGATTCTCGCGTACGTTTGAAAAAAAAAACTATACTGAGTTTTTGACTGACTAAGTGATCTAGCATGCCACCCTCGCGGGACACGGACTCGGATATCACCCATTGATGTCGGGTCCGAGTCTTGCAAGAGTGGGATGCTACAGTTCCCATAATTCAAAGTCTAAGACGAAATAGAGTAATGCATGAAAGTGCTAATAATGATCAGTAGAGGATAGATTGAGTTTATTAATGATGTTACTATGGGTGATGAATTTTGTGAAAAAGAAGAAGGGCACGATCATGACACAATCCCCACGATTGGGGATAAATATAAAAGAAGAATTGTTTTCATGAATCAAATGAGATTAAGGTATCCTAAATATAAGTTATTAATTGGCAAATTGTCTTAAAAGACATCTCTAGAAAAGATGGAATGATCTTGATGATATATACCAAGGTATTAGAGTAAACGAATTGCTTAATACTTTACTGATCCTTATTATAAAGGATGTTCTGATCATATAAGTTATGACATAAATTGATCTTATTGAGATATTATGAAAAGTTGAAATTGACCTTCTTAGGGGTACTAAGAATGACTAATAAGTAATCATGGAAAATAGGTGATTGATAAAGATTTCATGAGCAGTATCAAGGATAGTACGAAGAAATCTTCTTTCAAAGAAGAATTTCACCGAATTAGGTTAAGCAGATCAGATAGTTTATTTTCATAATTATCAATGAAAGAACAAATTAGAAATGAGTCTATAATGAATCAAAAGTGAATATTGGAGTCCTAATCCTAATGGAGACATAAGCATAAGATGTAGAATATGTTACCGAGGGTGTATGCATTCGGTTTGATGTAAGGTATCCAATTACACAAGTGGATTAATGAATTAAGGAGATACAAATTGGATCTGATGAATGTGTCATCAACATAGAAAGTAAAGATTTCAAATAAATTCAAATGTGTGGAGAAACTGGTATGCATAAGTAGACATTAGAATAATTCAATGTGAAATCTGAGGAAATCTAAAGAATGGAGAGAATTATTCGAGAAAGATAAGTCAATTGGGAAATTGAAAATAACATGAGATAATATTACCTCATCGAGGAACTAGTGACTTAAGGAATTATGAGAACTAATCAAGGGCATATGGAGTTTTGGCAATATTTGTTGGAGTTAACAATACCCCGATAGTATTATGGTATTGAAGATTAAGATGATCTAAGTAAAATTGTAATCATAGATGGTATTTTGAATAGTTAGGGAAAACTTACATATCGTGAAGGTAGAAACAATTGCATGCCAAGTTCAATGAGAGTCAATCTTAGCTTGATCAAATAAAATGTTGGGACGTATAGTATCAGATCATAGCGTATAGGGAGATCCAAGTAAAGTAGAGGTACGATTGAAGAGAGAAACTTCAAGGAAACTATATGAGATCTGATGTTTTCTAGAATTTGCTAGAAATTGGACACTACTAAAAGTTGTTAAAGAGTTTTTACTGATCTTATCCCATGAAAAAAATGTTTGAGGAAAAATGTGTAAACCGTATCAATGATGAATGTAAAGAGGACTTTAAGGAATAATAACACCGATGTTAATTATATCGATTGTGTTTGGAGATTATGTAACATATAATGAAGTTTCACATCAGAGATTAAGATATAATCTGTTGTACCATTCTAAAGTGATTTTGTATACATAGAGAAAATTAAAGTCCCATAAGTTGATTTTGATACATGATTTAGAATTTGCTACAATGATGATTGCTTTGAGAGCTTGGAGACATTATGTGTACAATGAAACATTTTGGATCTATATATAAATATACAAATCAGTAAAATTTGAGGTAATTATGGAGTTTCAAAGAACTGAATATAAGGCTAAGACAATGAATAGGGTTACTGAAAGATTTTGATTAGGCAAATGAGTGTTTCCCAATAAAGCTAGTGTTGTAATCTGATACATTGAATAGAAAATTCTATAACGGAATAGTAAAACTTCAGATTTGAGGTTACCAAACCTAATGTAATAAAGAGCATAGAATGTTGAGTTAAATTTTGGGCGATTCAAAGTACTATTAGCTATTGAAATTTAAGATCCGTTTTATATGAAAGGATTAACAAAGCCCAAAAGTTGAGGATTCAAGATTGAGAATCTTATAGAGGAATTGAAAATGAATATGAATTTTTGAGTTTGAATTGGAAGTATATGTACCCGATAAAGATGATTGAGTAAAGAGATTACTAAAGAAAGTACAAGTAACAACTTAAGCTAGACATCCTAGTAGGAATATGCCGAAATAGTGCTTAACTGCTAAACATGTAGAAACAAGTGACTGAATGTTTGAATTGTCAACAGTCCTAACTGTTGGAGATATGCTTAAAAACTTATATTTTGGAGTTCATAGGATCGGGAGGTTAATATACGGTTTTAATTGAATTTAAGCATATTAATCATTATCTAGGCAAACGGGAGTATCCTTACAACATACAAGTGAGGGATAAAGTTCAGGATCAATTCGCATCTGCATTGTATTTATTTATTTTCATACTGAATTATGTTTTCTGCAAATTTTGTATCAAGGAATATATTCTAAAATTATTGTATAATGTGTATGTGAATGTAATCATGTTGTATTGACTTCATGATTGTAAGTGTTTTGTTTCTGGAATGGGCCCTAGTAATTAACAAAATTATAATGATTTGAAAAATGTTTATGGAATAAAGTGACCCCTAATTTGTTATGGATTTTTGCATATTATGTTTGTGGTTTCAAAAAAATATTATACTAAATTTTGACTGATTGAGTGTTCTAGCATGCCGCCCTCGCGAGGCACGGACTCGAAATTTATGTAGGATGTCGAGTACGTGTATTGTGGGAGTGGGGTGCTACAGATATGCATCACAAATGTGTGCCTCTGCATCAAAAGTTATAATGATGTTTCAACTAAACAGGTTAATAAAAACATGACTTAGTTAAGTAATCGGATCAACATTCATCACCAATATTTGCTTTCGAGTAAAAGACTAAGTCTATGTCCACAAAATAAAAAATAAAAATGGTTTTCTAATAAAACTTTCCGAACTTGTAAATAACTTGATTAAGATGTATGTTTAGTCCAAAATTCCTAGATGTGGATTTTGCATGTTAATGATTTGAAATAACTTGAAGGATATTGTTTAAAGTTAAATTTATTTTATAAAGTTGAAGTCATTGTCTCATTATCGCATTGTGTGCTTTGTGATTTTATGTATTTGTTGTTTTGTTTGCTTGAGGACAAGCAAACGTTTAAGTTTTGAGATGTTGATAAGTGTAAATTGCATCATGTTTTAGGGCTTATTTTGATATGAATTTAATTGTTAATTTAATCGTTTAGTATGTGTTTAGGTTATAATTATGTTTGTTTGTTTATTTATGTTTTAAGTGTTTTATGGGTTAGTACAAGTCTTTTGAGCTTAAATATTATATTTTTGAGGTACCTTGATGTGTTTATTAGTATTTCAGGGTCAACATCGCAGAACGGATAAATTTCAGAGACATTTAGGCCAAAACAATGGCCCACGATTGTGACAAAAGCCCAGGACATGGCCTACGATTGTGGCCTACATGTCCTAATCGTGATAGAAGGCTCGGATGTGGCCCACGATCATGACCTGCATCAAACAGACACGTAGACACTAAAAAAAGTCAAGTTTCGAAGAATTTTTTGGACCTTTTAGACCCCCAAAAAACACGAGGGTTGCTCAAAACACAAACAATATTTAAAGAACAAAACAAAGAGGCAGTGGCAGAGGCAGAGGGAGAGCTTTTGATATCAACCACCTTGAAGAAACCCTAGAGAGATTTCATCGAGAGATAGAGAAAGAGAAGGAAGATAGAACAGGAGAAGAAGCTGACTCGACGTACTTCCCAGATAAGGAGTTTCCCGACATTACTACCTCCCATCATTCGTTTAGATCATATCTCCTATTTATTTCCAATTTTATGTGCATAATTCAATAATAAACTGAGAGGGTGAACCGAATGAAAAATAATTAAATTGGACTAATAAAAGTTGGGTGATTTAATAGAACAATAATTAAATCAAATCGGTAAATTGTATGAAGAGAGATCTTACATAGGTTTCCAGTAGTTTCTTAGAGAATTTCAGAACGAATTAGGGTTTTGGATAGATTGTTAATTGAGAGATTGCAACTTTCATGATTTGATTAGGGTTTACAATTTAGGATTAATGGTTATAACTTGAGAGAGAGCAATCAACCTTAGGATCGTCTAGAACCAACAATCCGGTAATTCATAATCAATTAGGTTAGCGTTAAGAAAAGGTAAAATTACCTTTCTCTCATTTGGTAATTGCCTTATGTTGATTCTTGAGTGTGTATTGCAACTACTTAATTATTAATATTTTCGTGATTGATTCTTAATTTGATTTAATTGATTGAATTGAACTTGTTATAGTTTCATTATAGTTAGAATTTCTGCGATTTGTTCTGGCCTTAGATTTTAGGATTAGATTATCTCTCCTCGTGGGATTGACAAGTTAGGTACTACGCTAACGCACCGTGCACTTGTAAATTATCAAGGGTATTTAAAACTTACACACAACAAAACCTATTCACAAGTTAAAGGATCACTTATACAATCAAACCCGTTCACAAGTTAAAGGATCACTTATTGTTGGCCCCCAAATTTTTTCTTGATGAATAAGCATAATTTAAAGTAATTTTGAGGTCTTGATAGATTAATTTATCTTGGAGTTAATTAGCATGTTAATGTGAGTGAGATTATATGACATAGGTTAATTAAATAAAAGTGTTAGGGTGGTAAGATTGTATGAGGAGCATTGTTGGAAGATCACTTAAGTTGTAAAGTCTTAAAGCATTGAACGAAGGGTAAATTGGACATTTTAGATTCATTAAGGGTATAAAAGAAAGAAAGAAGACTTGTCTTGCATTTGAAGAGGGAAAAACAGAATATTAGAAGAGAGAAGAGGGAAAGAGTATCGTTAGAGAGAAAGAAAGGGGAGAAAGAAAGCTATGCTAGGTTTTGATTTTTCTTAGTCTTAAAGAGTGATTTTGAAGTTGCTCAAGAAGGGAGAAAAGAAGAGGAGGATTAGAGCTTCCATTAGAGCCAAGAAAATCATTGTTTGGTGAAGATTCAAAGTAAGTTTATGTTTAATTTTTTGGATTTTGGAAGGTGTTTTGGTTCAAATAGCTTTGGAAATACATAGCTTTAAGTATTCTAGGATCAATTTTATGCATATGTTTCTTTAGGTTGTCCAATTCGGATTCCTATTGAATTGGAGATTTTTGCTAATTTGAAGGGAGGTAAGAGGGACAAGAGGAGCAAAAGGAGGGACATCCTTGAGCAAGTTTTCAAGCAAAGAAATTAAGGTGGGTTACTTTTTTTATAATTGAGTTAATAAGCCATAAACGTTCTTCAAATAAATGGAATTAAATGATTTTCCAACTACCTTATAAATGTGCATTTATTGTTCTTTAAATGCTTGAGAATGTGCCACATGTTTTTGTGTATGTGAATTTTGTGAATGAATTTTGAGTTGATATGGGAATTATTTCTAATTGCTTCATAATTGTTGAATTTGTTGCTTTTGAATGATTTAAGAAATGGCTATTATGTTTGGTATAGGAATTTGGTTGATGAATTGTGAAATGATGATAGAAATGCATATGAAATATTTCATGTTCTTGAAAAGCAAGTTTTCGAAATGTGCCATTTGGGTAATTGATTTTCAAGTTATGAATTACATATTATGTGGGTTTGTGGTGGTCTGTTCTGTCTGTCAAGTGCGCTTTGACTAAAGGCTTTTCCTATTTGCCCGCTAGTGGCATGGAGCTCCTTTACGGACTCCCCTAAATTTACAGCTATGTAAAACCATTTTGTGATATTGCGATGGTACGTTCTATTCACGGCTACACAAGACCATTTTATGGAATTGTGTTAGTATGTTCTGTTACAGACTAACCAAACCATTATGATGTGTTTATACGATTATAAAGTTTTGGCAAGTTTGAATTGGTCTGACAAGTTGAGATGTGAATTGGTTTAATAAGTTGAGAATTTGAGAATTTTGCATTTTATGATTCAATGAGAATTTCCTATGATTATGAATGTTTTAAATGGTTTTTGCTTGTTATCAGTTATAAAACTGTTACTCACGAGCTTTAAGCTCACCCCCGTTCCTTCCCATCTTCAGGTGATGAGCAAAATATCGAGTGATCGAGTCAAGAAGCAAGGCATCACTCTAATTTGCATATTTTGTTTTTGAAGCTAGATTTTGTAAAACAAGGCTTTAGTCACATTTTGAGCAATTGTTGTTCTTGTAAAGTTTGTATTTTTGATTATGATGTAAGGTGGCTTAAAATGCCTAATAAAACGTTGTAAAACTCTTATTTTTTTATGTGAATGAAATACATATATATTATGTTTGTTTATGACTTTTCAAGTCTTTACATTGCAAATTTCAAGTTTTCATAGGGGTAGAAATTGTGTTCTGACTTTAGGGGAAAAACTGCATTAATCTAGGATGAATTAGACAAAGTCATCTTCATAGGATTGTAGTTTGTCTTTCTAGCTTTCCAACGATATAAAGTATGCAATTTTTGGATATCAGAGTTGAGATATATGATTGTTTGAGTAGGTGATGCTACATAGGAAGTGTATCCCGACTAACTAGAGTATATGAATTGTTATCGCTCTAAGAGAGTTGAATTTGGGAAGATTATGAGTAAAAGAGATGCTAGGATGGATGTAGGATCCATTGGAAAGGTTTTGGAGATGGGAAAATTTAGCAAGACCCGAAGGTTACACGGTCAAGCCGTGTATATTCACACTGACCGTGTATTCCTGATGCAGAAAATTGTCATACCTGTAGGTTACACGGTCTGCCCATGTAAATTCACATGGTTCGTGTTTTGAACTTCCAAACAAAATCACCAGACCCAAAGGTTACACAGTCAGGCTGTGTATATTCACACTGACCATGTGTTCTTAGCGCAGAAGCATAATCAGACCCGAAAAAAACACGAGCTACCCGTGTGATTTCAAACAGCCGTGTGTTTTGACCCTCCAAAAGACAAAATCTCTTTTTTGATTCTTCATGAAAGTTGTAGATCTAAAAGTTCACTTTTAAATAGCCTAAGAATGACCTTAATCAGACATCTCTATTGAAAGTTATGTCAATTGTCCCGAGATAGGCACAATATGATTGAGGACATGAGCATGGTTGACTCTCTTGGCCATAACTTCATAACCCAACCTCCAAATTAAGTGATTCTTGAAGAAATAGATTCCTAAGACATTTATCTATCTTTACATAAAAATTTATAGCCTTTGGTATTGATTTGAAAAAGATTGATTGAAAGAAAGTGAGGGATTGGAAGAGTATGACTTGGTTATGAACATACTTTAGTATTTTGATGATATCTTGATCTGTAAAGCTCCAAATGAAATGATTCTTGTTTCAAAATAAATAGAGACACAGAGCTACAATTATTCTAAAGAAGTCAATATGTGATTTTGGTGTTTGACTAGTGAGGCACGCCACCCTTATAGGATGACGGCTAGTGAGGGTACATTGACATAAACCTGCAAAAGAACCCACTCGTGCTTTATAACTCCGGATAGTTGGGCTCTGAAAACGGGGCTCAACACTTATACAATCACAATGAGAATTTTATAAACACACAAGTATTTTTCTATATGGAATTCATATATCAAGTTAGTTTAGTGAACTTGTCTTCCAACAAGCACCCTTAAGTTTGTTTAAATATTCCATACTTTGGTTTATAAGATCGATTACATTCATTATAAGAATGAAAATTTTTGCTAGTCTTTTCACTCTATTAATGTCTAGTCTTAACAAATAAACAACTAGGAATAATTTCAAGATAATACATAAATTCAATATGAATCTCATAATTATAATCTCATCATAATTCATTTATAAATATATTTATCCTATGAACTTTATCTTCTATGTTAATTAGTTAAATAAATACACGTTAGATCTATAATACCTTTAATTATTTATTTCACAAATATATAACCAACTAATTGATTATATGATATAGACTAACATTCTCTGGTTTGCACTAAGCAATCACTTAAGTAACTTACACCATATTATTATATGAAGATCATACTACTATTGGGGCAGTGATTTAGTAAGAAAATTTTATAATATTTTCTTTAAAGAGCACTTGCTTAAACCTTACAACTTTTATCCCAATTCTCATTATAATTAAGAGAAATCACCTAAATATATGCTTAGATCCTTAATAGGACCTTAGCTCCTTTTGTATGTCTAAAGGCCTTAATTGTAGTGTCCCCTCACCGTAGGGTACACAACGGCAAACCTGAAGGTCGCCCCGATGAGTATCCCACAATAAAGGTGCACCACCAGAACATTTCTACTAATAATCCTCATAGCATCACAATAATTTAAAACCACAACATAACCCAATATCAGAAACCATTGAATTATTAACATCATAATATCAGTCTGATACAGTTGTCCAGTAGCAGAATAGACAAGTCTATCAGTCCCCTAAACAAAACCAAAAAGGAAACTGATACAAGCATCTATCCTA
>JANKYE010000075.1:3561-15728 GCA_032467995.1 Erythroxylum dillonii | reverse complement strand
ATTTAATTATTAATTTTTCTCTTCACTCATAAATGAGAAGATTTATAAATGCTCCTTTTCACCCCTAATAAAGGAAGGTGCATAACATTAAAAGGAAGAATCATGAATCAATTACTTTTCTTGATCACCCATTAAAGAAAAAGATAATGCATTCTTAAGTGGAGTCTTGGGAGTGGACATAGGCCTAGGATTTTTTATTGAATTGATATAAAAAAAATTTCTCTTTTTCCTTGCTCACTTTAATTATCATTAGGATTTCTATGTAATTTCCTTATATGAATTTTCTTTATTCTTTCAATAAAATAGGCAATTCATTCATTAGTTCTTACACAAGCTAAAAGGTGTATAAACAAATTTCCACCTTCCATTATCTTTCATTTGAGGGCTAATCATTGGTATTGGAACGAATCTCTCATTGCATATCAATATCTAGAGAAATTTTGGTAATGATCATTATGGCATAATTTCCATCACTTTTTATCCGAGAGGACCAAAATATCAATTTTCTTAATCTTTAAATAAATATGAATCATTTTTTTAGATAATTAAGATGAAAGTATTATTGATGACTACATATTTTTATTTATAAGAGATTGTAGAGAAGCGCGTAGAATGATAATACTATTTCCATTAAATTGTAAAACAATGCAAATTTATTTTCCATACTATATAGAAATGTTCTATCAAAATTTCTAAAGTGTCAAAAGACTCATGATATTTCTCACTTACTCGATCTTATATAAAGTAATTTTTTTTAAAGTATAAAGAAACTCATTAATAATAAGGAAATGTTAAACATTATAGGAAGGACTAAGGAGAATAGCCTCCCAAATAATCACAACCTCATTGTAAAGCCTTAACAAAGTATCAAATGCATAACATTAAGGGATCTCATAGAAATTAGATTCTTATGGAGGAAACCAGATCAAAGTTGCACTTTTTGGCAATGTCCTTAATCAAAATTGACAAGAATCTCCAAATTGGCATATTGAGGATCTGCAGAGTTCTTGAGGCCATTGATATCAGACCTGGACTCTATTACAAGATTAGGTGCTTTAATAGATTCTACTAACTTATCATCAATGTTTTACAAATATTTGATTCCCTAATTCTTTTGAGTTAGTAAAATGAGGAGTAAGAGGAGGAATGTCCTTAAGGAAATCTGAATCCTCCAAATTCGTGTTCCTTCCCTCGGTTTCTTTTTGCTACTCTATCAATAGAGTTTCATTAGTGGTCCTTAGTGTCTCTTAGCTTTTAGGGAGCGACCTTGCTACTATGCCTCTTAGGGAAGGCTTTCGCACGTGGTAAGGAAAATGGAGTCCTCTGCTAGACTTTCGAGCTCATCAAGTTTGGAGATCCTAATGGCTTCAGGAAGTTCCTTACAAAGTCAACTTCAACTTTAACACAAACACAACACACATGTGTATCATATTTACGTTTAAGTTAGCAATTAATTATTTCATCCAAGGTCAGAGGTTTGCCAAGTTTACTAGCCAAGTAACTCAAGACTTCCAAGGATTAGTGTTCCATAGGGATCTAGTGTTCTATAGGTATCTTATAGGAATTTAACATAAATTGGAATGCTAGTTCTGTAGGTCTAGTCCAAAGAGAGGCCCGGTGTTTGCTTCTGAATGAATAGGGGCATTCCTTAAAAGTGCAGAGGTCCAACTTCGAGTATCTTTTCCGCTTTAAGCTCAGAGGAGAACTAACAAAGAAATCATCTTATTAACAAAGCATGTTCTCCATTTAAACCTTGGGAAACGAAAACCTTTTCTTCGTAGAAAACCTATAAGGGAAGGTTGCTATTTTTTTGGAGCTTATATTCAGTACTTCTATAGGAGGCGAAACAAAGATTACAAAAAGTTTAGGGGTTTCCACAATTTTGTTTCAAGTAAAGTTGTTCAGCTGTAGAGAAGTCCCAGTGAGCATTGGATTGAGATTTCCACTCCCAAAATTAAAAGTAGGGAGGGGAGCACTGGGAAATCATTAGATAAAGAGAGATTAGGGGACTGTGGTCTTAAAGCGGATGACATTCTGAGAAGAAGAAGATAAAGAATTTGGTTTCTTGGAAGAGAAGATGCCATTACTGCCAATAATAATTATAAAAAAAAAAAAAAACTAAACGAGTGAAAGGTGGGAGAGCTAAAGGAGTCGGTGATAGACTTGAAATGCAAAGTTTGAGTGAAAATGGGCTCAGTGATGAGATTAGAAAATGGTGAAAAAAGGTGAGGTTAGAGAAAGGCTAGAGAATTTCTCAGTAGTCCATCTCTTTTGATTCTTTTTTAGCACTGAGGATATCGTTGATGAAATATACATGTTATAAAACTAACTAATACAAAGTTAAGGAAGCCATAGAATTACAAAAATATTTGGAAGTGGAGTTATTAGTACTAAGTTATGAAACTGCTTGGAGAGCATCAACATATGCATTCCGTTCCTAGAAAACCCGTTAGTCCAATTCAACCATTTCTACTTCTTGGGAAATAGCCCCGTGAGATTGGACACAACGGTATGTGATCTTGTCAACGAAGGAAAGCAACAAAATCTAGAATAAATGAATGAATGGGTAAGTTGTGAGATGAAGGAGGCTGTATGTATAATGTATCTCTTAGGCTCCAGCCGGCATCTGATGCGTGGGATGACAGGAAGTCATTGGTTAACAATAAAAGCATATAGACAGACGTGATCTTCGTAAACCGTTTTGTCAAACAACAGAAGGAATATCAAGTATAAGTTGTTAGCTAGGTTGGGTAATTCTCTTTGTTTGTCTTTTACTAATAATAAAAAACAAAGGATACGTTGTCAAATGAACTGATACGGTCTTCGAAGGTTATTATGTTTGGAATACACAAGAATAGTTGTCTCTCTCTGTCTGTCCATGTGAAAATTCGACATGTTGAGATTATGGAACTGATATATAACAAGAACAATTCGATTGTTATAATTGCACCTCCAAAGTTGTGCCATTTCCAACGTATAAATCATTTTTTCTTGAAGAGCATTGGACAGGAAAAAGCTGCTCGCTCTAAAAGTCGACCGTCTCTGGTTTGAGTGCCTTCTTCAACCTTTCTACGGACGTCGATCACGCATCGGCGTCTGTTTTCTAGGGGAGAAATGATAAGATTTTATCTGCGTTTTTGTTTTGTTTTCCTTACCTTTTTGAGCAGTGCAACTGTTTCTTGATCAACGTATTCCTGTCAGTAATTGATGCCAGGCTTGATTGTATACATGCTTTTCTTTTCTTCTGCTTCGCGGGAGAAAATCTCATTATCTACACTACTTGGACATCCGAACTTGTTCTGTATATATATCTATCTGTCTGTCTCTCTCTCTCTCTCTCTCTCTCTCTCTCTATATATATATATATATATATATATATTCATGTGGAAGTTCGCCTCCCGAATTCTTTTTGAAATAGAGCATACGAAAGAGACCCATGATTTGATTGTGAATGCTGTATGTTACCTCAGTTCTGTACCGAACTCTTTTAAATCCACGGCATTTTTCTCCACTCTCTTTTAACGACCACTTCTCTTCTCTATGCCTTTCAGGACATGAACATTTTCAAATCCCCGTTCAAAGGTATTGTTGAAGACTTCAAAGGAAGAAAAGCATGTTATAAAGAAGATTGGAGGAGTTCACTCAGCTTGGGCTTCAGGTACACTATCTTCTATTGTTTTTCTCTACTCCTTAAGAGTTGAAATTTTGTGGTGTGTAGATTGAGATATGGCTTATGACTATCAGCTGATTGTAATTTCATTTACATTCATGGCAGGATATTAGCTCCAACAACTTACATATTCTTTGCTTCTGCTCTGCCAGTCATTGCTTTTGGGGAGCAACTAAGCAAAGAGACTGGTAGATCATGATTTCCCTTTTAAAAACAGATTCAAGAGTGTATGAAATAGATCGTTGCCCAGGCTAAAATTTAGCTAGTTGTCCTACTTAATCTCATCCTAACACAATTTTCTGGTTCTTTTAGATGGAAGCCTAACTGCGGTGGAAACACTGGCCTCCACCGCAATATGTGGCATCATACATTCATTGTTTGGTGGGCAGCCATTGTTAATCGTTGGAGTTGCAGAACCAACGGTTATAATGTATAGTTACTTGTACAATTTTGCTAAAGGAACAGATTCTATTGGACAAAAGCTCTACTTGGCTTGGGCTGGATGGTAACTACTTTTTGACCTATTCTCACATTTCCACCATTAGAGATCTGAGTGTGTTTTTTTTTTAATTCTGATTTGAATTCTGTAGGGTTTGTGCCTGGACAGCTCTCCTACTCTTTGTACTTGCAATATTCAACGCTTGCACAGTTATCGGTAGGTTTACAAGGGTTGCAGGTGAAACTTTTGGGATGCTGATTGCTGTACTTTTCATTCAACAAGCAGTGAAGGTAGAACATCTCTTTTTCCTTGCAAAACTGTAGCTAGAACATTACAACTGATGATGACGCTGAAATGTTTTGCTTCTTTAATTTCCTAACTTTTGGGCTCATAGGGAATTGTTAGTGAATTCCATATTCCTGTACGTGGAAATACAGAGGTAGAGAAGTACACTTTTGAGTGGCTATACGCCAACGGGCTGTTGGGAGTGATTTTCACATTTGGCCTACTTTTTACTGCTTTAAAGAGCAGACGAGCAAGATCATGGCAATATGGAACAGGTCTGTATGAAGCACCTTGTAAGACAAGTGCTTTTAAACTTTACTTCTAGCTTAAGTTCTTTTGCTCCCGTTACTGCAGGATGGTTGCGCAGTTTTATTGCGGATTATGGTGTCCCTTTAGTGGTATTAGCTTGGGCAACATTGTCATTTAGTATACCTAGCAGAGTACCTGCTGGAGTCCCAAGAAGGCTTGAAAGTCCTCTTCCATGGGACACAGAATCCTTGAAACATTGGACAGTAGTTAAGGTAACACCCGCGCAGCCACCTGGAGATGCTTACTTATTAACTATGGGACTTTTACGATATGAAAGGGAGACGGAATCTATGCCTAAAAAGTTCGATATCATTTTACCAAAGAACAGATAGTAAAAGCGGTATCTGACCGTAACCTCAAATTTCAGGACATGGCCAATGTAGCGCCAGCTTACATATTTGCCGCCATCATACCTGCTTCGATGGTTGCTGGTCTTTATTTTTTTGACCATAGTGTGGCCTCACAATTGGCACAACAGAAGGATTTCAATCTCAAGAATCCATCTGCCTATCATTACGACATCTTACTACTTGGCTTTATGGTATTACTTGATCTTTTATATGTTATCACCATTCATAGTACCCGTCAGTCATTTCTTACTAACTAACCTTTGATTTCCATCATTCATTAATCTAGACTTTGATATGTGGATTGCTCGGAATCCCTCCCTCTAATGGTGTACTTCCACAATCTCCAATGCACACAAAGAGTCTTGCGGTTCTTAATAGACAGGTTCTCACCAGACTAAATTGGAAATTTGTTCATTTTCTGTCAGCACATGACTGTTAGATAGCCTTAAAGTTTTTCCCATATATGCAGCTGATAAGGAAGAAAATGGTAAAAAGTGCTAAGGAATGTGTAAAACAAAATGGAAGCTCTTCTGAAATTTATGGTAGTATGGAGTCGATATTCATTAAAATGGACAAATCTACACCTGTAAGTTCTCAGCTTATCTCATTCATCTTCAATACTGGGTATTATAGAGAAAACTTACTGAAAGCATTATCTAAACTGACTTACTCACCTATTTTCCGTGACTATGTTCATATCTTACAGCCTTCTGCGGCTAAAGAACTTAAAGAATTGAAAGATTCCATTTTGAAAGTGGATGATGGAGGAATCATGAAAGGTAGCTTTGATCCTGGAAAACATATTGACACGTATCTGCCAGTTCGGGTTAATGAGCAAAGACTTAGCAACTTTCTGCAATCATTACTAGTTGGTATTTCGCTAATGGCCATGCCTCTGATCAAGAAGATACCAACATCCGTGCTCTGGGGATACTTTGCTTACATGGCCATAGACAGTCTTCCTGGTAGCCAATTCTGGGAAAGGATTTTGCTGCTCTTCGTTAGCCCCGGCCGCCGATTCAAGTAAATTGTGATTACTCTGAAAATTTAAAAAAGCAATATAAAAGATCAACATTAGTTTTCACTAAAAGTTCTCATTTAAAATTACTCTTTGGCAGGGTTTTAGAAAATTCACATGTTTCCTTCATCGAAAGGGTTCCATTCAAACATATTGCTAAGTTCACAGCTTTCCAGCTGGTGTACCTTTTCGCTTGTTTTGGAATAACATGGATACCTATCTTTGGCATACTGTTTCCCCTCCCACTCTTTCTCTTGGTAATTATAAGGCAGCATTTTCTTCCCAAACTTTTTCATCTAGTTTATCTTCGTGAGTTGGATGCTGCTGACTACGAGGAAATTGACCCAGCTCCCAAACGTAATCTTTCTGTCTCATTCAAGGTACGAGATTTCGTAATGCATTATTATTTTCCTTGACAAGAAAGATTTCTATGCTTATTATTGACTTATCTGATGGAACTCATTACGATTTAGTCAGTAATTATCTTTCTTGCTTTAGCCATAGGCCATGGTCAGCTCCCACATAATGTTGTCTAGTGAGTTTGATGATAATTATGAAGAATATGATTAATACCTCACTTCAAGTCTGATGATAATTCTGTTCCTGTTACATATTACAGTATCAGAGCAAGTACAAGAACCATCCATCACTTACAAAGCTTACATCCCAATAAAGAGTTGTGCAGCGTTAAACAGATTTGTCGGGTGCAGTTCTGAAGATTGTCAATTCAGGCCACACTCTTTTAACTTACACTGAACTATGATTGCAGGTGGATGAAGGAAATTGTGCGGGTGAGCATGTGGATATAGAATGCAATGATGCTGAGATACTGGATGAGATGACCACCCATAGAGGAGAGCTAAAGCTTAGATCTAAAACTCTCAATGACGAAAAGAACCATCAGGCAAGATTAAAACTTTCCAATTGCCTTATTGCCGTTATAATTTTAATTCCTGCGCTCTGAATTTGGCAACATATGCTGTTTCTCTGAAGGGTAGATATAAGCTGTCTGATAACAAGGTCAAGAGAAAGTTGATTAAATGTAAACTATGAGTCAACAATGTAAAAGGATAAGTCGAGATCAAAACCTTTTTGAGACAGATATTACGGAAATAATCAGCAATTTGAGTTTGTTGATTTAAAATGAACTGAGCTTTTGTTTCAGGAGAATTAAGAAGGTTTACATTCCTAAGATAGCCATTGCTGAACTTTTGGTGGTTGGATATTCATTATGATGTTGTAGGTGCACCCTGATGACAAACCAGAGACTGAAGGTTAAGGTTGCTAAGATAATAGAAACAAGTGTTTCGAATGATTAAATTCCATGTGAAGAAAAGGCGAAAAGAAGAAACAAAATCATGGAGGCACCAGCACCAAGACAAGAGGATAATGTAACTGTTAGTGGTAAATCTGTATTATTCAGTAACTAGACGTTATTAATTATTTGGTACACATTGAAATAGTAAAAGAGAGACTTTTAAGTGAAACCATACTTGGGTTCCGCGTTGTAACAGATAACTTGAGAGGGAATAATTACAACAGAGTATGTTGGTGCATAGCAATAGTTTACACTTCTCTTCATCCATTAATTGCCACTGACTGTTCAACAGGTGAATTCGATTTTGAATATAAACTTGTCAACCATCACGCTAATTCTTCTCTACCAAAGTCCATGCTTCAAAAGATAAAAAGGCTGAAAGATCTTGCTTTTTTTTTTTTAATATGAGTTGTTTACAAGAAAACAGAAGTTTTCAGAATTTCAATTGAGATTAAGAGATTAAGAAGAGAATCAGAGTCAAGGAGAATGAGAATTTAGTAAATGAGAGTGAGAAATTGATAACTACTTTTGTTGTTTATCAACTGTAATCAACTGCTCTTAAGTAGATGTTGATCATTCATTACATTATTAACAATTATCACAGTTATAGATTAAATCACAAGAACTGAAACGAAGAAGTTGGATCTCTTAACTTCTTTCCCCATTGATCATGTTTTCATTATTTAACTCACTTTACTTCTTTGTGTTAATTAGATCAATTTGTTAATTTATATTGGACAACTAACCAATTAGTTGTACTTTTCATCACATAATTATTTAAATAGACATCTTTATGTTAACTCACTTTACTTCTTTGTGTTAATTAGACCAATTTGCTAATTTATATTGGACAACTAACCAATTAGTTGTACTTTTCATCACATAATTATTTAAATAGACATCTTTATGTTATGCATATCCATTTAATTAAATAATATATATGACAAAGTTCACTGGATAAACATACATTGAAAATAAAATTATGATGATATCATAATTACAATATTCATATTGCATTTATATATTATTCTTAAATGGTTTGTAATCATTGTCCCATTGAGACTAAAAATTAATAGAGTATAAAATGTCCAGTATATATTATATTTCTTCCTTATGAAGGAAGTGGTTGATCTCACAGACTAAAGTATAGATATATTTAATAAATATATAGATGCTTATTAGAAAATAAGTTCACTGAACTGACATAAGGAAAGAATTCCATTTAGAACATTACTTATATGTTATAAAAGTTCTCATTTTGATGATTGAATAAGAGATCCTATGTTTTGAGATATCCAAAGTATCTTATATGGAGATTGTTATATTTTGATACTACTTATAATATATCCTTGTCAAGGTTTACTTAATCAGTAGATATTGGATATAACATGAACTATATGAAGGTAGTCAAGAGATCAATATAGGATTTGTCACCCTAAAGTAATTATGAATAATCTTCCTTTGCTCTTGATTGATATTGATTCAGAAAACTATTGATGTTGGAATAACACCTTGAAAATAAATTTCAAATGTCATTAATAGCTTCAATTACTAATAGTGGAGAACTAATATGATTGAACTCAAAAAAAAGTAGACATTAATTCTAAGCTATATGTCTAATCGAAACATTATATGATGAAATAATTGTGTTATATAGAAAAATCATATATGAAAAGGTTAATCAAAGCCACCTTAAGGTTCCTAATATTTGTGTAATTATAATGCAATGGTAGATGTCAATCTTGATATATGAATTTAAATTGTTTAATTCGATAATTAAAGATAAATTAAAAGATTTTAACTTATCTAATCCTAAATACAATTTATGGTTATAATTCTTATCAACTGCCAACATATTTAAGAACATGATAGGTTATGCATAAAAATGACTGAAGAGATAAAAAATTTAATCAAGTTAGACATTGATTATAAAGTTTGAAAAACCTTATCAACAAATATAAGATATTTGATAAATAAGAACCAATATTAGATATTGAATTTTGGAATTAATTAAAATCCAATAAAAATGTAATTGAAATTAGGATTATATTTCATTTAAATTACCAAAAGGTGTAAACTATTATAGATAAGTATAAGCTCTAAAAGCTAGCACTTCTTGCTTACCCTCTCTACACCACTAAAAAAGTTCTCTCAACCAATTCATATAGATATTGTTAGAGGCTAGACTTATGTAGAATGATGGTAGTTGTGATGAACTAGTTTCAGAAAATAGTTAAAAGAAAACTGTAAAAAAAAATGTTCAAGCTATATAATAAAGTACAATTTATGTTTATTTTTTATTGTGATCATGCATTAATCATGTTATAGAATTTAAAGTGATCTTGATTTTTGAAAAATTAAATCAAATATTTTATTTTTATCTTGTTATGTTAGGGATTAGATACCACTCTTATATTTTAATAGAGATATTAGAGCCATGTTTAATTCTATAGCCTGATAATTTTTATTTTTATTAATATAAAATTTTGAAACTTATTTGCAATCATTCTGACTTTAATTTCAATAAGATTAAGATCTAAAAGTTCACTAATTGGAGTTTAAAAAACTAAGAAACCTTAAGTCACATGAAATCTAAAAAGTTAAAAGTATTTTAGATACCTAGAATCTAGAAAACCTAATATTACCTCTTAGTCACATCTTGCTTATGAATTTTGAAAATTCGAAAGTTATAGAAACCCTCAAGGGCTCAAAATGAAAAAGGTTCAAGCCCATAGCACTTAGTAAGCTTCATGTGCTAGCAAAACTTTAAAACAACAAAAGTCTTTTATGTTGATGCCGAAGATTTTGGTTATTGTGATTGAGTTTTGGGGTTGTACTTATGAGGCACTTCTCGAGCTACTGAAACTCCAGCAACATCAATTAGATGTTTGGACCTATGCTAGAGGATGGTTCGGTGAGCAAGAGTAAAAGCATGTGTAATGCACATGATAAAAGATTAAAGTGAATATTGTTTCCAGTAGAGCTAGCAGCAACAAGACGAGACTCACACATATGAGCTAATATCTATAAGATGACTAAAATATGCAATGACTATAAGCATGCTGGAGAAGAAATAGGTTTAGTATCCTTATTCTTGTGTCATGAGATGGCATGGCTATAGTTGGTCAGAGACAAGGAGGTAATTTGTGACATTAAGGTGGTGGCAACAACTTAGACATATGACTAAAGTTTCTTTGTCATATTAGCGTTTTCAGCACTCGAAGAAGAGGGTTAGCAATGTTGAAACTGAAACACTCATCAAACATATAGGAGCATCGAAAATAGAGGAAATAGTTTTCCAAATGAATGGACAAAAGGCCCAGGGCTAAATGGATTAAATGGTTTCTTATTCTCAATGGCTTGGCCATAGAATAGTAACATGGTTATAGAGGTAGTTCAAGAATTTTATTTCCAAGTGTGTGCATCTTAAAGAAATAAATAAGGCATCCCTTTTTTAGCCCCTAAATCTTTAAACCCATAATCTTTTAGAGAATTCAAGCCTATAACTTCCTCCAACTTCCTTTATAAAGTAATTTTCAAGGTCCTAGCAAATAGACTGAAGGCAGTTCTAATCAGTATTAAGTGATAATCGAGGAGCTTTTATGTAGGTGAGACAAATTGGTATTAACGTGCTCATTAAATAGGTAGAAGGAAGAACTCCATACAAAAATGGGAAATCAAGGTGAATTTCAACAAAGCCTATGATTGCATAAGTTGGGACTTTGTGTTGTAACTTCTAGAGTTATTTAGCTTCCTAATTGTCTTTAAGACTTAGATTAAAGCTTTCATTTCCTCAACTTCCTTTATTATTATAGGGCTTAGATAGGGAGACCCCTATCTCTATACCTTTTTATCAATGTATGGAGGCCCCAGCCTAATTCATGAAGAATAATGTCTCAATAAAGCCTAAAATCATATTTCATTCATAAAGCAAGAAGGTTTCCTTGATAATTCTATGTGTTACTAATGATCTTTACTTTTTAATAGAGCTTACCCTAAATTAGTTATGGTTTTAATTGAAACCTTAAAGTAGTTTAAGCACCTCACTGGCCTAGATATAATTCACATCAAAATTCACTTAATTCTCTTAGTAAGGGCCAATCATCTAGCTAATAGAAATTTTGTTCAACTGGTATGGTTAGAAAATACCCTCCCTTTTTATACATAGGTTTACCTCCTTTAGCTAGAAGATTGCATTTCAAGGATCGTATCCCTTTGGTTTAAAAATACATAACATGTTTGGTGCTTGGGCTAAAAGAGATCTATCATTTGGTGGTAAGCTCCTAATGCACATCAAGCACATTAGAAAACAAAACCTAACTATTCACAACTAAATTTATAGTAGTGGTGAGAAAGGATTGTACGTAAAAAGTATGTGTTTAGCTATTGTGATGAATCAATTAATGTATGGGATTGGGAGGGATCTAGTTGAATTCAATTATGAAAATGAAACTATGGAAGATAAATTAAATCAAACAATGCAAAATCTCTAGGATTAATCAATGAGTTTTGAATCCATTTCACTGTTCATTCTCGACCTTCACACAAATGTACATAATCAATCTTCATGTTGTTCTCGTACCTTTCTTTGAAACTATTAATAGTTTATTAATAATAAGCTCTATTAACCACAACTTTTATTTAAGTTGTATATAATTAAAATAAACTCTTTACTTAGCTTTAGCTATTAAATAATATAGATGATTGAGCCAAGTTTACTTTATAAACTGGCCTCATTTTCTTAACTGTTTATGCACTCGTTAACTCCTAATTGATGA
>JANKYE010000073.1:9022-24005 GCA_032467995.1 Erythroxylum dillonii | reverse complement strand
CAAATAATAATTAAATAACATATTAAATTAATGTCAAATTAGATTATAATGGAAATTTAAAAATAGAATATTAATATTATTTACAAATTATAAAAACTCAAAAACAAAAGATTAAAATTCAATCAAACAAATTCTTTACTAAATTTAGAAACAGAAGATAAAAAATAATAGTAAACTACACTACATCAAATAATCCCTTAGGAAACAAGGCAATTGTTTCACCCGCACACTTTTATGTGCGTGTGGGTGTCCAAATGCAATGCCCCCCAATTTGCAAATGTGGTGGTCCCAGTGTGACCAATGTTTTGTGTGGGCCTATCAAGTTCTGTTCCGAGAACAAAGAAAAACCAATTGGGTGTACCTCCCATGTGTCACCCTCTATTAGTGGAGAAATCCTTGCGCCTGTGTTTACCTACCCTCTAACAATTCGTATACTTGTAGCCTTAGACATGGTATCTAGGTAGTACCCTCGCCTAGCTTCTTCTTCTTCCTTTTTTTTTTTTTTTTTTTGAGCGACACATAGTTATCTCCAAAACAAGAATAGACGCCCGCATGTTGTGTTAATCTTCCTGAAGTCATAATTAAAATTATACGTTTTTGTTGTACGTATCGATGGAACTTCTATCCTTAAGGACCGATTTACTTCTTCCAATTACCTAAGAAAAGGAAATTTATGAAGAGCTACCTGTTTCTTAACCAATTTCTTCACTAAAATTTAAATTCATTAAATCCACGTGAGAAATGAACTCGTTCACTTGCTTAGTAAGTTGGATCTTTTAGAGTTCTATTTATATCAGAATTGATTGAAGACCAGTGGGACATCTAATGAAGCATTGACGTACAAGCCTTTAATTGTACTTGGACACAACTGGTCTCAACTACCATAATATTTATAAATCTCTTGTGCAATTTTTCTTTTAGGTTTCTTTCTGTCTGAGTGAGACCAAGTCCTTCCTAAGCCCCATTAGTGGTTGATAGCGTCCCAGTTTGTGGGTTTTTTCTAACCTTCCCAAGAGTGAGAAAGGCCTAAAGGACAAGATCATTGGATCCAACATCATAAACCAAAAGGGTGCTTTGATTAGCTTTAGTCAAAAAAACCAAAAAAAAAATTTCCTACACCATCGATGATCATAGTCTAATACACTTAATCTGTATGCCTTAACAATTATTTCAAGCCTCCTCTATAACACCATTTCAGAGACCTAAAGATATGGGTCCACCACCAAATGATGCAGAAAATGGGTCATTACAAGTACCCATTTCTTTTCCCCAGCTTACACAACGTTTTTTGAAAATTGAAGAAAAAGGACTAGCAGACGCAGACCCATATGGCATATGCATATATTATATAATTATATAAATCAACCATCGGGCTGCTAAGGCAAAATATAATTACCTTGACTTTCCGAAGCCTACCCATAGGTCACATTAACCTCATGTGTGTGGATTGGAATTTGCCACCTAGGGTTATCTGAACTAGCACTAATCATGATTAATCATCGAATCTAACGGTCTAAAAAGAGCATAAGCTTTCAATTCATGAGTTGGATTCGTAGAGATTGATTGAAGATTTTCTTACACGGGAAATTTTGACTAAGCTGAAGAGGGACTTTGAATAAGAAAATAAGAGAGCAGGAGGACGAGGAGACAAGGTGGGCCATGATAGGAGTTGTGATGAAGACTTGGGAAAGAGCTTTTGATCTAATAATACACATTAGTATTCATGGTCGCCAAGTGGGGTTTTACCAAAGTTAACAATTAAATTAGTTGTCTCTCTATCTCTCTCATAGTTAGTAAGATTCGGAAAGATCTCTCCAAAAACGAAAGAACCCATTTTGGTGATATAAATTTCAACGTCAATCACGCAAACATCCTAGACAATCATCCATCATCAGCACGTAATGGTGGGCCTAAACTCATAGTTGTAAGCACCTGAACATTCACTAGTTCATATGTGTTTCAACGTCTAGTTCCAGTGGTATCTGTCCCATCCTGTATACATTATCTCAATATGCAATGTTATAATTATAAAACAAATATGTAGACACAAGGATTGTGCATACTACAGATATACCCTTTCGAACACTTTCTGGTACAAAATATGGAGATAATTATAGTCTTACCTTAATACCAAATGAATTTAGTGATTGACTAATCGAGGAAGTTAAAATATCTCTTAATTTTCGGTAGAATATTTAACTTGTATTAATTGTATGAATTGAAATACTTAATTCCCATGTTGACTTTAGTTCACTAAACAAGAGTGCGCGAGAGGAAAGCTTTTGCATGATCACGTGAAACACGAGTATCTAAGGATAGATACGCACGATAAATAGATGGTGACACGTGGGCCATCAAGAAGTGAACAGAGTGTGGGGACATTTGACGGCGTTAGATCTTGAATGTATCTGTTATAGAAGTCTAGGATCTACTTGGGGATACCAGATACTCTTTATGTCTGCATGCATGCCGGTTTTGACTTTGTTTATGCGGAGTGGTGTCGGCTCCTCGGATTGAGTCAGACTCAATTCACCCTTGAGTGGAACAGAAAACATTGGTCCAATGAGGTGATTTCTTACTACAGACCAATCTGGAGATTATATTTTGTAAATAACAAATACTGTATTTAAACATAACCTAATTATTGCACTAGTAGAAACTAGTACTACTAAAATTCTGTCGATAATAATCAAAGGAGTGATTTATTAGGTTTTAAATGAATGTTCATGCGAAGAAACTCCCGTATGCAGTACATTTAATTAAATATCTAATTGAGTTATTAACAAAAACATTGAAAGAAAGAATCAATGGACATGGTTTTAGTAAATATTTGCCAGCATTCAATTGAAGTTCTGCAAGAACTTGTAAGATATAAACAAGTAATAGCCAGGGTCAAGAAGCAAGAGGCAGAACTGGTTTTCTACTTCCCCAGTGAGGATTTCGCATGAGGAAGCCGGAGGAGACAAGGGGAAGATGAAGAGTGAAGTATTTCTCAGGGGGAACTGGTATTCGGTTGAAGTTTTCATCTCTCTTCTCGTCTTTTTAATATACATGTATAGGGAAGATGAAGATTCATAATCATTATAATAATGTAAATGAAGCTGGCAGGAGCACTATAGTAGAAAGGTAAGTGTCATGAGCAAAGTGGTTAAGACTTGTCCGTATGCTGTGAGTTGCGTATTATTTAGCCAATCCCTCTTTAGTTGATCAAACAAATTTGTTAACCACGAATAGGTTTCCAATTTCTTAACTCACTAACACTTTTCATCATCGCTCAAGTACTGAAAAGCAACTTAAGTGGCCCAGATCATCGCAAATTTTCTAACCTAATAGCAATACAAGAGTTTTGATAGAACCCTCCAAGGAATCTCTTTCAATAGTCTTTGCTTTGGTTGAAGAATCATTGTACTTGAGACCAGATTTGTGACTAATAAATAAGTACTATTTAGTGTAGGGGGGCCATTAAAAGAGTCTTACTAGTCAACAAATTGAATGGCTCATACGAATTTTGATCTTTTATTCAAGTTTTTATTTATTATCTAATCATAATAAAGCTCCCAATCAAATCAATGGACTAACAAACCTCAATCATTTTATGCACATTCTTCCTCGTTAGCATCATCCACCATTTTACTGGATTAATAGAATTAATGAAGATTTTAAACCCCATCCCTGCAATTCCAAGATATTTAAATTAGTGTTCATGGAACTAAGAAATGGTAATAGGCATTAAGTAATGATGAAGTAATTAATAGAGGAATACTATTCTATTTGGGTTAACAAACAGAGGGGGATTATTGTTGGGTTTATCCGTCAAAACGTGCATAGAAAGATTAAATTATATCTCAGAAGTGCAATGCAAATTGCAAAGCCTATAGGTCCTGGAGTGAAATACCATCTCAGTCAGTCACACACACTCGTTTCCTACTCAAATATTAACGTTAACATAAGACTAAACACTCTCCTTGCCTTGGGATGTCCGCAAACAGCGAACGCGATCTCTCTTCCTACTCTTACTGTTTATCCAATTTCCTTTCTTCGCTACCCTTTCTCTCTCTTTCAATCATCCTTTAAATATCTATATATACCCCACTCATGCAAAACTTCGCCACTTGCGCGTTGTGTTGAGACCATAAACGCAGTACACCATACATTTCCCACTTTTGCTGCTTCTCTGTTCCAGTGAAAACAAAGGTGTTTACTGTGTAGGGCTTTAATGGCCGAGCTTGACTATCAAACAAAGCCAACTTCCACAACCACTCGCTTAAAACTCTTTGGCTTCAACGTCTCAGAAGACGAAGACCTCACTGCTGACTCCATCAACAAAGTAGCTTCTTCTTCCAGCTCACCGGACTCCACCTCCTTCCCCTCCGGAGCTACCCCAACCGCCACCTCCGGTGAAAACAGAAAATACGAGTGTCAGTACTGTTGCAGAGAATTTGCCAACTCACAAGCTCTTGGGGGCCATCAAAACGCTCACAAAAAGGAAAGGCAACAACTCAAACGAGCCCAAATGCAGGCCACCCGAAACGCCGCCGCCGCCGCCGTGTCGTTCGGCGGAAATCCAATGATCTCCGCCTTCGCTCCTCCGCCCCATCTCTTGGCACCGTCGATGGTTGTCCCGACCGCCGGAGCTCCTCCGTCGTGGGTTTACTTGCCACCACGTGGAACGCCGCCGTTTCATGTCTCGCATGGGTGTGTTTTTCCAGCAGGTGGAGGCGGCGGTGGCGGTGGCGGGAGGGGTGTGGTTGGGTTACCGTATGGTGGAGGTTTAGGGGATTTCAGTATGTCCAGTGGTGGATCACCGCAGAGTAGGGGTCATCAGAATAGAGTGGAAGGTCACAATGGACCGGCGTCGTTGAGTAGATTCTCGAAAGGGGAAGGTGGGCCCACTTTTGACGATGCTTTGGGTTTGGATTTACATCTTAGTCTAGCTCCGGCTGGACCGTGAAATTTGTCCTTTACGTTACAGCTTCTACATACATATGATGTACATTTTCCCTGTAGTTTATATATTATTTATTTATTTTTCAAATCTGGTGATTGATTACCATTCTTCTTCTTCTTCACTGAAAACTTTAACCTCTTATCCTTAGCAACGCCATGCACTTTTGAGTCGACCATCAGCAACAACCAATCTATATTCTTATATAATGCTTCTAGTTCTCTTTCTGCTCAACTACATTATGTTCAAGTTTAGTAGCACTATATATATATAATTTTGATATAGGGAGAAATTGAGAATGGAGATTTTAAGTAGAAATTTACGCAGAAGAAGTGGGTTGCACAAGCATTCAACTTGATTTTATAATCTTTGTCTTCATACTTTTGGAATATGTAGTTTTCTTAATTTAAGCAGTAGTAATTCATGACTTAACCTTCGGTTATCCAGTATTACACATCTGAATGGATTTTAGGAGAGAAAAAACTAATTTCTGATTATACGTAGATCGATTGCTCTTAAAATTTCTATTCACTTTGTACAGCATGCATCTCTGAATATCTGCTACTGGGCTGTAAGTGTATGCCTTTCAAATATATGATCAGAGTTGCATTGGCAGAGATGCATAAAGTATTTAATCTTTCGATTATGCAAGGACTATATTTAAGTATAACTTCATATTTTCTAACTTTTGATTTTTTATTATAAATTATAATCATTAATTTTAAGTTGAGACAGCCATTTTCAGCATGTTCGTCAGCAATCATTTTTGCTTCCTATTCGGCGCAATCCTTTTTATTCCCCTTATAATGGACGAGCTTAAAAACATGCGTTGATCCAGCTATGATGAATGTAAAGTAAGATTTGGAATTTCACCAGGTGGGTGTCCAAAATATGTAGTTGTTAGAATCATCAGAAGCTGCTTCCGGTGGGGAAAGTTCCAAGTTTGAAGCTACCCGGCCCTATTAGTCATAGCTAGCTCATGCAGTTGTTACATCAGGAACTTCCACAGTTTCAAGTTTCATTATTTTTCTTCTCGTACAAATGATTTGGTGTGAACTGTACTTCCAAATTAGTTGAAAAAACCAGAACATGATTTAATTTACAGTATTATTTATAAATTGTTAAAGTGATGAAACACACTTTTTAGGCATACTCTAATATTCTGACAACTTAAACACAATGAATTGTAGTGAATTAATCTCTTAGTATTAGACGCAACATATGTTTTAAAAAGAGTATTATGCGTTTGATGATTATGGATTAACAAGTAGTAGTTTTATTACCATAAATAATGTTGATTGACTAGTTAGAAATGACATAAACTTCGATCCTAATTCATGTGATTAATTTGTGAGGTCTCATAAATTCTCTCAAAATTACCAGTTTGAATCCAATTTTTCTGGTAAATATTAAAAGAAGTGCAAAATTAGGTCATCTATAATCACAGAACATGCGTGGAATTTCGTAACCATTAAAATCGATTAACCCTTCTTTAATAATGATGCCAATCTCTTCCAATATGGGAAGATCGTGTATTTATTCTCGCTTTGCCCAAAGATATGTACACAATACAACTCCAATGGGCCCTGTCCTGTTGAAAACATAGCATGAGAAAGACAAAAAAGGAACCCAAAATGATTCCTTAGTAGAAAGAATCAGAGGGAAAAAATGAAACATCATTTTGTTTCGAGGAAGGTGAGATATCATTTACGGAAACTCTATCGTCTCCATAACTCCAACTAACACCTTGATAGCTTTTGTTTGGTGCCTTCTTGTCACCCCTTTGCGGTGATGCAACGTGGGACCACGCACATGCATACCAATTCTTCCACCAGCTGGTTGGATTGGATAATTAAGCTGACATTTCTCTCTAGGTTTCAAGTCAAACAATATGATCTATCGTTAGTCTTGCATCTACAAAATGCTGGATCTTTTAACCTATTGGGTTAGTTGCTGTCCAAACATGCAATCACCATAGAAAGAATTTGTTGAAAAATAGTGAAAGCAGTGAATTATATTGAATATGGGAAGTTCTTTAAATATCAGCAACTGGATGCCTTGTGAGTATTATAGCTCTTACGTGTAGTTACTGAAACAAGATAAGGCAACTCTCAAGACATACACTGTTTAAATCTTAACTCTCATACTCATAGGCTTTAATCAACTTTTTAAGCACCTTATAGAGCGGACAATAAAGGAAAGGGATAACCCAAGGCAGCACTTTCAAAATGAAACCCTTTTTTCGGTGCAAAGTGTAGATCTTTTACGTGTCAACGTATATCGCAAGGTCGGTGCTTTATCTTGTGTATGGTGTAGATCGGCTGGTTATATATCCAGCTTTTGAGAGGTGCAAAGAAGGTGTCCGATTTTCCTTAGTAGCGTACAACTATTAGAAAGGATATTAAACTGTTTTTGCTTAAATATTAGGTGCTTTGTTATTTCTTATCATGCTTTTTGTCTGAAGCAAATAAAAGGTGCAGAAGCCCAATCTATATACATTTGAAAACTTGTGCACTTGAAGGAAAGGTGCTTCTTTGTACTTTCTTTTTTTTTTTATTTGGTTGACATATTGAGTACATTGCAAAATACAGCCATTGGTGGCAGTTGAGGTAGAGCTAAGAAAGTTGAAACTCCATTCCCACAACTTTTGCCTTAAACTTAATACCTGGGACCCAAAACTAACATTTTGCTTCCTATTGATGCCCTAAATTGATGTGGATATGCACTTCCAAACAAACCAATTGGGTCTCTTTCTCGTAAACTTGGTCATCGTAGTGGGTGTCATAATCCAATGAGTTTATTCTATATTATATACATTATGGCCAAGGTTAGGGTTTCAACTATCATTTCATTCCTTTTCATCCTCATGTTCCAATCAAGTGTTAGCATTGTTTTCATTGCTTGGTCACGGTGATCCAATCAAGACTTTGTCCATTTCTATCTTCTAAGTGGTTTGCGCATACAAACATGATTGATCCCTCTCATCAAACTCTCTTCAACACTAACCATAACCATGGGACCATGGAATAGTGTTCTCAATAAGGCAAGTGATTATAATTAATCCAATTGCTTCATCCCTTTAACTTAAGGAGAACTTGTTGGAGAAGCTTTCAAAGATGATCTACCCCATTCAACTTACTACTGAATCACAAATATCCCTCAATGGACTCCAAGGTATTGGTCAAGAATTTCTATTGCAAGAAAATGATCTTGGGGCATTATTTGGCATGAAGATTTTTAATATCTTATCTTCTATGAAATCCAATTTTAATGCTTTTCTTTTATATCTAATTGAACATCTAAGATAAAAAGGTCAAATAAGTAGGTTATAATAACACAATAACCAATGTTTCATAGCACTTAAGTTCATAACTTTATAAAGGTAAACAATTAACTTCTTATTTAGACTACTTTAAATTTTAGTGTTGTGATGCATACTTTCCATCTATGAATTGAATTTGTGTGTAATAGTGCTAGAAAATAAATAAAAGCATTCTAAAACAATAGAATCATACTGTATTCCAAAGTCATATTTAAACTCTTTTTATTAAATTGACAATTCCATATATTTGAAACAAATTTATGAAGGATAATATATTCAAAAGTATGTAATTTTTTAATTTTTTTAATTTACTGCTAAAGGTTTTAATTTTTTTAATTGAGTAACTATCCTTTTAAAATCTTAACAATTCAGTTCAAAAGGTTATCTTTGATAATGTGACTCATCTATTAAATGCCATATGGATATCCATCTATTAGCCACATCAGTAAAAACAATTGTTTTGAATTAAAATTTAAAAAGTTTGCACACTAAATTGGAAAAATCTCAAAATTTTGAATACTTTAGGATTTATTATTCCTAAAAATTCTATTAATAATAATTCTCCTTTCATTATGTTGTTAGATATAAGGTAATTAAAATGATAATTTTTTGCAATTGTTATGTAAAACGCTTATTAGAAAATCAGATTGCCTGTGAGAATCCCAATTTTCAAAAATTGATGAATTTTAATGCTCTATTTATTGATAAATATCTCTCTTTTAGTTGTAAATGTCAAAAAAGAGTTACATATATATTGTAGTTGTTGTTGTTATTGTTCTTCTTCTTCTTCTTCTTCTTCTTCTTCTTCTTCTTCTTCTTCTTATTATTATTATTATTATTATTATTATTATTATTATTAAAGGTGACCCTTTTAAAAATTCCCATACTAAACTAAACCTTAACAAATAACCAGCTAATATTCTTCCTATGTGGTCTTTGTTAATGTTACCAATACGAGGTTGATCGATTACATGGTTCAATAAAAAAAAAAAATCCTTTTTATATCATTTCTTACTGGGTGCTAACTCAAATTTTGTTCCAAACAAAATACTGTGTGTTTAACTAGGATTTGCACTTACTTAATGCTAATTAGATTCAATCCTTTCAATAATCATGTCATTAATAAATGCTATAAAACTTGATTTTATTCTATTTTTATCCGACATGATGATATGCTCATTCTCATGTTTGTCTTAGTTTTAGAGATTCTCATTTACTGGGCTTCAAACTTATCAAACTACCATACCTTCACTCCAATTTGTTAAATCTCTCTTTTGACGTGGTACAAGAGATATGGTTTTATTTCTTAATACCCTATAAACGAAAACCTTGTAATAGTCTTTGGTTGGGTTCTTCTTTACAGCTGAAATCAAGCTCTCTATTTCACTATTTAGTACTTAGTTTATATAAATGTATACAATTCTTTATGATTTTTGAGTGTTAATCACCTTAATATGTTCCAATGTATTTCTTTATAGAGTTTATTAATCTATATATTGCATCTTAAGATCAAATAGTCAAAATACTGCATGATCAATAAATATTTTGATTTATTTTTATGCATATTCTATAATAGAAACCCTCGTATGGTTATGAAAATTAAAAAATAACATTATTCTACAATATACTACTTCTATAATTAAGCATGTTTAATTTGTTTTTTAGGCTTAAAAGTGTATTTGGAATCATGTCATTTTTATCATAACATAACTTGAACCCTAAGCTTTTTAGCATTCAATTTTAATCAAGACGTTTTCAAAACTTTCAGAATAGATGCTAAGTAGATGGAAGATTAAATATAATTAAACTTTTTCTTGTTAAATGCTATGTCATTGCTATTATGATATTTTTATTATTTTTAAAAAATCAGTTAGTATAACAAGTGAAAATGAGGCTGAAAATTGATTTAAAAATTTTAATATTTTTAATCAATTTGCTTCCGCTACATCTTAATTACATTAGTTAAGTTTTTTAACTAAAATCCTAATCTAAATTAATTCCCAAGTTATTGTGAAACTCTAATTGAACCCAGCCCCCTCTCCTCTCTCTAGTTTAGCTTATTATATTGGATTTGAATTATTGCTTATGAGACTATCGATGGTATGGAGTCATTGTTAATTCTCCACCAGAGGAATCCCAAAAGGATTAAAAATCGTTGTGGCAATTGGGTTGATAATTGGTATGACATTGTCATTTTGGCTAGATTGATATTCTTTTTCTATAAAATTGAATTTGAAGGAAAAGATGCAGTCATTTCACTAAAGTCAAATGCAAAAGAGAGATATTATGTAGAGAAGAATGGCATTAAGATGTGGATGGATGATAATGATTTTATGAACCTATCTTATATTTCAGAGAAACTTTTGAGTTTATGAAAAAGTTATCGAGCAAGAATGGGGGCCATATTTACACTAAACTAGATGTGATTTTCATGGAATTGATTATTACTTAGAAGGGACTAATTGATAAGGCAAAGGAGTTTGCAATCAGAGGGATGAATGTTTCTTAGCAAGTAGTTGCTAACAGTGTATTTGTTTTGGGTGCCAGTGTTAAACTCATATTTTTAATTGGAAATTCCATTATCGCTGGTGTAGTTGCAGTTTTGAACTTTTTCATATTTAATAATATTTTTTTGGCTTCTATACTATCTAATAACCTTAAAATTTGATGGGGTAATTGAACAAGTGATATGTATGCTCCTAGTTTCAATATCAATAAAGACCATTGAAGTTCTTGATAACATTGTTTATAGAGTTTTCTTTGCTACAATTAAGATTGCACTCTTTCAAAGATGTCTTTCCTTTTAGATTCAATTAGAGTTTCACAATAATTTGAGAATTAGTTTATTGATTTAAATAAGTTAGATTGAAGATTTTAGTCAAAAATTTAATTAATATAAGTAAGATACAAAATAATTAAGCTAATTAAAATATTAATAATTTCAACTTTTTTAAATCAATTAGTAGGCCTCATTATACCAGGTGGCATACATTTAGTAGTTAAACCTACTAGTTAATTTTAAAAATAATATAAAATACCATGTCAATGATGACATGGTACTTAATAAATGGAAGTTTAACTTCATTTAGTTTTTAATCCACTTGAGATCTATTTCGAACGTTTTAAAAATGTTAGGGTTGTAAGTGAACGCTTTGAGACTTTACGATTGAAGTTATATTCTAATAAAAATAATAGGGTTCAAAAAACACTTTTAACCTAATTGTTTTACTAAAAAAATTTGATAATTGTAACACCCCCTATATGGAACCTACAACCACCCACATACAGGGTAACCAAATTCCTGTACAAACAGTCATGGCATGCATTTCTATTTATTTATAGAGACTGTCATCACACATTTGTCTATTTAATATTATATATATACATATACATATTACAAAATTTCATATCACTTTTATCATTTAAGAGTAGTATTGCATCTTTGCATTCACATGATAGTCTAAAAGCAATATTACCTATAACTTAAATTCTTTGTTACAAACTGTTATATATACAATAATCTTGATTAAAAAAGATACAGTCTAAAAGTACATTTACTACTAACAGTTGGCTTTGGTCCTTGCAGATAATTCTTGTACCTCACTTTTATTACTTAGACCTACAAGGATTAACACTCATACTAAGTTTGAAATCTTAGCGAAGAAACATTTAGTTTGGATAACTACTCACAGTAGTCATTTGCCAAGCAAACATATTCATAAATATCACAAAATGTATAAATAGTGAAGAAATAAATAATCAAGGTATATAATACAAATATGCTTCAATGTATAATTTATATATATTAAATTCACATTTGTAAGCCAAATATTGATATTCAATGCTCATTAATACAAATTATCAATACAACTACTCATCATTATAAATCATTAATACAATCAGTACAAATGCTCATTAAGACTAATTATTCATGTTGACATGTTGTATTTCTTATTTATAATTGTTTAATTTATTTTCTGTGTTAGGCCTGCACATTCCCATAGGTGTGGCTAATGGGAACTATAGATATCCAAAGAAATTGAGCTATATATACCCGAAAGTACCAAACTATAAATACCTGAAGGCATCAAAATGTAGAGACTGTAGTCTTGAAATAAAGACATCATTAGTGTCAAACTGTAGCAGCTACATTGTAATCGTATAGGCATGCCTATTTATCTATCACCAACACAATGAAGTAAGCATTGTAACATTTTCCTTTAATCATTTGCCAATTTCATAATTCATATATTAACAAATCATATGATATTCATTTGAAATCATGAAATCGGTATTTGAGTCAATACATGCAAGTTATAACTTACCATCATTTGAAAGGTATCAAAATCACACTTGTATAATCATACTATACGTATATAAGCAATAAATATGCATATAATCATCTATATTCTTGTAAATTTCCTCTTGCATACATTATGATCAATATTAAATTTCAATTTTTAATCACCCAATTCACATATGTGTTTTCAAAGTTTCATAAACATCCAAAAAGGTTTAGATATGATTCGCTAAAAATCGGAAATGAAAACAAACTTAAAATAGTCAAGTTCCTTCCTGTTGTGTCCCCTGCCCAAAATTCATATCTCCACTTGTTCCGAAATTTTCATATGAAAAAAGTTCCAATTAGGTTTTGAAGTCTTCTAGTTGTTTTTCTATAGTTCTAGTTTCCATAACATAAAAAAGCAAGCTATTTTGATTTCCAAATTATGATATATATGTACCAAACATCACAAGCTGCTCCAAAATAGGAGTAACATCAGATCACCATTTTCAATCTCAAATCAAGTTTTATTAATCCATAATTAGGTTCGAGTATCTTCTGTAGATTTTTATTACTATGTCTTAAGTTTCATTTACAATTAAAATCACCCAATTTTGATGTCTATAGGCTGAGTTATAGCTAAAATTACGAGACTAGTTCAAGTGAACCCTAGACATAATTCCACTACACATTACTCTCTTATCATACTCAACCAATTCCATGCAAAGTAACACCAAAACACCATTTTGGCAACCATTCCATATCAAAATGAATCTTTGTATCCATTCAAACATACACAAACAAAAATTAAACTAAATATAGTCTCAAACTTTGAAATCGAGCAACTAGCTCCTTTAGTACTTTTCCTTCTCTTCTCCTTTAGCTTTGCTTGATTCACCAACTAGAACCACCATAAATACATATCTCAATCTCAATCCCAACTTTATAATTCTAGCTTTTCATGAGAAAATCAAGAAAAGATAAAGATGAAGAGAAAAAAAATACTAACTTGTACCTTGATTTCTACCTAGGATTAATTTGATTCCTTACATGCAAAATGGTGTGATAAAGAAGATAAAATAGAGAGGAAATGAGAAGAGGGAAATTTGACATTCCTTAAATGTATGTCCCTCTCTTCTCTCTTTAATGTCCATTTCATGACACACATGCTTCAATCCTATTGGGTTTACATGCTTAGATCATATTACACATGCTTTAATCCAATTGTTCAATGTGTTAACTTTAGGAAAATTGCACTTTTGGTCCTTCTTCTTCCTTTAACTCCAACATTAGCATATACACATTGCCATATAATCTCATCAATTAATTTCATTCTTATCCATATTTCATATCTAAGTATGTATGCCCATGCCCAAATGAACAAATTACCAATTTATCCATGTCTTTTACATTAAATACCATTATGTCCCTTATTATGCTTAGATGCACTTAATTCTTTATGTTCATTTCATAATACAACCTAAACTTGCTATAGTACTTTTACGGTATATGTTGGGGCCTTACAATAGGAATGAAATAATCCTTGAACTTTAAGTACGTGGATGACATCATGTGATTTGCACATAATTCTCATAATTTACCTTAGAGTCAAGTCTAATTTGAATCATGTCACCCGAACTTGAGCCCAATCAAGATTTAAGTAGTTTGAAGCTTTCCCAAACCCCACCTTAACCCGACTTCAACTTTTCGATCTAACCCAACACTCCTCTCTGCTGTTGAAACCTTGATGCCAATCTCTAGCCCAATAAGAATTAGAATCCAAAGCATAAAAGTAGGATGAAAACTCTAGAAAGATCTAAGGGATTGATTGCTTAAAGAAAGAGAGGTAGGAATGTGAAATATTCCAACTTATTCTAAAACTTTCCAAGGTTCACTTAAGGAAATTGCCAAAGAATGGTTAAAAAAAGTAAGAAGAGTTTGAATAATATTGCTAATTTGAGGACTAGGGCTTGGTGATTTTGACATGGGTTTAGTAAAATGTTGCATCTTAAATCAGAATGAGTGAGATTAGTATCTATGGCTAAGGAAAGAATTTAACGAAACCAAAGATTGAAGAGAAACAAAAAAAAACAAGAATAAAGAAGAAGAAAAAGGACCGACAACAACTAGAGAAGAGATCAGAGCAAAACTCTCAGCCTTATTGAATATATGTAAGATTAGGCATTAAGCTAGGTCTGACTTTATAGTCTAAATCTAAACATAGTCTAAAACTCTAAAAATTCAAGTCCACTCTAAGGTTCAGTCAACTCACGATAAGTTTGTTAACTTTGAGTCGAGTCAAATCAAGTCAAACTAAACTTGAACTATTTTTCCAAACCTAATAATACGGGTAAAAATGTTGGAACCCGATCTCGAAACCGGATCCCAACCCGAAAAGCGGAAATCAAAAGTTAACTAAAGACGAAGACAAAGC
>JANKYE010000069.1:136537-152948 GCA_032467995.1 Erythroxylum dillonii | reverse complement strand
TCTAACCAAATCTTTTATATGGATTATAACATAAGTAAAACTAATATCAAAAATAAATATTAATACATATAACAAGTCAAATAATATTATATAAATCTCAAAATAAATATTCAAGTTGAGTAAATAGTTAAATACATAATAAATTATGCATTTTATTGTAGTAGATAAGATGAGTTTGCAAGATAAACGTGAAGATGAGTTTGTGGGTATTATGAGAATTATGTGTAAAACATAAGGGCAAAAGGGTCTAAAAATAGGCTCATTAATTGATTTGAAAAATCTACCCGAAAAAGTCATTTGAGAGGCTTTTTTGAGAAGTTCCAAATTTGAGCTTCTTAAAAAGTTGTACTTTGGCTGCCAAAAAAGCCATATATATTTAAAAAGTGCTTTTTTTATTTTACTGCCAAACACCCTTTTTCTTAAAAAAAAGTTTTTGTGGTAGAAAAAAGTGCTTATTGACCTCCAAAAAGCCTATCCAAACATGCAAGAATTTAAGAGCTATAAGTGCTTGTAGTTAACCCTTTCTAACCCAAGTATGCTTTGGAAATATAGCTGCTGGAAATTTAATGAAGAGTGTCTAGATTTTCGATTTTGAGTCATTTGAAATATCATTTGTAACAACTTATAACAATTTGGCCTTATATGCCGAATTACCCTAAAAAAGTGACATGTAGGTATGAACTTTGAATTCTTTCGTAAGATTTCTCCTTTGACAAACCTAACATTTCACCTTGTAACTAACACCTTGAAAGTCTCCTTTAATCTTACCAATTTCCAGCAATTGTTCTGGCTTTTCGGTGCCTCCACTTAACATTCTTATTCCTTTTTCTATACTAATCAGCTTCAACTTTGTTTCATCAAGCTCATTTATTGTAGATAACAACTTCTTCTCTAAATCTTGAATGATGTTCTTCATGGTAGAGTTTTCCTTCTTTAGTTTCTCATTCTTCTTACACATTTCCACTCATTTTGCATACATAACAAATAAGCTTTGCAAATATCCTCCTTTTTGTATTCTGAATCACTGTCACCATTGTCACAATCTAAAATAAAAATTTGGATTGATTCATCTGAGTTTTTCCCATCAGTTTCTTCTTTGGTTGCTGTTAAACAAGCAACTAGATTTCTACTGTATAAAGCAACTAACGGAGCATGATTACTCACAAATTCTTCTTCACTACCATTCTCACTTTAAGTGCTCGTAGAAGACTTTCATTTTCTCTTTTTTAAAGTATTATCACATTCTGCTTGCACATGACTAAAGTCTTGACATGCATGACATTATATTTCTTTACCTTTCTTTCTCGCTTTTTAGTTTTTGCTTGTTGTTTGAAATTATTGTTTGATGAACTCCCACTATACTGCCTAAACTCGGTTCTATCTTTCTTCACCTTCTTTAACCACTTGCTGAAATTTCTTGTCAATAACTTCATATCTTCATTTTTATTGGATTCATCTCCTAAATCATTCACAGGTTTACCAACCTCGGATTGCAATGCTAATCCTTTGTTCTTCTCTTATTTACCTCTCAATAAATTCATATCAAAGTTGGTAAGAACCCTAATTACCTTATCCAAAGATAATTCATTGATATCATGGGCTTCTTCAATGACTGCAATTTTTGGTGTGAATTTTGGAGGCAATGATCTCAATGTCTTCTTGACAAGTTTCATATTTGAATACTTTTTCCCAAGTTAATATGCTTGGTTGACAATATCATGCAACCTCTCATGGAAGTCTACAATAGTATCGCTTTCATCCATCTTCAGCTCTTCAAATCTAGCAGCCAACATCTGAAGTTTCGAAGCTATCTCAGATTTTGATCCCTTATATATTGTTTATAAAGTGTCCCATGCTTCTTTTGCGGATTCACAGGTTGATATCATAGCAAAGCAACCTTCATCTACTGCATTGAAAATGGAGTGCATGACTTGAGAATTTCCAAATGCTCCCTTTTTCTTCATCCCTTGTCCATTCAGATGGATCTTTAAATATTGCTTCTCCCTTTTCATTGATTGTCACTGGATGTGTTCAGCCATTCAAACCCTTGTGTCTGAATGAATACTTTCATTCTTGATTTTTAAGTAGGATAATTTGAACCATCTAGTAACGGAAGCCTAATGATTGACGCACCTTCTCTGGTGGCCATGATTACGAAACATCGATCTACACCGACTTGACAAACTAAGTTCTGATTAGGTGAACCTCGCTCTGATACTAATAGAAAATTCGAAATGATGTAGTTTTGCAAAAATCTTATTCTGTCTCATTTACTTTGAATTGTTTCTATCGGCTGCTTGATACAAAGCAACTGTGTCAGCAACTATTATTTTTTCAGAAAAACATAAATAAAAAATTAAACAAGCAATTAATAAATCGACAACCAAGATTTGGTAACGCAGTTCAACACACCTTGTCTACATCTACGAAACCCTCACTCAGCTTAATCACTTTCATCGAAGAACAATAGTTTTACACAAGGCTTTAATAAGTCGACACCACTTATCCCTTGACACTATCCACTCATCCTTACATCCCGTGAAATTATTTCACTTCCAATAACACGACCATCTCATGCTAACCTTAACATAAGATTTTTGCAACAATGATTGATGATAAAGATGATAATAAAACAACTCAAGTGATTAAATCTAAAATAACATAAACAAAGAAGAAACTTGAGATAAGAAAACAACTCCCCTAAATATGCAGTTTCAACAACCGAAACTATGGGAAATTGTCCAACAAAAATTCTACTATGAACCTTCAATATTGTCACTAAAGCATCCCATATACAGCAGCCACAAAACTCATCGAACGAACATGCATTTCATCCCAAAAACATAGCAACAACGAAGCTGCCAATAATGATAGATAGATTGTGTAATGTTTACAAAAATAGAGAAAACACAGCTGCTATATGTTCATCAGTTGGCTGCTTATTTTTCTCCAACAAAAATTCTGCTACCTTACTTAGCAACTGATCTCTGAAAGTCCACTCACAACAACAAAATCAATTGATATATGTCACATGATGGATTGCATTCAAATAAAAAAATTTCTCGATGCTTTTTAATCTTTCACTCAAAGCCTACACAACATGAAGTAGCCTAAAAGTCGATGGATGGATTTAACATGATAGATTTTGTATCAAACAAAAGTTTGTTATCAAACATATAAGTTATCTTTACAATACCTCCCAAAAATAGCAACACAAATCAACAATGGAATAAGTGTACCCCTAAAAAATATAGTTGCACACCCATGAAAACTTCTACATGTTTTTCCTCTAAAAAAATTATTATCTAGTCGTCTAAAAATTCCAGTATATTCGTGTAGAACACAGTAACAAAAAGATCGCCCAAATCACCAAAAAATCAGTTGTCAAAGATAGCTCAACTTTAACGAAAATACAGATGCCAAGTCACCATATACTAATCGTTTTTCCCACACAAATCAACCTCTCAATAGTCCATAAATTTATGTTTTTACCTATGGAATGCAGTTGTTAAAGATGGAACCAATAAATGAAAAATCCAGTAGTCTTAGATAGATAGAACTATCGAAATAGGCTGTCAAGGATAGCCTTAAAATCTATAAGGCAAATTGAGATATTAACTAATTAGAAACCTTAGAAAGATAAATTTATTAGATTCCAAAGACCAAACTATCAAATACCCTAAAGCAAAGACATGTTAACAAGACCACTACATATGATGAACAAAAGCTAATCTATCACTAATAGCAAGATCACGATAAAAAAAAAAACAGAAGCTTTTTCGTAAAAACAAATGTTGGACAAACTCTAAATTAATTCTTAAATTCCTATAATCAACTAATGTAATATAGAAAGTAGGAATTATTCTCACAAGAAATTCTAACTCACCAGTCGTTACAAAAGAAAATAATTAATATAAGGGGTTGTGAAATTTTGTAATAAGAAGATTTAAATAAAACAAACCTTAGTTTACAGTTGCTCCCACTCTTTAAAACAACACAAAATATTTTTTATCAATCATATATTTGAAGCGATACTAAATATCGGTATTTCCTTGTGAATAGTTAATTGAAAACATTTAATTTTATTAACTCTTATTGCTTAACAACCTTAGATATGATCCAAATTTTAATTAAACAATATCTTTAATACAAAGAAGACCATCGAAGTAAGATAACACAGCATTTGTAATTCCATTTAATCTAGTTGAATGTTTTTTGCTTAAGAGTAATAATTTCTGATCCAACAAATTTAAACTCCTTATTGCTATAAATGATTAAAAGAATTGAACTTTTACATATTCAAACTTTAATCTAATAAATGATTATTTTAATTAATAAATCAATCACACATATTAAAAATCAATAAAAAAATAATCATAAAATAGAAGCATAGAAAAGCAAACTAATATATGAAACTCCGTAATAAGACGTAATCAATTCTCAATCTTTAAAGTTCCAAAAAGGCTTCCACTTCCTTTAATCAAGAAAGGAAAAACTTAGCCAACATCAGTCATTCTTATGACTAGCATCTAAAGAAAGATAATTCTAATATCAACTAATGAAAGGAGGAAAAAGAGAACTTTGAGAAGTTGAAAAATGTAGTTAAAAGATGGATGATTTGCTCCTTTACACCTTTGCTCTATTTATAATCACTTAACCTCGTGTGAAAATCTTATACTTGTGATTCATTGGATCCCCCAAATTATAACTTCATTAATTTTCACCCAGGCCAAGATAAGGTTTAAATCATTTTTAACACATTTTTTTTTCTTAAAGATTTGAAATTTAAAAATTGCAATTTCTATTAGATGCCTAAGATCAAGCCATACAATTTTTCAAAATTTCAATAATTTGATCCAAATATGCAAAATAATACATTTTATTAGCTCAAATCTCCTTAATTCATTCTTAATTATTGTTGAAATTTATCCTTCATTTGAATTTTTGAATTTGAATGAAGGCCCAATCTTTTTTCCAGTCAAAAAGCATCTTCAACTATCATCCTGCAAAAATAAACAAAATTTTAAGTTTGAACATATTAAGATAAGAACATGGAAGATTTTGAATGTTATAAATAAGGCAAAATTAAGACACGTCAATATAATAAAAGAAGCAATCATAAGTTGTCCAATAAGCAATCTCAAGAAATCCATCCAAGTATTGTTGTCCTGTCAATGATAAGTTATTGAAAATGTTCTCATAATAGCATCAACATTTATTTTTCAAGAAGAAATATCACAAAAGAGAGGTATTTTTTGTTAAAGGATCCAATATATCAAATGTGGGATTTTGGGCCCATGTTTGACCCAAACTTGTATGCTTGGACCATGGCTTGACCCAAAGCCCCATTAAATCTAAAGAGAATAGTTCAAAGTCCGATCAAGTTTAGGCCGACAAAGCTTTATTTTTAAAATTTAAAATTTCAAAATATTTTTTCATTTGAAATTTTCAATCTTCGAGTGAGCCAAGCTTTTATTAGTGTCCAACTTAATCTAAAGACTAAAATTAAAAAATTAACTTCGGATCAGACTGCCCTTAAAATGTCATCCCTAATAAAAGGATAGATTTATTACAAAAATCGGTGCTTTGGTACATTACAGAGGATCAATAATCTACTCATTTCAATTAATTGGATCATTCTGTCCTTTCAATCCAAATCTTATTTTAAATCCTCTTTCATCCTTTTGTCCATCACATGTTTTAACATCTTTAAAATCTGTTAATGCTCTCTCTTGATTCTTTGGAAATTTCAATAGTTTCAATGAACAAACATTTTCATTTCTCATACATAGATATATAATGTAAACAAATTTCATCTATCAAAAGTTCCATGACTTGTGAGTATAACATATATTGGCCAAAGTGCAGTAGCAATTTCATTACTTAATAGATTGCTGCCACGGAATTGCAGAAACATCAAATGAGAGCTCAGTTTGCAAAAATAGCAATAATTAAATTAAAACGACTTATCTAAAATGCATGGTGTCCTAAAAATTTATTGTCCTAAGTTGAAAATTCCCTCTCTATAATGCAGTAGGATAATGGGATCCGATTTTAAGATTAACGCCTTTTTCACCAATTTCAGCGCACTCTAAAGAGTGGAGTAAGAACTGTCTCCGAAAATTAATAAAAGCATACAAAGGCAAAGTAGAAAAAAACAATAAGATATATATATATAAAGGTGTTTTTTACGTGGAAGTAAGGTGTGTGCCTTATTTAGAAAAAGTGACAGAATTATGATCGTGGGCGTGAGTGAAAAGGTAGAAATGATGGGTTTTTATAGTAGAAACAATGACAAGAGGTATTAATAGATATTAAAGTAACGGAAACGTTAAAACGTTAAAGAATATAATATGCGTAATAACTATTTTTTTTGTCTTAGACCAGGGTATCTATTGATGGACCCAGTGACTAATCCCCTCGCTAGTTTGTAGGCACCTCACAGAATGGGACAACTGACTCAAAAATTTAAAACTGTTTCATACCCAAAACTAAGGATCGAACCATGCGTAATAACTATTAAACGTTATAGTTGATAGTGGATAATAAAATTGAGAAACCATAGGTCCAACGTTATAACTGTTAATGGATAATAAAGTTGAGAAATCCTAAGTCCAAGTTATGGACCAATAACACCAACAAGCTCTTCCTCTTTGAAAGCTTAAAATTTTAGAACAACAAGAACATTTCTATGTAGATAGTAGATAAAGAAGGAAGATGAACCAAATACGAGATCTATAAATTATTCATCTGAAAAGAAAATTAAATACAAAATATGAGGAAATTTATTGTATTTACTATTTATGTTAAAATCTAGATCCACTCGTACACCCCACAAAACTCAACACAAAATCCGTGTTTTATCAAATGTAAAAGGATCTCAATTCGACACGGCCAATCCGATTAGGTTTAAATTTAATAAGCTCAATTTAAGTTGTTTAAGTTTGAAATTCCCAGTCTAATCCCAACTTTTTCTATATACCAAACGTTGTTTATTTTGTTTATGTTAGACTATCCTATATTTACTAAACATGAAAATATTAAAGGGTTTATAAGGGTCAACTATTTAAATAACTAGTTTTAGTCATTTCGACAATGTTTGACCAAAGCCCAATTCTTGTTAATGAACTCTACATTCTATCCATATTAAAAATTCTAATATGGTATCAGAGCAGGTTTGACCCGAATTATTAATTTCTCAGTTGTCCGTCTGGATGTCTGGTCCTAGCGATCCGGTCCAGTTACAACTACGTTTATTTAAAGTAATAACTAAATGTCCAATCTCAGTTACACTTGAGGAGAGTGTTAGAGCATCCTATATTAACTAAGCATGAAAATATTAAAGGGTTTATAAGGATTAACTATTCAAATGACTAGTTCTACTCAATAAAACTTGATTGAGTTCAAGCTCGATTACATGATTTACGTTTGATTGAATGTCGAGTTAGGCCCGAATCGAGATAATAAGTAAACTAAAAGAGTAAAAATGGGTGGATTATAGTTGAAAAAAGGTCTTTCTAATATATTGAAATGGATGATTTTGTGTTGAAAATTAAGTCCCAAAATATAGTTACTTATGCAAGAAACATATGAAAGAGACCTTGAGAAAGGAAAAGATTGTCAACCATACCTTGTCTTAATCTCTACTTTTACTTACTACTTTTACCTTTTTCTAATAGAAGAGAATCTTTGACTACAAAGAAATCTATTTTCAAAGTCAAAAGTTAATCACTGTGCTTAAAGTAATTTTATCCTAAGTATGGGGAAAAAATTAATTGGTAATGATATTATATATATTTCACATTAAATTTAGGTTGTTGTTGAGTACTTTACACAGAGGTTTGATAATAGGTTGAATCAGTTGGAATTCACTTAGATTGAGTCTAACTTAAAATTTTACCATCATGTCAGGGTTTTTAGGTTGATCGTAAAGTTCAATCAAATTCGATTAAATATGTTAAAAATTAAAAGTTTTGGTTCTTAGATCAAACTAAATCGATTAGTTTAAGTTTGAGTCTAACCCAAAATCTCAAATTTTTTTACAAAAAAATTTGAACTCATCTTGAAATATGGATTAACTTAAATTTGACTCTTTTATTTATTTTTTATCAAATACACAAAACTTTAATTTACTACTCGGGGGGAAAGGCACCCTCAAGATATCCTCTAACAGGATGCACAGATACTTCACAAGTAGGTTTTTAAACAAATGGATGTCACGTTTAAGAGAACTGACGTAGTTAGCTAGTCAATTCGCAATTTTATTAACCTCACGATATACATGCCTAATTTTTACTATCCATTATCTAGCTATTAAGTTATAAATACTTAAGAATAGAGAATTATGCTAAACTTGCTGATTATCAGAGGATGATAATATGTTGATAACTATGAACGAGTCTTTAACTTCAATATGATGCGAGTTTAACTAAGTCAAGTTGGAAAAACTTGAATTGAACTGAACCGGACTTGGCAAAAATTATCATTCCTTCTTCAATATTATAAGTCAGTTTTTACCCTACTTTGCTTAAACTCATAAAAATACGGTAAAATAAAAAGACAGAAACTTGGTAAACTAACCCCTGACCTAATGATTTCCAAGACACATGCATCCAAGAGACATGACAAATTAGTACGTGTTACGGTATTACATTGGAATGCCTATGTCTGTGTAAGAAGCCAGGTCCTAAGATTCTCCCTTCTCTTGTGTTTCTACGTGTGTGTCAACTCCTTCTATGCCCTTGTCAGTTTGTGCCTTATGCCCACATTTCCACTTCTCTTCCACTTTCTTCTTGTCTTTTTCTTTTTGTCCCCTGGTTTTTTGAGAGCTTCATTTCACTCACTCTCATTTTGTTCTATACTTGGCTTTTATCAAAATTTTTCCTTGTCTCCTCTTCCCTCGGAAGACCCATTTCTTGGCTTTGTTTTATTTCCATTTTTCCTTTTTTTTGTTGGTCAATTTCCATCTTTTTTGCTTGAGTGATTGGAGGGACTGAGTCAATCGGGTTGAAATTCTTTTAAAGTTTGTATCTTTTTTCTTTGTGGCATTTGACTTGGCGAAACAGAGGCCGAAGCTTACTTTCACTGACCTAAAGTTGATTGCTTTTACCCTTTTGGACTCAAGGGTCTGTTGGCGTTGTGAGTTTTGGGCGTCTAGATTTGGGTAGCTATGGTGAGAAAACATGGATGGCAGCTACCAGCGCACACGTTTCAGGCATGTCAAAACTCTTATGCATTTGTGCTTTAACACATTTTCCAATTGTCAAGCAGTTCATGATTGTCTAGGGTTTGCAATTTCTATTGTTTTCTCTGCACTTTAGGATTCAACTATGTAGATTGCTCTGCAAATTTCTAAATTACTATATGCATCTTTTGTGTGTCCTTATGCTGTGATTTGTGCATCCTTTCCAGTTAGAAAGATGTTTCTAAGTTCTGGAATATGAAGCTTATGATTTTTTGTAGACTTTTAGTAGCATAACGTTTTACCATGCAATGATTTGGTTTCTGAGAAATAGAGGACCATAGAAAGGAACTAGGATCGGGCGTGCAGGACTTTTAATTGATTGAGACGTTGCATATATTGGACTAGCGGGTGGACAAAGTTTCCTTATCTTTGTATCTCTTGCTTCATTTTGAAGTGATGTTGCAAGGAGTAGCTAGCGGAAACATTTCAAGTTGTTAGTAGTCCTTTGAGTTGTAAAATTGTAATTTATAAGTTTAGTGTTTCAAGTTGTTTAGATCTAACAGCTAAAAGAAACGCTGAGGGATCATGATGTTTTTCTTTCTTTTTTAACATCTATTTTGCGTCATTGGTTTGAACATGCAAGATTTTACCATTTATGAACGGCCCATCTTAAAAAGTTGCGGGATTATATATGCCTTCTTTCAAGAGAGTACAGTGATTTATGAAGCCCTAAGTTTGTTATTTCTTGCTAATCTTTATAGTCTACAAATAACTCCTTAAAAAGTGGGAATTTACTTCTTCTTGTCGGTTGTCTTTTACGATCAGCAGTCTACTATTTCCTCCATATTTCAAGTGGTCAAGAGCTTTTCCACCTGTTTTCATGCAAAATAAGTAGTGAAGGAAAAGCCAACATGTACTAAGCTGGGTTGGTCTCATAAGATTTGCATTTTCTGATGTGGTCCTATTATTAGATTTATCAGAATCTGTAGCCGAATAGCATGAGTGACAAAATTGGAAGATGTAGTCTCCATGTTTCACTCAAGTTGATATCAAATTTTTGCCACCAAAATTGATCTTTATATTTTGAAATAAGAAATTTCTATATTAACATTATGAAGCATATTTTGCTTGGACATTGAGACTATGCCAAAAGCTTGTCATCCATGACATACATTTCTCTTTCACTATGATATGACATTCAAAGTCAACTTTGCTTGTCATTCATTATTAAATTAAAATAAACTGCTACATTATTGGCACATGAAACATGGCTCAGATAAATTCTAATTTTTTGATACTTCTGTTAGGATCTTTTTCAACTATTCCAAGTTATCATGTCTTGGCTGCTTCCATAATTCTTCATGCTAACTGAGCTTCAAATTTTGTCCCTTGTCTTTGACAGGTTGTTGCAATCACTGTGTTCTGCCTATTGGTCATTGCATTTTATGCTTTTTTTGCTCCTTTTCTTGGTCGCCACATTTGGAAGTATGCTCTGATTGCTACTTACACTCCGGTGGTACGTTAACTTATTCGTTTTCTCTGTGTTTGAGGTTCTTCCTTGAGATATTGGGTCTGGTGGTTTTGTTTATTTTTCAATTTAGTATATTCTGGAACAGATAGAAAATAGCCTAATACCTCCGTGACAATGATAGTTGTTAGGGAACAAATTGCATGTTATACCATAGATGTAGAGTCATTTTGTAAAAGCGCCTCTTTTTGTGTTGTGTATAAAAAAAATATCATGCACAATAGTTTTCTTGCTTCATACTGTATTAATCCTCTTTTGTACTTCACTATTGTAGATTCTCCTTGTTTTCATTCTTTGTGTGCGATGTACTGCTATTAACCCGGCGGATCCTGGCATAATGTCCAAATTCAATGGTGATGTGGAAAATAAACCCAATTTGAATAATGGGCTGTCAGCAAAGGATCTACCTAGCAAATTTGACGAGTCTGTTATTGATATGCATTCTTCCCCATCATCTGTTTCTCGAAGCTCATTACCTGCAGCCCATTCGAGTAGGAAAGGCCCAGTTGGAGACATTGAGAGAGTGGATGCAGTTTTGCAACCACCAACCCGAAGTTTATTTTTTAATATTGGAGGGATCTTTTGTGCTGTTTTTGTACATGAAGATTGTCGTAAACATGAACTGACGGCTGAACAGCCAGGAAATAGTGAAGATGCTTTGTTTTGTACATTGTGTAATGCTGAGGTATGATCCAATAGTCTACATTTTGTGATAGTTACTTTCCTTTTCTCTACGTTCCCTGTCTCAGAACGATTCCTCAATTTTCATTACAATGTGATTTATCCATGGATTTTTCGTGATTGCTTATGCTTGCTATTGAGGGTCCTTATCCATCATTGTATAGACCTTTTTTTTTTTTTTTTGGTATCAAGAGTCTAGATTTTGCCCGAGCTTCCTGGAGTTCTAGAGGAGGTCAATTTGTTTACTTTCCCTTCTATCAAATCTTGGTTTTTGAGATTCAGATTTATCTTGATCAATTCTCTTCTCTCTTTGGAAAAACAATGAAGGAAACCTGATAACCTCTCGTTATTTTCCAAAGGAGGGCCTTTAAAAAATGGCTCTGGTTTTGCTTATTAGAATGAAACCTCTGATATTTGCAGGTACGCAAGTTCAGCAAGCACTGCAGAAGTTGTGATAAATGTGTGGATGGCTTCGATCACCATTGCAGGGTATCTCTTCATTTCTAGTTTGGTATTCATTCATTTAGTGCATGCAAATATGCATCATACATGCAGCTTAAAGCTCAGAGACTACATTTTATACTGGAACTGACTGTTATTATCATCTGGCTGCAGTGGCTTAATAACTGTGTCGGATACAAAAATTATGTGACTTTTATTTCGCTCATGGCAACTAGTCTTGTGTGGGTATGTGTTACTTTAGTATCTAATTCATGCGGTATTCTTCATCTGTGTTTGGTTGACAATAGCAAATGTTTTTGTCTCTCACACACTCTCTGTTGCTCTTGTTCTCCGATTCTACATCTGTCGTTTAGCTTGTGCTTGAAGCTGGAGTCGGTATTGCAGTTCTAGTGCGCTGCTTTATCAACAAGAAGAGCATGGATGCTGAAATTGTTGACACACTTGGGAATGGTTTCTCTCGAGCTCCTTTTGCGACAGTTGTGGTACATCTACGAGAAATTCCCTAGACCAAGTTTAGCTCATATCTTTCATTTTTAAAAATCAGCTTGAGTATTTTGTGATGTTCAATCTCTATATTCAGGCTTTATGTACTGCAGTTTCAATCCTGGCCTGTATACCTTTGGGTGAACTCTTCTTTTTCCACATGATATTGATCAGAAAGGTTAGTGTCTGAGAGGCTTTGCTTTGGGCACTATTTTGTTGTTATATTACTCATTTGGTTGTTGAAGTGTGATAACTTTATATTTGGAATATTTTAACTGCTTTTCGATGTTAAATGGAAAGTTTTAATTTTTTTGGCAATTAAATGGTGGATGAAGGAATGTGTTTACAAACTCTGGAAAGGTCATCATTTCATTGGAAATATCTTATTTTCTGTTATCTTGATAGATAATTTAGTTGGTTACGGGAGATACAGAGTTTTCATAGATCAAAGTTCAGACAACACGATTTATCACATCTAAGGTGATATCATTGTTAAGCGCTAGACTTTTGAAGCCTGATTGCCCTTTTAATCTTCTGTCTTGTATTGTAACTTGTTCTTCTAAATTGAGAAAATAGCAATAGATGCAGTTGTTATTTTCTTGAAGTTTTTCCATTCTTTTGCTGAACTAGGGTATTACAACCTATGAGTATGTTGTGGCCATGAGAGCAATGAGTGAGGCACCTGCTGATGAGGAGCTACCAAATTTGCTATACTCCCCAACGGGATCTGCTACAACTGGCTTCAGCGGAGGAAGTTCTCTTGGTCTGCAGTACAAGGGTGCTTGGTGTACACCTCCTAGAGTATTTGTGGATTATGAGGTATCATCCTGTTAATGCTTTGTTACTCTTTGTACATCTCTTGATATATTCTACATAAGTTCTACCGTAATTGCATAGATTTCTGATGTAGATCTGCAATCCACACAGAATGATTTAGATTAGTCGTAATGGAAAGAGTATTTGATTGTGAATAGCTGATGAGAAGGACATTATAAAACTTTGAATTCTTTTGGGTTCACGAGATACCATTCAACATCTGTTCATATCTAATGCAATTGTGACGAAATTGCTCTTTTGAAGCCATAAATTTGGTTCCATAAGAACCTTAGGGACTTCCCAAGTGATGATACGTACTCAGTTTGGACACGCATTACTCAATTTGGACACACATCATACTTTTTAACTTTTAGGTTTTTAACACATATCTTATGTTTTTGTTTTCATCTTTTGGCTGTTCTCTCTCTCACACGCAATTTTCAGTTTCTTATTTCTCTTGGAACCCTATAATGGCACTAGAAAGATGTCTACTTTGTGCTTAGCAGTACTAGAACCACGGGCTAGAAACTTCAGCTCGTCTTGCACTCACTTTTGGTTTTAAGCAAACAGAGGTCTTTACTCCTGTGTTGACTCATCATTATACTTTTATTGATCTTTGAAATATAAGTAAAGTTCGTCTGTGAGGTGTAAAACAAGCTTATTTTATGTATACCAGAGATGCAGCTGGTAGTTTGGTAGGCAGAGATCCTTGTCTTCTATCAACTGGAATGGCTGCAGAGTATGGAGTTTTAATCCATAACCTTTAAGAATGAACTAGTGAAGCTCTTACATTTTGGCATCAATAACTTTTCTTCCAAATCTACTTTAATAATATCTTAAAAATTATGAAGATTGAGAGATTTAATGGTTAACAGGTGCCATTTATCCATGGCATTGTTTGGTTTTACTGTAAATTTCATGAGACAATAACAAATAATTTTCTGGAAAGGGCTTATACCTTGCATGGATGTATGAAACGTGCCCTTTTTTTGTCTGTATCAGGACGAAGTTATTCCTCACCTGGAGCCTGGGATGGTACCTTCTACTGTTGATCCTGATGCGGCTGGAGGTGCTGAAAGAGGGAACAAGGTACCCAAGAGGCCTGTTCGAATTAGTGCTTGGAGACTTGCAAAATTAGATTCCACTGAAGCCATGAGGGCAGCAGCCAAAGCCCGGGCATCTTCATCTGTTCTAAAACCAGTTGACAATCGGCATTTGCCAGATCCTGAATACACTTCTAGCGGAAACATGAGTGTCAGAAGTAGTGTGAGTACTGATAAGGGGCTAAACAAAGAGATGAAGAATGAGCTGAGGTCATCTCAACTAGGTAGCTCATTTGCTCCAAGCCAAGGTAGCCGGGATGGGTATGAAACTGGGACTCAGAGTGTTAGTAGCTTCAGTAGCCCAAGCCACATTCATGAGTCACTTGCACTTGGCCCTCTACCACAGAGTCACAGTTTGGGACGTATCAATCCAACATCAGTCTCTGGCTTTGTTGCTGATAAGCCTTTATCTTCTAAGCCATCTGTTTCCCATGTTAACAACCCAGTACCACATTATATGTCAGGGTTTGATGAAAGGATCATGCAGAAGGGAAATAGCAGCGATCCTTCATTCTTATCAGCACCAGCTACTTCTCTTCTTAGAGATTTTAAGAGGACATCTGTTGTTTGGGACCAGGATGCTGGCAGGTTTGTATCTGTTCCTGTGTCAGCATCTGAAGCTAACAACAGATCAACAATGCAGATAGGGCTGCCAAAATCTACGGCTCAGATGAACAATCCTAGTAGAAAACCAGCGATTCCATCGCAAGAGCCCTCTTCTTCTGCAGCAAAGCCTTCAGAGCAGCAAGCAGAGAGGCTTATGTACACAGGGGACTCCATTTTCTATGGTGGCCCTCTTTTGAGTGTCCCATTTAGAGATGGCTTGAGAAATGACGGAGGTTCTGGCTCGAGAGAGAGCAAACAAAGGTTGATGCTCAACTTGCCTCGTGAGTCTAAATTCAAAAGAGATTCAACTTCAAATCAACTCCCTGTGTTTGTCCCTGGGGGTTATGAGCACAACTCAACTTCTGGGTCGTAGAGTTAAGCTATAATTCCAACAGGAATCAAACAGCTTCCATCGAATTACTTGAGTGAGCTCTGAAAGGCAAGCTTGAAGAGGAAATCTCTTGTGGAAATTGCTCAACCTCGGAATGTTGCAGTTTTGAAGTTTTATCAATCCAGCTGTGTGGAGAGTGCTGTTCTTCGGTTTACTTCATGATTTAAAATGTGGTCAGGTGAAGATTGCAAAATGCGAAGTTGTCTGAAGAACTTGTTTCTCTCTGCAAATTGTGGTAGAAGGGGTTTGCTGTAGGATTCTGTTAACTGGGTGCTGTTCATTCGGATTCATTAATGAGTTTATGAAGAAAAGCATTCAGTTTCTTCTTCCACACTATTGTTTTCTTCTGACGTAGCATTATTCTATAAAACTTGTGCTTATCTTCATCATCAAACCTATGCTTTTTGACTGTCTCAAACTCCAAATAACAACACAAGTGTTTACCTTGTTGAGACCAGAACTCTCAACTTGATCTAGTTGCATGTAGTCACAAGCTTCTTTGCCTGCCAACAAAGATAGTTCTCATAAACTTGAGTGATCTTATTGACCACAGTTTGATAAAATGCACTCACAGTAAGAGCTATGAAATCATCACAGATTCATGGTTTAATATGTATATTCCAATATGGTCGTCTTCTCACTACCTTCTGACCTGTGAAACTTTCCGAAACTTTAGGAACAGTTAGGTACTTCAAGCATTCGTCAATCATCCTATCTCGTTGTCCTGTTTTTGGTTTGATTAAATAGTTCGAGCATGTGCCTGTCCGTTTGCTTTGTGTGGTCTTGTGGTCAGAACACTTGTTGGTTTTCAACGGCGGAAATCCTCAGGTTCTGTATCCATCTCTGACGTAAAAAAGCTCAAGTTGCGTCGTGAGGCAACGAGGAGGTTTTTCTACTAGTAGAGGTTCAGACAAATGACAACTGGCTTTGGGAGGTTACAATCAACATCGATGAATACATATTCATTTGTTTGTATACTGTATACTTTACACATGATTTAGGTGGTGCTTGTTTCACAATGAGAAATAAGGAGTGGGAATGAAACGAAGATGGATGCTTGGTTGGGAAATATGATTGGAAGGGTATGAATTTGATTACCCATTTTGGGGTATTACTCCATTCCCCTCATAATTGGGAGGAATGAGATTCATACCCCA
>JANKYE010000069.1:125464-136382 GCA_032467995.1 Erythroxylum dillonii | reverse complement strand
ATTAGCGATAAAAATATAATTACATTAATATTAACAAATAAATAATTTTTGTTTTTATTTAAAAGAAAAAATTCAAACAAAAAAATTAAAAATAAAAACTGAAAGCTAAAAAAAACAAAAGATCCCTAAAAATATATGCAACTTAAAAAGATTACACACCCAATAGTTTACTTCTTCCCAAAAGTAAGGAGCTTTCCGTATGAACATCAACTTGTACAGACAAAAGGCTACTTGACTTTGTGTTTTAAAACTAATCAACTAAGAATTGAAAAAAGAGTGCAACTCTAAAACCTTTAGATTTTTGGCGAAGATAAGATAATGTCTTATCTGTAAATGACTCAGAATTGGACACATCCATCAATCACTTGGATTCAACACACCTCATAATTCTAGTTCTTTGTTAGTCAACGTCTTCCTTCCCATCATCTTTGATTGACTTGTATGATTCTTGATAAGGTTGGGGGGTACGTTAAACTTTAGTTTCTTAGGAAAATAGACCGTAATTATTTGGCTCGTATACAAGGTGAAATGAATGTACCCCCAGAACAGAATCAGCAAAATTATTGGAAATGACTGAGAAAGTGACAATGTATAACGTATTCTGACAAGTTGGGTCCATTGGTTTTATATAATTATCTTTGGAAAACGATTAACATTATCGTAGAAAGACAGCTGTTTAACTGTTCCTCTTCATAGTGACATCAACTCCTGTCCTTTTGCATGTTTCATTGCATCTCTCTGACTAGTTAGCCAATAACCAGGAACAGTGGAACAAAGATGGTTCTAAACAAGCTCTGTCGATCCACTATCAAAACCCAGGTATCTAAATCTTGAATCTTTTCCACCCATGTTTGTTTTTCTTCCAGAGTTTCTGTGACCCTTTTTTTTTCTGGTTTTCCTGGTTTTTCGGATCATATCTTCTTTCTTAGTAGATTGTCGTGACTGATCTGTTTATGAATCTGGAGTTGTTGTTCAGGTTAAAAGCTTTGATTTTTATGGTTCATTAGTAATATCTGTGTTTTCTGGTGGTGATTTTGAATATCTGTGAAAGATGTTCTTCTGATACCTTGTAGTGATAATACTGAACGGCCTTGTCTTTTTTGACCTCCCATCGCGTGCTTTCTTGTTGGTTTTATGGAATTATAGACATAGTCTGAATGCTTGGCTTGATCATTCGGTTCCACTTTCGTGATTTGTTTTTTCTCTTTCACTCACAGCTTGGCTCTTATGTTAAACAAGTTGCTGCTCCTGGATGTTCAAAAGGCAATCTTATTCACAGACAATTGCTGGCGGGATTATATAGTACAGAAGCATCTGTAAAGAAGGATGATTCCACCACTGATTTTAAGGATGATAACAGGTGAGAGTGCTTGTTTGTTAATGACTCATTGTGAGGACCTGTCAATCTCTTTCCTCTCCCTGTGTCTACTTCTACTCTTTGCACTTCTACATTCCTGGTTGTGCTCATTATGGTGATCAATTACTTCTTTCCTTGCAGTTGTATAGGGTGCAAGTCAAATTTAGTGCATACCTAGTTTCTAATGAATCTTTACAAATGTAGTTTTAAGGGGCATGATATGCTGGCACCTTTCACGGCTGGGTGGCAAACTACTGATACAAATCCTCTGATCATAGAGAAGTCTGAGGTAAACTTGATTTCAATTTTGTTGATGTATGCAACATTTACTTATCTTTTTCTTGGACTTTCAGTTTTCTTTTCTAATTATGCTCCCTCTCTTTCTGTTTATTTGGTTAACTGAAAAATTTTCAATGATCAGGGTAGCTATGTTTATGATATTAATGGGAACAAGTATCTTGATTCTCTAGCTGGTCTTTGGTGCACAGCATTAGGTAATATGATATTTTCATCATCTTTCAAATGGTCTTACTCTGTTACCAATTTTTTTCATCTTAGATTGTCTGCTGGAAGTTATACTTTACTCATCCTGAATATGTAGTTGGATTTACTTGCTGGTTATTTGTGTTACTCTAGTTTTGATCTTTAAATAACATCTACTGGTAATGGTAAGGCCGTAAGGGAAACTGAAGCTCAAACTTGTCTAAAAACTTGAAAGAAGGGGGCATGAAAAGGAAATCAGAAAAGAAAACTGACACGATTAGGAAACATCACAGGGCTATGAAGTTGGTAGAAATTTATCTACTAGGAAATGAAAGCTCAGAATTATCTACTGGTGGTTAGAGTACCGTACTTATCTGAGGTTACTCAGTACTGGTAACAAGATTAGGATATCTGCACTGTATAGCCTAAGTGCATGTATGGCAAAAATCTAATGGCAGCATGACTGAGAGATTATGCAATGCAGCTACTCTTTTCCTTTGAAATTTATAGTTGACAGGTCCCTGTGATGCCATATCTTGAGATGCATTGTGTTCACTTTAATGCATATTTCCATGTTACGTTTCTTTGGTGGAAAGAATTGGAAACTATTCCTGATAGAATATTTGCAAATCTACAGGAGGAAATGAACCACGGCTTATAGCGGCTGCAACTGCCCAATTGAATACCCTGCCATTTTACCACTCCTTCTGGAATCGTACAACAAAACCTTCATTGGTACCAAAATTTTATACTGGCAGTTCATATTGAAATAAATAACAACCGCATTATCTCACGAGCAATGCCTGCTTCTATTTGTAGAGTTCTTCCTCAAATGCCACAAGATTTGCATGATTCAGTCATATCTTCCTTTTTCTGCTACCTCTGGAGTCACTGCCTGTTCCTTTACAAATATCTGATTAAATATTGTCTGATATCTGATTAAATATTGTCTAACAGTTGTCTCACATGAGAGCCTTTTATATTGAACAGGATCTCGCAAGGGACCTTTTAGAAACTTTTACAGCTCGAAAAATGGCTAAAGTATTTTTTACAAACAGTGGATCAGAAGCCAATGATACTCAGGTCTGCTTGTTTGCTATAAGCTCCTGAATTATTGCTTAAGTTTTCATTTTGTCTAGTCATTTCTATGCAATATTTTTGCAGTACCCAAATCATAATAGAACTGCCCAGCCCAGCAAATCTGATAGTATGGGATCTTGGTTGGTGATTATGTTCTATTGGGTTAATATAATTCAATTTTCAATCCGCCAATGTTCAATTGATTTGGAACTAAGTTCAGTTCGATTAAACACACCCCTAGGGATAGGAATTTCTACCTTGACATACACCACTCCTTTCTAAGTTCACATCTAAGGAAAGTAACTGCTGTGGCAATGATGATAAAACTGTATTACCTATATTATTACATATTTCAATTTCAGGTGAAGCTGGTATGGTACTATAATAATGCTCTTGGTAGACCAAAGAAGAAAAAGTTTATAGCTCGATCAAAATCGTAAGTTGATGCTACAATTCCCGAGATTAACTTTCCATTCCCTGTTGTGATTTTTCCTACAACAATCTTTTGCATTTTGTCAGGTACCATGGTTCAACTTTGATAGCAGCCAGTCTCTCTGGGTAAATGCTAGAGTTGTACTTCCTTCAGGAATTAAATGCTAAACACACTTGACAATTCACTTAAAACTGACTGGCATTTCTTATATCACAGCCTTCCAGCTTTGCACCAAAAATTTGATCTACCAGCTCCTTTTGTGTTACATACCGACTGTCCTCATTACTGGCGGTATCATCTTCCAGGTTGGAATTTTGTTAGCATTCCTGGGATATTTCTATGTGATAAGATTCATGTTATGAAAAGTCGTGGATTGCATGTTCCAGGTGAGACAGAGGAGGAATTCTCGACTCGATTGGCAGAAAATTTGGAAAATCTAATCTTGAAGGAGGGACCAGAGACGGTAATTAAGTTTTACTCTTTTCCATTTTCCCATTGAAGTCATTTTTTCTTTACCGTTTTGAATGCATACTCTTATTGTACTTAGAAAGCACAACATTTAATTGGCACCTGATTGTTGATTTCAGATTGCTGCATTTATAGCTGAACCTGTTATGGGGGCAGGAGGTGTAATTCCTCCACCAGCGACATATTTTGATAAGGTGAGACTTAGTAGCTTGTCATACTTGAATTGGCAAAGTGCATTCTGCAAATTCCGTGTACCTTCATGTATCAAAGATGGCTATATATGTTATGAACATATATCCCTTCTCATTGTTATTGAACTACTAGTTAATGGATATTTTATTTGCCTTTTTAACTCCAATGTTTATGTCAAACTGAAGTTAAGTTGTTCTTTGTTATAACTCGTGAGGCTTGTTGGTGGTTAAGTACTCGTATATTGGCTGTTAATGTCTTATACTGGCTCGATGTTCTGCTATCTTCTTTCATTTTTACCACCGGAGAGCTTAAACTATGGCCTGAATGCACTTCATCATTACTGCTTTTCTTTCTGTTACAGGTTCAAGCTGTAGTGAAAAAGTATGACATTCTTTTTATTGCGGATGAGGTACTTGAACAGATTCGTTCATTCTACAAATGTTATCAGTAGTATACAAGGTCTAAGCTAGGGATTTCATTGTTATTCTCTTTTGTTTTAGGTGATCTGTGCATTTGGTAGGCTTGGAACAATGTTTGGGTGTGAGAAGTACAACATCAAACCAGACCTCGTTTCTGTAGCTAAGGTACTGTTGAAGAAATGATACTATAGCATCGCTTTCTGTGAGAACATATTCTGTATTTCTGAATGAGTTGATTTTACTAGGCTCTTTCCTCTGGATATTTGCCGATTGGAGCTGTTATAGTAAGCCCTGAAATTGCAGATGTGATTTACTCTCAAAGCAACAAACTCGGTGAGTTGATAGTACCAAAGTGATATAATACAAGTTACCAAACTGATAATTTCCAATAATTGGTAGATTTTGGATGTTAACAGTCTGTAGAACTCTTTAACATAAAGTGCTCTCTTTCAGGTTCTTTTTCTCACGGCTTCACTTACTCCGGCCACCCGGTAGCCTGTGCAGTTGCAATTGAAGCACTCAAGATATACAAGTATGCTAACTCTTTTCTTAAAATCTGGGGACTACAGCCACAGCTGCATTGTAATTGGAATTCATTTTCCATTAGCACTGAGTAAACTAACTTTTTTTTATAGGGAAAGCAATATTTTGGATCAAGTAAATAGCATAGCACCCAAGTTTCAAGATGGTGTGAAGGCCTTTTCTGACAGTCCTATTATCGGAGAGGTAAAAGCACTTTTCGATGAAGTTGTTGATAGGAGAAGATAAGATGCTAAACACTTAGCCGTTAACACTTTCCTATGTCGCAGATTAGGGGAACTGGCTTGATTCTTGGAACCGAGTTTGCAAACAAGAAGTCACCGGAGGATCCATTTCCTGCAGAATGGGGCAAGTTTTCAATTTTGCTTTCTTATTATGGTTTTCCCAAAGAACATTCATCCATTTTTGGTTATCCCATCAGAAGCCAACAGACCAAAATGGAGTTCTTAAAATGCTTTCTGTTTTCTCAAGAATTATCTCCCCTTGTTAATAAACCTTGTTAACCATATATATTGTAGGAGTAGGCGCATATTTTGGACAAAAATGTCAGGAGAATGGCCTCTTAGTACGTGTTGCTGGAGATAACATAATGATGTCTCCTCCATTCATATTCAAACCCGAGGAAGTTGACGAGGTACTTCTCATTAATACTGCTTTTGTCACGGCTGATAAAAAGATATCTTTTACTCGTTTTCGGTGTAAATTTGATGTTGAGAGATGATCTGGGAATAGATGACTATGAGGAGGATAGTTTTACTTCATAACCTGAATTTAAAACTTCAGAGCTATGGACTTGAGCAGAGCATAATGCATTCAAGTAACTACTTATCTGTTTGCAGTTAATTAGCATATATGGGAAAGCTCTCAAGGCTACTGAAGAGAGGGTTGCAGAGCTAAAATCCCAGAAGAAGTGAAACTCAAAACAGCTGCAGAGAATACAATGAAGAAAATTCTCTTAAATCTTTGATGTAAAGCTGATGCATTGAGTATTTTGACATCCTGTCACTTGAATAAAGCATGTGCAGATCTTTCAGCCCATGATGTTTTTTGTGATGTTTCATAGCCACAATCCGCCATTAATGACCGTGATCACAGTTACCAAATAATTGTTTAAATAATGGAAAAATAGATAAGCGGAGACACCATTTTATGTAATCCACTTTGGATGAGCAATGAAAATGGGTAACAAGCAGCTTCCATTAGCTGCTTTATATTCCATATCACCTCATGTTTTAATGATCTAACAAATGTATCATACAAGAGGGTTGCCAAAAACATGATATTTCTGTAATCATCATGGAAATGTGAAACTCCAGTGATTCATTCCTGATGAAACTGGAAACAGTTTCTTTCTGATACAACATCCAGTGACTGTCTTAAAAATAAAAACAGGTTCCATTTTTTAGTGAATTCAAAAGAAACCAAAGTTTAACCAGGCATGAGTATGAATTTTGATATCAATTTCTGGCCTCTTTTTTGGCCTTTCTTCTTGCTCTCCTTTCCCTGGACCTAAAAGATGATTTGAAGCTTCCATCTTCATCATCATATTCTGATTCGTCCAAGTCCCTAAAAGATTTCTACAAACTCTCGACCAAAGAATCAAAAAATTACACTAAAAGAACACACACACAAGACAGATAGGAGACATTAAAGATGGTAATACCTGTCTAAGTTCAGAGAAGCTAACAGCATAGAAAGTAACAGCAGCAGCAGCTACAATTCCAAGTATGGGAAGCGCCACTTGCATTCCAGGGTCCATGAATGATCCTTGACGCTTTCTGCTAGCTCTGATTGTTAGAGACAGCCATGGAAATGGAGTATAGAATAGATAAGGAGTTAAAACTTGTGGCTCAGGATAATGCTTTCTAGACGTTGACATTGACAAGTTGCCAGGTTTAAGGTCGAAGTCTTGTTGTGTAATTAATATTATTCAATTAGTTATTAGATCATATTGATTTTGTAACTTACTTTTTAAATATAAAATATATTTAAGGTTGGTGTTATATTTGCTACTAGACTAGAGGTTAAAAAAAAAAGACAATTTTAATGAAAATCAAAATTGAGTTTATTAATGAAATTTAGATTTAACTTCGAATATCCTTACCACAGCTTGACATGCGGTGAATCTTCTTAAAAAAGAGGGGTATTTTTGGAAAAGTAGACACAGGTGGTGCATGATTGTCGTCAGCCCGTGCTGTAAGGTGTTGGGTTAAGTTCGAAAATAAGCACAACCCTCATGTTTAGTTGCCACTGTTGAGTTTGAAACCCTAAGCAGTCATTGCCAACGATAAGCTGAAGGAAGGTAAGGATGACGTCAAGTCATCATGTCCCTTATGCCCTAGGCGACCTAAGTGTTACAATGGCCAGGACAAAAGATCGGACCTCTATTTAGTTTCACCCAAGCTTCATCTGATCATAGATAAATCACTCAAGTTCGAGTCCATAAGCAGTGACAATTACCCTACAAAGACCCGCTTTCGCTACAGCTCCCCTAAGTTCCCTTAACTAAGTCACTGCGTATAAGTTGTTAGCGCATTCTTCAACTCTTATAGGCTCCAATTAAACATAAAAATTTTTGTCCAGCCCAAGTAAATTGAAATTAATGAGTTTAAATAGAGTTGATCGAGCTTTAAGTTGAGCTTAGGTTTTTTTTTTAAAAGCCATTTTCAAATTTTAAATTAAAAAATTTAACTGAACATAAATTTCTAAGACTAATCTTACCCAATACTAACTCTAGCCCCAACTCAATACATTAAGATTAGAGCTTATAGAAATAGTTCAATCCAACTCAATCTAAAATTAATTGATCGAATTTCAGGTTCCATACAATTTAAGAGTTTAATCTAATTCTTAACTTGAAGGGTCCAAACAGCTTGACCTTTTACTACTAAACAACATCATTTTAATCTAAATTTTAAGAAATTTAAAGCTAAAATAACATAATCTTGAACGGTTTAAGTAAAGTTGAATGTATCCAAACTTTATGCGGGTTCAAACTATAAGTTACGAGGTTCCATTGAGGTTCCATTGCCATTCATAATTAAGATCCTTACTTAGAATATAGCAATAAACTTTAATTGAAACTACGTAAGAACCAAAGAATTGTCTCCAAAATGTTGAACTTTCCAAAAATAACATGTAAGGGTCACTCTCTTCTTCTCTTACACTTTTTTTTTTGTTTCTTACGAGGTATTCTAGGAGGGTCCCAATTATGAGAAGATACTTTTAAGCCATTCACATCCAGACTAATTACCGCTTGAGTTAGGTAGATCTCTTGCAGGAGGCAAAACTCTGACCTCAAGTTTTAAATGGCTGCATATATAAAAACGGTTCAAACTCGCGACCTCACTTAAACCAAAAAAATCCCTTACCAACTTAACTGGCCGTGGAGTTTCTTCTCTTACACTTTAATCCACAGTATTTTGGTGACTACAAATTGGAAGTTCATTGTCCACCATCAAGTTGTTAGAACTACGTTAGGCCCATTCCATTCATCCCTTTCTTCGACTAAATGGAACAAATTAGAGTTCTATCTTCGTCTTCTCTACTTAGTCTAGCATGAGGAATTTTTGTTTTGTTGATCCAATTTATAATGTGTTGAATCTATCAAATTAATTGACTACAAACAATGACGACATTGTTCTGGCAAGAATCCCGTTGAAATGTAAGATTCGGTGAAATCTATAAGTAACTAGTTTTATTCTTAATTAATATAAATATTGTTTATGATAGACTACAGAAAATTTTTTGAAAATGATTGAAAGAAAATAATAATCAAATGCAAAAATAAATTATTATATAAATATAAATTTATACAATTAATTGAGTTAAGTTCTTGACAATTTCTAATTTATAAATCATAAATTTAGTTGATTTCATATCATAATTGAATAATTTGAATCTACTAAATGCTAATTCGATCTAAGAAATGATTTCTTTAAATATTTAAACATTGTTAAAAATGTTATTTTATTTTAATATTTTATAATAAAAAATTAAATAAACTTTTACAATGATCTCTTTTGCCACTTTTATGTGATGTAATGAGTAATATTTTGGTATCTTAATATTATTTTAATAACATTAATTTAAAAATTGGTATTATAATTAGGGATGACAATAAGTTAGGTTGAGTTTGATTTATTATTAAAAAAATCAAAATTGTCTTGCCTATTTCAGTTGAGCTTGGAGTTGGACAACCCTGGCCAATGTCCTGGTTGGGCCAAGAAGTCTTGGCTTGTGGCCGAGTCAACATGAGCTTAGCCATTAACTTTGGGCCGAGCTAGTCCTAATTATCATCCTTAATAAAAATATTTTGGTGTATAATGAATACCATTTAATAATATTAATTTAAAAAAATGATATAAAAATTAAGAATGACAATGAGTCAAGCTAGGTCTGGGCTGACTCGATTTACAATTTTTTTAAAAAAATTGCCTTGTCGCTCTCAATCGGGCCTGGACAACCCCAACCAATGACCTGGTCAGGTCAATCCTGGCCTAGCCCTTTGACTGTGGGCCGGACTGGCCCAATTGTCACCCTTAATAAAAATAATGATATAATTAAATTAATTCTTTATAAATCGTTAAAATATAAATTATACCTTAAAAAAAAAGATTGGGTATATAAGTAATAAAAATAAAAAGGAAAGAGGTCATGTCATGATCAACATCAAAGATAAAGAAAAAGACAAAGCTGTCATCTTTGCACGTATAGGAATGGGCGGTTTGGTTAGGCTTGGTCGGTGGGCTTTTGGGTTTGGTGGCGGCCGAATTTTGGACTATGGCATAAACCCTTTTTTTTTTTTACTTTTTCCTTTTTTTCTCCTTAAATTTCCATATTGTCTTTTTAAGTCAACCGATTATTTATTTTTCTTCATTACATTCCCTTCGTCCATATTAGCATATTTGACTTTTAGTTAGTAAAGATAAGTTGGCTATGTAATTATTATATTTATGAATATTAAGTAAAAAAAATTCATTAAATATTTAAGATCAACATTGATAATATCATTGTGTGTAGGTCATTTTAAACAGTCTTTTTATTAGTTAAAAATAAAGCTGCGGACTATTGAACATCTCTATATTTCACATTTCAGCAGAAGGTTTTACTGAATTGTTGTTGCTGTGAATTATTTTTACATAATACCATAAAAATTTATAAGTTGAGATTGTTCATTATTTTTTTTCATTGAAAAATAATTAGGTTACTATTTCCACATCTTTGAAATCATTGTGCAATTTGAATGTAAGAAAAACAAATGGTGTTTAAGCTAAAGAGTTATGCAATCACCCAAAAAAATACAAAAGGGATTCCTAATTATTAAAGCTAATTTTACTAAGAATGGTATCCTCTAAAAAGGAATATTCATCAATTGATGAATAAATACACCATGGTTAGAAATGGTAAGTTAATTCAGGATCCAATCGATCTAAATACGAGTTAAGCAACTTTTCAATTAAATTTAAAATCTATTTAGCCATAATTGATTTAATTAAATATTAAAATGATATGTTTCGATAGAATAATATTAAATGAGTTTCAAACAATTTGTTTGGGTTGGGTGTGAGACATAAATTACTTAAGTTTCGCGGACTCAACTCATCGTCATCTTTAGTACTTGTTTGGTTGAGTTTTTGAAGGGTGAATAAATACTTTTTTGATCATAAATATTTTTTTAAGAAAAAATGAGTATTTGGATGTAAAAAAAACATTTTTTAGTAAATGTGGCTTTTTTGGCAAATAAAATATAATTTTTTAAGAAGCTCAAATTTGAAGCTTATCAAAAAATTACTTTTTCAGTTAAATTTTTCAGATTAATTAATGAACTTATTTTTAGTGCCTTTTGTCCTTATGTTTTACACATAATTTTCACAATACCCACAAACGCATCTTAACGTTTATTTTGATATTTATATAATATTATTTGACTTTTTATATGTTTTA
>JANKYE010000069.1:104930-125364 GCA_032467995.1 Erythroxylum dillonii | reverse complement strand
AATATTTATATGCATAAATAATTTTTATTACATATTAAAATATAGTTAAAATTAAAAATAATTTTTATTTTTATGTTATCAAATAGTTTATTGAATGAAAACTCTTTTAAAAAAAATCCTTTTTAAATGACAGTTAACAGTAACTGATTTCTTAAAAAAGCTTTTTTGAAAAAAAATTTCTACTAAAATCTCCCATAAATTCATGCAAATAGGCACTTAATCATGGTTAGACACAAAGAAACCTAGGGGTAGAAACCTGGTTAAGCACATGAAAGACCGGCATTGTTGAAAGGCTGGCTTGCTCTTAGAAGGGACCTACCGACAACTAAGTTGGCTCCACTCTGCCGCTTGTACACCTTTATATTCCACAGATTCTTTCAGTTCTCAATTCAACTTTTTTCTTCTTCCATTTCAAAAACCTTCATTCCATTTTCTTGTCCTTACTGGCAAACATCTTCAAACCCAAGCAGACCCACTTCTCATCCCTTTGTGGCAAGTGATCCCATCCATTTATTTCTATTTTTCTTTTCTGGGATTTTCTTTTCTTGTTTGTTTGATGTGTGTACTGTCTTAAGTTTGAATCTTTAGCTATCCTGCTCTGTTTTTCTACTCTGTTTTCTCAATCCGCTAATTGGTTTCGAATCTTCTTTCCTGCTTTTTTTTGTCTTTGTTTGCTGATTTAGAAATGAACTGTCTCGGTTATGCTCTGGTTGATCACATCTTAGTGATCCTTGCGTGATGATGATCGCTGATCATAAAATGATCAGCGATTTAATTAGTTGTGGTCAGTTGTATCTTTTTCTTTCCTTTGAGATTTTCACAGAAAGTGAAACGATCATAAGAGAATAACCAAAAAAGCCGAAAGATGCCGCTTATTTTGATCACTACCTGTTCGCTGATCGTCAATACGCGGAAAACAGGGATTCATGACTTTCCACTCAAAAAAAAAAAAATTCCTTCGAGAAAATATACTATATAAGGAATTGAATCTAATCTTTCTACCTTATTTTTAGCTTACACGTATTAATTTGGTTTTGTGGTTAGGTGGAGGAATTAAAAACTTGGAAGTTACTTATGAGATCCTTCTGGGAATCAATAATAACTTATGAGATTTGTTGTTTGATTTGATTATTAAGTTTTGTTATGTGAGTCAACTTCTTGTTTCATCCGCTCTACTCTGTTTCTTAGCTAATTGTTCAGTTTCCATTAAAACGACTTCGAAGAAGCTTAGACCAAAAGTTGAAACGAGAGATTGAACAGCTATAGGAACAAACTTTGTCTTATTTTCTTGGCGTTTCTAGTGCCTTTAAAACCGACTAATTACCCCTCGTTTTTCGCAATTGCAGTACAAGATATCTATGATAAGCACTAGAGAGAGATATCTGTGTCTTTTTTTTCCCCCCTTTTCCTATGTTATTACCTATTATGATGATCATAATAATTATAGGAGGATGATTTCACTTGTAATTTGAACCCATTTAATGTTAAACTTAATAGTGGGTTATCTTTATATGCCTCTTCCTTCTTGAATGGTTAAAAAATTGAGAAGATTTGACCCTAGATCCTAAAAAGTAAAGGGCTAGACACAAATTTAATTAAATTACAAGGTGTAGTAATATATGAATAAAGGCAATTTAAAAAAAATTAAAACTTTGGCATACATGATTAGTGGTAAGCAATCTTTTTAATGATGTAGATAATGAGGATTTAACACATAGGCTTAGGCTTGACTAGTGGGTAGAGAATGCCGTATGTCGTTTTGTAGGGACCATTTTCTTTGTGATTAGGGGTTTGATTTAGAGTAAAAAGGAGATAAGGATTGGGATGTGATGCCTACTTTAATATGGCCATCTCAAACAATGCCTTCTCTCTTTTTGGTTATGTATTACCAAAATCAGAGAAATATAATTAGTTTGTATTTGATACCAAGGTTTAGTTGGAAGTAAGTCTTTTTTAGGGTTGAAGCAATTTAATCTGATGGATGCATTCCATCTTTTTTTTTTCCCCCAAGTGGATGGACGGTCTAGATGCAATGATGGATAATGAAAGAAAATGACGTTTTTGGAAAGCAGTTAGCTTTTAGGAGTCTACTTGTCTGTTGTGTACACTTTGGTTTATATTAACTTACACACTAATAAAAGTAAAAGATGGAGAAGAAAACAAGGAAAACAATAGCTCTTAGGACCCACAAAGTTAATGGTCTCACATGATACCATCACATGCTATATCAGTCTGAGATGATCTTATAATATTAGCTTTCAATAGTTTTAGATTCATTTTATTAGTTTTTATTATATATATAAAGATAGTGTTAATTAGAGTTTTGTCTTTCTTAGTGGCATAATTAACTTCTTATGCTTAGGAATATGTATAACGTATAATGAGTGCTACTTCCCCACAAGTAATGATGTGATTTGGATAAAACTTGTGGACTATGAATCATGATCAAGTTCCCATGACCTTGCCAATGACTTAGTTTTATTAGTGGTCCATTTACTCAGAACCCACCATTACTTCTCAATTTTATTACCCTTTTGCTGTAATTGTCATGCTTAGGATGGGTAATGGGTCAGGCTAGGTAGAGTTGCCTCTAGTTCGCCCTGGTCCAACGTATTATGAATCTGCCCCAATTCTTCTTACATATGGTTAGACGGCTCGATCATTACCAAAATGACATATTAAAGATGATAAATTTCGATCAGCTCAAGCTTGATTTCAGACAGAACCAAACCAAAACTCCCAACCCTAGTCATGTCCTTCATCGTAGTCTTTTTTCCCTTTCCCTTTCCTTTTCTTTTCTGTCATATTTTTGGGTTTAGAGAATTGTATTGATCAAATTATAAGAACTATTTATATGTTGGAGATGAACTAAAACTAAAGAGGGAAACCAAAAAAGGGGAGGATACATCTTTCTACGTTGGGAAAATAAAAGTAAAGGGTACACTTTTTTCTAGGGGCGGCATATAAAAGACAAAAGAAACAGGCTGTTACAATGCAGCTGTGGGGATCGTATACTATCTAATGAAAAAAAACACTTCTTTACTATTAAACAATTAAATAGTCAAATTTGTTTATTTATAATCTGATTCTGGTATGTTACCGCCCACTTGGGTTCTCGGTTAAAGTGCCTTATCTGTTGGCACCACGTCAAAGATGACATCTTGACATTAACATCTCCAACTCTCTTGGCTTTTTATATTGTTTTTCTCTTCGTGACTTTACTTTGCTATATAATGACACTAGCTTAATTGTTTTAGGCACAAAAAGCAAATAATTTAAAGGGAATATAGTATTGGAGAGTGATTAGTAAGCTCGGTTAACTTTCAATGAAATGTTTGTTTAAAAATAGGTGTCTGATGTGAACCAAATGTGCCAAATAAGTAGGATTTAACTAGGCCATTGAATTTCTTCAATAATTTATCACTGTATCATCAAATCAGATCTTCAAGGTTCTACATGTCATATGTTCCTGTTGACTTTTACCTCAAATTCCAATTACTTGAATTTTTTAGCTTATTTGGCTCTAACTTAACTGTGAACTTGTGAAGATTACAGAAGTCAATTGTTGTGAGCTACAGCCTAAATACATATGGAGGAAGAGACCCTTGGTAGTTCTGAGATACCAGTGAAAGTTGAGATTGATGATAAAGCTGATCCTATCAAGGTAAATTCTTTGATTAGATAGGAAGTTCATCGTTGTAGCTCCAGTGCATATGCTATTTTATGTATGTTTATTATCAAAGTTCTTAATATTTCTTCTTTTATCTGACCTGGTCTTGTTGAATCATTAGTTTCTATGGTAAACATTTCTAGTGCCATTTGCGGCAGGAGGATATCTGAACTACTACGGATCATATTTGTCATATTGATCATTTCTTCCTGCTTTCAACATCTTATGCTCCTTTATGTCTAATTCTCAGTGATCCCTGCAATAATTTCCAATTTCTACTACCTAGGTAGCTGTCAGCTTTAGTTATGTGGAGTAATTTCCATTACTTACAACGTGTATTAGCTATCAAAATTGTAAAAGATATGTAATATACCAATCTCCCTGAAGAATTTGTAGGAACTGGTTTTGATTCTTAGGACAATATTAATACAGGTAGCTAATGGAGAGTTGGCACAGGCACAAAAAGAAGTAAAGAAAGAAGATGATGAAACTGATGGGGAGTTCATAAAAGTGGAGAAAGAATCACTCGAAGTGAAAGGCGGATTGCACAAAGCTGAGTCAATATCTGCAGAGGATGACAAGTCATGTGCCATTGAAAGAAGCTTTAGTGGTTCTAACAGAGAGTTGCTAGAATCTCAAGAGAAGATAAGGGAACTAGAACTTGAATTGGAAAGAGTTGCAGGGGAATCAAAACATTCCGAGTCTGAGAATGCAAAGCTAAAGGATGAGGTCTTGCTTGCTAAGGAGAAGCTGGAGGAAAGTGGAAGAAGATACGAGGAGCTTGAATTAAGTCGTAAGAAATTGGAAGAGCAGATAATTGAAAACGAAGAGAAGTATAGTTCACTGCTCAACAACTTGCAGGAGGCTATGCAAGCTCAAGAAGCCAAGCACAGGGAAGTGGTTGAGGTGAAAGAAGCATTTGAAGGCCTCAGCATTGAGCTTGAGAACTCAAGGAAAAAAATGAAAGATTTGGAAAATGAGCTACAAGTTTCTGTTGGTGAGGCAAAGAAATTTGAGGAATTGCATAGAGAAAGTGGTTCACATGTTGAAACTGAGATGCAGAGGGCTTTGGAGTTCGAGAGGCTGCTTGAGGATGCAAAACTGAGTGCAAAAGAAATGGAAGATCAAATTGCTTCCCTCCAGGAGGAAGTCAAGGGCCTATATGAAAAGATTGCAGAAAACCAGAAAGTTGAAGAAGCACTTAAGAGCACCACAACAGGACTTTCAGCAGCTAAAGAAGAGTTGGCACTTTCAAAAGCACAAGTTCTAGATGTAGAGCAAAGACTCTCTTCAAAGGAGGCTCTTCTAAGTGAATTGAACCAGGAGTTGGACCTCAAGAAAGCCTCAGAATCTCAGGTGAAGAGTGACCTCTCAGTGCTTGAGAGTTTACTTGCTGCTACTAAAGAAGATCTACAAGCCAAGACCTCAGAGTTGGAAGCCACCAAGTTGAAGTTGGAGGCAGAAGTCAATGCGAGGGAACTGGTTGAAGCTGGTGCAAAATCCCAGGAAACACAAGTTTCAACTATACAGGAAGAATTAGCCAAAATAATTAAAGAAAAAAACATTCTTGAAGCAGCTATGGCTGATCTCTCCAGTAATTCAGCACATGTGAAGGAGCAGTGCCAAGAACTCGAGGAAAAGTTGAAGCTTTCAGATGAGAATTTCAACAAAGTTGATACTCTTTTGTCCCAAGCTTTATCTAACAATGCAGAGCTTGAACAGAAGTTGAAGTCTCTGGAAGACCTCCACAATGAATCTGGAGTTGCTGCCGCAACAGCCACCCAAAGGAACTTAGAACTTGTGGATTTAATGAAAGTTGCAAATGAATCAGCCGAAAAGGCCCAATCTCAACTAACAGAACTAGAATCTCGCTATATTGTGGCAGAGCAGAGGATTGTGGAGCTTGAGCAACAGTTAAATCTGGTCAATCTAAAAAACAGTGACGCTGAGAGAGAGGTCGAAGAATTTTCCCAAAAAGCTTCTGAACTTAATACTGCACTGAGACAGGTGGAGGATGAAAAGAATCAGTTGAGTAGTGTGATGCTGGAATACAAGGAAAAGATAAGCAATCTTGAATCTTCCCTAAACAAGTCAATATTACACAATTCTGAGTTTGAGAATGAGTTGAAGATCGCGATGGATAAATGTGCTGAACATGAGAACCGAGCAAATATGAATCATCACCGCAGCTTGGAACTTGAGGATTTGTTCCAAAATTCTCATTCCAAAGCAGAGGATACTGGAAAAAAGGTGAAGGAGTTGGAGTTGTTACTTGAAGCAGAGAAATACAGGATTCAAGAACTTGAGGAGCAGATAAGTACACTAGAAAAGAAATGCCTGGATGCTGAATTAGAATGCAAGAAATACTCTGAAAAGGTATCTGAAGTTGCATATGAACTTGAGGATTTCCAAGTGAGGGCATCAGGCCTTGAAAATACACTGCAAGTGGCCAATGATAAGGAGAGGGAATTAATTGCAAGCTTGAACACAGTGACTGATGAAAAGAAAAAGTTAGAAGATGCCTCAAGCAATTCAAGCTTAAAGCTGGCTGAAGCTGAGAATCTTGTTGAAGTCTTGCGGAATGAACTAGCTGTTGTGCAGGAGAAGTTAGAGTTAGCTGAAAACAGTCTGAAGGCTGTTGAAGTGATGGAAAGTGATGTGCTGTTGAAGCTCAAGGTGGCTGAGGAACAGCTTAAAGAACAAGAGATAATGTTAGAGCATACCACTGCAAGAAAGTCGGAGCTTGAAACATTACATGAATCCTTAACAAGAGATTCCGATATCAAGCTTCGAGAAGTCACAGAGAACTTCAATAACAAGGATGTTGAGGCAAAATCCTTGGCTGAGAAACTGAAGATTCTTGAAGACCAGGTAAAGTCGTATGAAGATCAACTGGCTGAAGCAGCTGGGAGATTAACTTCACTGAAGGAAGAGCTGGATTTGTCATTCATGAAAATTGCTTCTTCAGAAACATCTAATGAAGAGCTAAAAAGTCAGATTTTGGAAACTGAAAATAAGGTTTCTATCTCGTCTGCAGAGAACGAAATCTTGCTTGAGATAAACAATCAGCTTAGAATTAAGATTGATGAACTTCAAGAAATGCTAAATTCTGCCATTTCCGAAAAGGAAACCACTGCTCACCAAGTTGCCTCTCATGTGAACTCAATTAAAGAAATAACAGATGAGCACTCTAGAGCCTTGGAACTTCATTCTGCAACTGAGGCTCAGAAGAAGCAAGTGGAATCACAGTTGCAAGAGACGATTCAGAGACTCACTCAGAGAGATGAAGAAACAAAAGATTTGAATGAGAAACTAGATGCATTTGAGAGCCAAATAAAGTTGTATGAACAACAGACTCATGAGGCATGTGCAGTTGCTGATGGTCGAAAACTTGAGGTGGAAGAGACTTTACTTAGATTGAAACATGTAGAAAGCATTGTCGAAGAATTTCAAAAGAAATCTAGTCACTTGGAAAAGGAGAGCAGAGGTCTAGCTGAGGAAAATTTGAAGCTCACTCAGGAACTTGCTTCATATGAATCGAAACTATGTGATCTAGAAGCAAAACTCTCCACAGTTCTTCATGAGAAAGGTGAAGCAGATGAACAGCTTCAAACTTCAAAGAAGGCCATAGAAGACATATCAAAGCAGCTTACAGATGAAGGGCTGAAACTGCAGTCTCAGGTTTGTGTCAGGATCGTAAAAGCTAACTTTTTGTTTTATGGTCATCTGATGCAATAAACTGTGATTCTGCAGATATCTGCAGTTTTGGATGAGAACAATCTACTCAATGAAACATCTCAAAATGTAAAGAAGGAGCTTCAATCAGTTATAAGCCAGCTTGAAGAACAATTGAAAGAACAGAAGGAAAATGAAAACACATTGAGAATTGAATGCGAGAGCCTCAGGGCAGAGGCTGCTGAGAAGTCATCCTTGCAAACCCATCTCAAGGAACTTGAAGAACAACTGTTGAGAGCTAATAAAGACGAGGTATGGTGAACTCTAAAATGAAGCTATATGATATTTCAACAGGATTTGATTAAGAAACTTCCTTTCATTTCCAAACTTTTAGGAATCAAATTCTGAGAAAGAGTTGGAAAGAGAAGCAGCCCTGAAGAAATCTCTTCAAGAACTTGAAGCTAAAAACATGCTTCTGCACGAGCAGGTGAAGGAGCTTGAACAGAAACTGAAGCTTGCCGAAGCGAAATCAGTTAAGACTGTGGAGGACAAGGATGGAATGGAGATCAAATCCAGACACATTGGATCAACGATTTCTACTCCAACCAAAAGGAAGAGCAAGAAAAAGTTAGAAGCTGAATCTTCTCAAACTGCTCAGGTTCAAACTGCAGAGACTTCACCCGCCATGACAATTAAGTTCATCTTGGGAGTGGCTTTGGTGTCTGTCATTGTTGGTGTAATTCTTGGGAAGAGGTACTGATTATTGGGTTGTGGTTTTTTTAGTTTTCCTTTATTGTCTTGTTTCCATGCAAGCTTACACACAGAATACTGGAATCTGGGTTTATATACCAGTCAAGCTTAGGTCTTTAGTGTTTGGTAAGGGAATTTGTTTTGCCCCCTTTCCCTCACTTCAATGCATAGCCAAAAATGTTGGATTCATGAAAGTTTGTTTCAAGTTTTTTGAGTAAGTACTACATCAGCTTCTCTTGCTAACTCAAGTGCCTTTTCAGTTAAAGATGACAAGTCAAGTTGAGCTCAGGCTCTATATTTAGCTCGAGCTCGAGTTTGATTGGAAAGTTCAACCTTTATCTTCAGTCCACAGTTGAATTTGATTGAGTTTCACAGGTCTAAAACTAATTAAAATGACATTATTTTGTATATGAAAGAAGTTCAAGATTGAATCTTTAAAAATAAATTTAATATGGTCCGATGGGAGCTTCAAGCTTTTCATTGTACTCAAGCTCGAACTCAGGCCTATAGTTTTAGCTTCAATCGGGCTTCATATCAAACTCGAACTTAAAAATAAAATGCTAAATCTGGTTCAAACCTAGACGAGTTCGATCCGATCTATTGTCATGTCTGCTCAATCCTCACTCCCATCTCCTTACTCTCCATGCATCTGTACATGTTGGATAAAATTTACAGGCTCGTTTTTTATGAAATTGATTATCCAGAAACTGTAGTATGTCCTGAAAAGTTGGAACACTTTTGAATGATTGACAGACAATAGGAGGGTCCATTGTCTAGCCATTTTCATGGTACCACTTGGACCGCCAGGAAAAGTTGGGGAAACGTGAAATCAAATCAGGAAATTTAGTAGATTGATTAAATTTTAGGGTTCACAATAAAAAATTTGGCCAAATTATGAACCAAATTTGCAGAAAATTATCTTAAATTTGTAGTGAATCTAGAGAAGGTAAAGGGCACTTTAATGTTGGCATCATCTCGATCCCATTAAAAGGTTGTTTGGTTTGTTACTTGAGATGACATTTTAATTCGGGCCGGAGGCAACTTAATGTGATTTGATTGAAGTTAACGAGTTAAAATGGATGTAATGCGTGAAAGAATTTATAAATATATGTATTTTTAATGTAGTAAAAATTAAAAGTAAGGCTGTGTGCTATTAGATTTCTCTAAGCTTCACATGTTGGCGAATTATTTTTATTTTTATTTATTAAAACAATATATTCAATTAATTTAGTCAAATTATTTTAGTTACAAACTTAATTCGAAAGTCAATTAATTCGAGTTATTTTATAAATTTTAAATTGGGACAAAATGCCTAACTTAATTCTCAAATTTTATTTTATACTTTTTTAATAATGAAAATTTGTATTTAACAATATTATTTTATTTAAATTTAATAAAAAATATTTAATTAATTCAATCAGGACATTTAGATTCAAATTCAATTCGTAATTTGATTAACTATAGATCGGATTAAAATGTCAAACCTAATTCTTAAAACTTCTTTCATACTTTAATTTTTTCTCATTAATAAAAGAATTTATAATTATTATTTTTAATATACATCTTAAAATTGTGTAATAATCCGTATGGTACATAAAAATTACAGCCCTAGCTTGAAGAAGACAAGATCCAAGAGTACAAAATTGTTGCTTCTTAAACAACAATGTTAAAGTCTTGACACCATCGTTAAGGCTACTTAGGATCTTGCCTTTCTTGTACACCTAAAGAGATATGCCATTATTTTTGTGACAGTAAAGACAGTTTTGTGTTCAATGATAAGATAATGTCTTGCTTATTACTTTGATCAATCTTCTTCATAACTTCTGACCACGGTTAAAAAATAGAGTTGATATGACTGCTATGGACAATCCGATAATGAAAAAAGCGATTATCATCTTGAGATGGAAAAAAAATTTCTTTGAAAATTAATTCTGTCTCATCTCATAGAGCTTGAAGAACGCCCAAAGGATACAAATATTTCTCTTTCTATCTACACAATTACTAATATACTCAATTAATTCAAAGTATATGAGGTTTTTAATTTTTCAGATTGATTTATTTTAATAAATTTTGTTAAATTTATTAAGTTCTTATAAATTAAAATAAACAATTTAATTTTTACTTAATAATTTTTAATTATATTTTAAATTATTAGATAAGTAACGACAATCTTTAACTCCCAACTTTATTGTAAAGAAAACAATGCGATAATAATTAAAACAATGTTGATTTTAATTGAGTTAAAATCAAATAAAAAATATCCAAATTAGTAAAATAATAAAAAGATAACCATAACACATAATTTACAAAGTGTGATGAATGTCCTACAGCACATCACAATCACAAGGAAAGTTTTCAAGTGCTACAAAAACTGTGGACTCACTTGTTTGACATGTGGAACCTTATTAGCTGTGCTACTTGTCGTTTATGGCGTTTCTTTTACCTCCATCTTTCTTCCTCTTCTTCTTCTTCTTTGTTCTTTCTATATTTTTAACAGCTAAAATGAAAACAACATTGTCATGATCACATTAAAATTGTGAGAATCAGCGCTAACATAAACACAACATTGTCATGATCACATTAAAATTTTGAGAATCAGCACTAACATAAACACATCTTATGTGAAACCCCAAATTCTAGTCTTAACATAAAGTCATTACATCAACAACATCATCTATCTAGAATCCCTCTTAAAACGCGAAATCTTAAGAGGATCAAGTGATACGCAACTTTCTATTTCCGATGCAACACAGTTATTATGAGAGTACACATTGGAATATACAGGAATAGAATAATCCAAGTACAAGCCCATTCTTACCTGGTAGTTGCATTAGATGAGATATCAACAACAGGGACCCTACTACGGTTGGTCCCCTACGCACCTCAGGGACTTGCATGTACATATCAAGAAGCTAAACAACGAACGTCTTTTTGTTCAGTTTTTGTTTTCTTCTCCTTGCAAATGCTAAACAAATAATGCCCACTTCCACTGATCCACTTGTACAATTATTGTTTAGTCTAATTATACAGTGCACTGAAACCCACACACACACATACGCACAGTCTCTGTTTCTACTGCTCTGATTCTGCTCCCAACTTCCATGCAAAAACCCCAACCGGGGAATCAGAATCATACCAGTTCTTGTACTAGAAGATATGAACATTTACACTTTCTTCATTTTCACTTTATCAAAATTTGCATCAATTGGCAAAAACTAAAGTAAAATTTCCCCTGCAAAAAGAATTGACAACTAAGTAAGAATCAATGATCATCAAACCGAAACCCAAAAGTAATTCAATCGGACGGCTGCCAAGCAGAGGCAGTCAACAAAGACAAGTCCTTCCAACCCAATTTCAAGCAACCATTTTCCTCCACCAAGGTATACCCTTTCCATGGAAACATTCCCAAGAGCAGGCTTGCTTGGGCTGCCGGGCTACCCGCCAACGACACGGGTTGGAACCCGACCCGTCTAAGCTCATCACCCCATCTCTCCACCTTTACCTCACCCGTCCTCTTGGGCCCACCAACGGCCACGATGTTCCTGATCTCACAACCAAACAACTGCTGCTCCACCGTATGCCTCTCCACATTGTCCAAACCCAAGCCGTCCCCTAAAGCATCAAACAACGCACTGTAGTAATGCAATGCCTCAACAAACCGCGCCAAGAAACTACCGCCGTGGCTAAGATCTTGTTCAACGGTCGTGATCAGTTTCGGCCTCAACAGGGTCAGTAATCTCAACGTCCCCAAATCGCTCCCCGTTATATCATATAAACAATGATGCATCCAGTGCACCACTATAGCTTCTCTAGGTCTAATACCGAGTTGACTCAGGTCTGTCAAATTTCCGATTTTGCCCTCCAGTGGTAAGAACTCAAACGGCAGACCGAGTGAGCTTGCGAAATCGGCGAGTCTCCTTCCGGTTGACTCCAGCAACTCGGAGGAGGACCCGAACCCGGTGATTCTAACGGATCGGATTTTTTTAGTCCGGGAAGCGAGGATGTGAAACAATCCTGGCCACTGGAGGCCTTGCATTATATCGAGATCGATGACGTGGACACGATCCTCTCCGTCCAGTGCTTGGAAAATCGCTTGATTAGCAGTGAAGTGAGAGAACTTGATAGACGGGCTGATCGAGTTGTATGATTGCAAAGCGTTGAAGATTTTCTGCGACTGCGCTATAGTCAAAGCTTTGGAGGTTAGAGGAGAGTAGCTACGTAAGCATGAGCTTACCACTCGCGACTGCAGCGCGTGAGCGAAGTACGCGCCGACTCGCTCCGGCGAGGAACCGAACGGAGAGGAGAGCTCTGAAATCTGCGGGAGCAGACAGTTGGCGTCGTCGAGATTGTCCATGGCGACGCACTCCGCGCATTGTAGGAGAAGGCCGAGAAGTCTCAGGCCAGTGGACTCGCCGCCTTCAACGACCGTGGTGGAGTCTTCCTTAGCGGCGGTTTTCTCCCCAGAGACGGAGGCTTCGGCGGAGAAGTTTGGACGTTTAGAAGCAGGGTCGTCGGAATCTCCGTCTCTGTCGCCGCGCTTTGTCTTCATGGGGGAGGCAGGATTGTTAGGGCTAGAAGATGAATCACAGTTGATAGTGGGCTGAGCAACTAAGCTTTGAATCATTATCGAAAGAGAAAAAAGGTACGTGGGCGAGAGAGATTCGCTGAGGAAGGAGATTTCGAGCGAAAGGGACAAATCTTGCAGAGAAGGACAAGAGATGTATGTGCAGAGATGTGTCAGAGGAGAAAAAAGAGCGGGTGATGATCAGTTGGTCCGTTTGGACAGCGAGAAAGTGAGGGAAATCCAGGTAAAAGTTGCGCAACTTTTCTTCAGTTTATAAAGAAGGAATTGAGATTGGTTGTCGTTTTTGGTATTCTTTCCCTCCGTTTAGGCGTGTCGTTGAGTCCGTTTGATTTGGGATTATAATGATTTAATTTAAAAATTATTGAAATTATAAATTTAGTAAAAGACCAATGATTAGTTAATTAAATTAATTAACTAATTAATGGAAGTTAGGTTTGTGATCTTATGTTGTACACATAGGATTCTATTTTAGGTAAGCATCAAAATTCGTCTTGGTCCCGGAGATAAGGAGTTAGCAATAGGTCGAATCGGGTCGAGCTTGCCTCAAATTTTCATTTTTTGTCCGGAACTCGGCCTAAAGCTCAATTGAGCCCGAGGCTTCAAGCTCGAGTACGAGCTCGATCCAATTCAACCAATTTTATTTTTTATTTTTAAAAAAAATATTGTTTTGTATAAAAAATTTAAATTTCAAGCTTGAAATCATAAATTATATATGATTGAAGTCTGTTCAATTCAAGTAGATTGGATTAGACCAAGTCGGACTGGATTGCACTGAGTATTTTTTTGCCACCCTTAATTTTGATTAGTGGTTCGGTTGGTCCTCCACCCCTAATTATTATAGGCTTACTCATATTTCTCTTTAAGTCCTTCCATTTTAGGGAATGACAATGAGACAGTTAAGTCCAATTAATATATTTCGGCAGAGCTTGTCTGAAATGAATAGAGTCCATTGAGATTAACTTGCTCACTTTCCGCTTAAAGTTGTTTACACTGATTAATCAATCACAAGTTAATGACATTATTACACTTAAAACTTTGGACTTCTTATCGATGCTAAGACAAGAATCCGAATATGGTAAATGATTATTTCCTGAAATTATTGCACAACACGGTTTCTAGAACAAAGTTTCATAGCATTTGACAGTTGGAAATATAGAGTTAAATTAGTTAACTAGAGATATTGAGTACTTGGAATCAAAATATTGGTAATACTGACAACAACAACAATTCAATAAAAGTCCTATCGAATACAAGGTATAGAGAGGTGCAAATGACCTCAATCTTACCCCTAACTAGAGTAGTTTCAAAATATATGTGGTACCAAATGCTTTAATTTGTTAAAGTAGAGGTCTCAGCACCTATTTTCTGATGACTTAGCAACGGAATCAACTAAGAAATCAAGGTTTAAGATGAACATTATGCTCGTCCATTGTCATGTAATATATGATTTACATGTCTATGCTTCTAAAAATTGACATGGGATGACAACCACAATGACTTAAGAGACTTGTCCCATACAACTAAAGGTGAAACAACTATGTACAACTACAACACCAAAGAAAGTTCAATAATGCTCAGTTCTCAAAAGTGAATCAACTATGAAACAAATGTAATTCCCTTTCGGTCTGAACATTACATCCGTGTGGTTTTGTCAAAGCTTGAATTGACAGAGCCATACATCAGGATTATAACTGCAGGTTGGAGGATCTTTTAGCTTCATACCAAAGCCTCGAGTTTGGAAACCAAACATTTTAATTCTGCTTTAGTCTAGTTTTAATAAAAAATCCAAGCCTACAACACTTAAGATAATCTATTTCCTCTTTGAGACTTCAGGCAAACGCTTTCTTGCATCATAATGCCAAAACAGGATTGCTAATGCTGCATTTTCACTAAGCTATTTGTTATTGGCCATAAATATTTCCTAGAACTAATGGCATTCATCAATACCCTATTACAAACACCCACAAAGCCTTGTTATATAGAAATCTACATCATTGTGAAAGAAAAAATAAATACTCGGGAACACACCAAAACAAAGAGCTTAACAAAGATGAAGTCCATTGAACTGTTAAAACCAAAAAGATCAACCAACCAAAGACGTATTGGCATGAAACGAATCCTTATTGTTTGCTTAAATCTAACAGCATCATCTAGTGATATACACATCAAAGGTTCTTTATGAATAACTATTCATGAAGATCAAACTTAGCACATATGAACAAGCCCTAGAAATCAACTACATAAGAACATCAAGAACCATGCCAAAACCATTCCAATAATCAAACAACACTAACAGAAAGTTAATTATAAGAAATTCTAAATAAAATATCGACTCTAAGCAAAGCAGATCAGGAAAATGTTCACACAAAATCCACCTTGAACAATCATTAGGCAAAAATCGTCATCTTAATCCATTACAAAAATACAATTTTTTGACAATATTCCAACGAAAAAAGATGAGCATCTAAAAACCAAACCACCAGCTCAAAACCTGAGCTTGGTAAAGAACCACCGGTTCTTTCCAGTCTTGAACCGCTCCTCCAACCTAGCCTTAGTCTCCTTCGCGGCTACAACTTTCTTGTCCCTGCTCTGCAAGACATCCGCGTTGACCACGTCCTTCAAATCCACATCAAGAGTGTAGCGGGTAGGCATCAGATGCTGATAGTTCACCAGCTTAATGAAGCACTTCACTCGAGACTTCTTGGCCGTCTTTTTAGCCGAATCCTTCTTGATCACTTTTCCGGGATATTTCTTAATGCCAGCAACGAGACAGTGACCGTAGGGGCGGTCCCGGGTCCCGTCGTCGAAGGATTTGACGATGACAGCCTTGCGGCCCGCATAGCGGCCTTGGAGGAGGATTACCGCCTTGTTCGGCTTGAGAAACTTCACCATTTCTTATTCACGCTTTCTCGCTCTTTCTCTCTCTCAGAACCCTAACCCTAAAACGCGAATTTATATAGCGCATAAGAGAGGCGATTCAAAACCCTAGATTATTTTTTTCAACTGAAGCTTTGGGTTGGGTTTCTGAGAGGCCCGATTGTCTAAAAATGATCCTTTCGTATTAGACATCATTTATTTTGAGTAAAAGAAATAACACTTTTTTGAGGCAGGGATGTCAAAAAGGGCGGGCTCGGCCCGATTTTGCTCCTAATTGACTGGGCCATAGGTCGGTCATGGTCGGGCCAGACGGGCCACGGATCGAGATTGGGCGGGTCACAGGCTGTCCCGACTTAGCTTGTAACCCGATCCTTACTTCAAAAATGATGTCATTTTGATGTTTTTCTTTAAAAAAATATGATAGGTTGGGTTATAGATAGGCTTATCCTGGTCCATTGGGCCACGGGCCACTCTAACCCGAGGTACACCTCAGGAGCTCTACTTGACTCATTGACATCTCTATTTTGAAGTAATTTTTTAATTTTTAAACTCTCAAAAAAGCTTTTTGTAAATTTCAGTTTTTACTTTTTAGGCATTTATCAAAAAATAATAGCGAAATATACACACTATGAACGCCGTATTTATATTAATCAAATATTATATACATAACAAATCAACTCAACTCATAAATTTAAACTGAATTAATTAAAATTAAATTAAATTATTAAATTATTATAATTATTAATTTAATTCAAGTTTAATAATTTATTTGAATTATCAACATTACATTAATTTAATTATGATATTCATACTGCACGTGTTTTATTGTTTTTTTAAGCCAAACTTTAAAGAAGAGATTTTTCTCAAAAAGTAAAAATTAGAATGATTTTTTTTAGAATTTTAAAAGTCAGGAGATTTTTTTTAAAATTTTTAAATTATAAGTAAAGTTTATATTTTCACCCAATTTATTTTTTACTGACAACAATATTTAATTATGTAAAATGTTCTTTTAATTATATTACTTTTATTTTCCTAAAACAATTAAACAAAAAAATATGGTTTTAACTATTCATGTGGTTTATTAAATATTAAACTAAACCCTAATTAACAATGTAATTATATTTTGGTTAAAGTAATTAAAGCTATAATTTTATTATGTAAGGCATATTTAACTAATTATTAACTTACAAAATGTCTGAAATTGTGTAAATTATGAAGATTATGAACAACTACAAAATATTGGAACTTAACATTTACTTGCTAATTTAATAAGAATTTAAATTATGAAATTAATTAAAAATAAAATTACAAACAATTACAAATTAGATTAATTACAAGTCCAGAAAGGTTAAAATTTTGTTTTATCTTATTTAACAAGTTATTTTTATTCTTTTCATAAATTTGTTATACTAGTATCAATATTTTTAGTTATTTTTTTTTATCTTTTGAAAATTCTTAATTAGAAATGATAATTATAGTTCAATTCAACTTAAAGTTAAGCTCAACCCAACAACTATTTGAGCCTAATTTGAAGCCCAATTCAACTTAAAATTAAGCCCGATTATGAAAACAAGCTATCTATCAAGCAAATATATGATTACGTACTGCTAGATCTCCTGACGCAACTAATAAAAATCATGGTTTAAGATGAACATTATGCCCTTCCATCGTCTTGCAATATAAGATTTACATGTACATGCTTCTAACAGTTGGTAAGGGATGACAAGCACATAGACTTAACATAACAGACTTCTTGTCCCATACAACTAAAGGTGAAACAACTATGTAACAAAGGCTGAGTTGACTAACTTCATACCAAAGACTCAAGTTTGTATTTTGTAATAGCTTCGTATTGTATCAAACTATAGAGGACATGTATTAGGACCAACAGGGTGGAGACGGACCAAATTGCATCAAGTCCCAGTATTTTTAGCACACTTTCAGAATTGTGCAATTGGAAACTTCAAAAGCAGCTTTCAAACATGGATCAACCAATTCACATTACCAAAATATAACTTGGAAACGAAACATTTTAATTCTGCTTTAACCTAGCTTTCATTAAACATCCAAGCCTTTAACATTTCAGATAATCCATTGCCTCTTTGAGACTTGACGCCGAAGCTTTCTTGCATCATAATGCCAACAAAGGCTTGCTAATTCTGCATTTTCACCAAGCTAATTGTTCTTGGAAATAAAAATTTCCTAGAAACTTAGGCCAAAGACAGAACTACTGTTATATCAATATCATAAGGCATTCATCAATACCTTAATACAAACACACAAAAGGCCTTGTTATATACAAATCTACATCATTGTGAAAGAAAAAATAAATACTCGGGAACACACCAAAACAAAGAGCTTAATAAAGTTGAAGTTCAATGAGTTGTTAAGACCAAAAAGATCAACCAAACAACGCCATATTGGCATGAAAAGAATCCCTATTGGTTACCTAAATCTAAAAGCATCATCTACTGATATACCCATCAAAAGCTCTTTATGAATAACTATTCGTGATGATCATATGAGCAAGCCCCAGAAATCAACTAGATAAGAACATCAAGAACCATGCCAAAACCATTCCAATAATGAAACCAAAAGTAACAGCAAGTTAGTTATAAGAAATTTTAATTAAAATATCGACTCTAACAATAGCAGATCAGGAAAATGTGCCCGCAATCTTCATCTTAATCCAATACAAATTTCATTTTTTAAAAAAATATTCCAACAAAAAAGATGAGCATCTAAAAACCAAACCACCAGCTCAAAACCTGAGCTTGGTAAAGAACCACCGGTTCTTTCCAGTCTTGAACCGCTCCTCCAACCTAGCCTTAGTCTCCTTCGCGGCTACAACTTTCTTGTCCCTGCTCTGCAAGACATCCGCGTTGACCACGTCCTTCAAATCCACATCAAGAGTGTAGCGGGTAGGCATCAGATGCTGATAGTTCACCAGCTTAATGAAGCACTTCACTCGAGACTTCTTGGCCGTCTTTTTAGCCGAATCCTTCTTGATCACTTTTCCGGGATATTTCTTAATGCCAGCAACGAGACAGTGACCGTAGGGGCGGTCCCGGGTCCCGTCGTCGAAGGATTTGACGATGACAGCCTTGCGGCCGGCGTAGCGGCCTTGGAGGAGGATCACCGCCTTGTTCGGCTTGAGAAACTTCACCATTTCTTCTTCACGCTCTCACTTCCTCTAACCCTAAAAGGCGAATTTATATAGCGCGTAAAGAGGGGCGATTCAAAACCCTAGATTATTCTTTTCAATTAGTGCTTTGGGTTGGGTTTCTGAGAGACATGAGAATAGAGAAGCCCAATTGTCTAAAATGCTCCTTTTCCATTAGATATAATTACAAAAATAAATACAAATTAGATTAATTATAAGTCCAAGCAATCGCGCCAATTAGGATATAAGTAAAGAATTCTCTTAAGTTCTTTAAATATTTTACAAGATCCAGAAGGAATTTATCGCCGTATGATTGACCGGTGATTACTAGCGATTTCGGCTTCATGCAGATAAGTTGCATATTCATATGTGGCTTCTTTCTTTTTGAGGGTAAAACAGTATCAAATCAAAATATCCCATGAGCATTATTTTTCTTAGAAAAGGAGGTGATCTAGTCGCATCTTCCAGTACGGCTACCTTATTACGACTTCACTCCAGTCACTAGCCTTGTCTTTGACATCCCTTTCTTTGCAATTAACCTTTCCGTGGTTTATTATCCCAATAAAAAAAAAGATACAATAAAAACATTATAGGAGTGAAATCTTGATATAATTCAAAACAAAAAAGCAACAAATTCAAGGCAATAAAAAATATGTATTTTTTCATATAATTAAATTCAAATATTTCGTTTACAATTAACATTAATTTCTTGATTACGTAATACTTCTTTCCTCATTATTTAGCCTAAATAATTTTTTACTTAGTTTAATTACTTTTTTTGTAAAGACTAGTGGGATTTATTCTTGTTCTTGCTTTTTTATAGTTTTTGTATTTATTTACTTATTTTATCTTGCTTTGTTAACTTTTATCATATTCTATATATATGATTCTACATATTTTTTATATTTTTATATATACGTATTTTTCTATATTTTGTATTATCATTATTTTGTATTATATGTGACTATATCATAAGCAATATCTCTATCAAATAAGAGTAGAGTTACATACTACTAAATCTTCCTAATCTTCCTAAATCTAACATTTTAGTAACTCTAAAAAGTAGCCCGTTAGCATGGTCGCTAGGTGCTTTCGGTGGAGAAGGCAGTCCGTTGGGCACATTCGGTGGAAAAAACAGCTCGTTGACACGGTCGCTAGGTGCCTTCGATGGGAATAATAGCCCGTTGACGCACCTTTGGTGGGCAAAACAGCCTGTTAGCACGATCGTCAGGCACTTTCGGTGAAAAAAACTACCCGTTGGTAAGGTTGGTGGGGAAAAAACAGCTCGTTAGTGCACGTTCGGTGTGAAAAACAACCCGTTGAACACGTTCGGTGGAAAAAACAGCCTATTGATACGGTGGCTAATTGTTACTAAAATTTTAAATAAAATCAACATTAAACTGTTCACTTTAAGAGAAGATCGACCTGGCCAACTTGATCTGTTACCCTACCTATTCTTAGTTCATAAATATAAATTGTTGGTTATCACCTTACAATAGAAAAGAGTTCAACTTGCTTGGAAAAGGAATTTCTAGCCGGGATCCTAATAAAAGGAGTGGCAATCCAATTCAGACAGCTCAAATTCTGACTCAATTTAACTTAAATTTTTTTTAAATGCTTTAAAAAAATTAGAAAACTGTTATAAAACCGAAACTAAAACTGAAGAGTATTTGGGAGAGAAAAAATTCTTCTTATGAATTCATACATTCTCTTA
>JANKYE010000069.1:43021-53514 GCA_032467995.1 Erythroxylum dillonii | reverse complement strand
AGTTGGTTGGTTGCTGTAGACTTCATGATTTTTGGTCATTTCTAGACAATATAGCTTCTAGAGGAAATATTATACTTTTCCATGTATGTCTTAAATGATTGTGGTGTGACTCTTGAAATCTTTAGTCTCAAATCTTAACATGCTAATTGCTAGTTCATGCATTGATAGCCCTTCGATTGGGTAAGTCTTCAAAAATGCTTATGTCTCATATCATTTACCAATAGGGCCACACCTGTATTCTAGGTGACAGAACTGGTTATAGAGATAGAACAGAATAAGGAAAATTGTCCTTTTTGTTTCCTTCTTTCACAAGGAAAAGACTGTTGGTCATTCAGATTTTTGTTGTCATATAGCTCAAGACCTAGGGCATGTACAGAAAGATGTGATATACATGCTATTTTGCACTCAGTGTTCATCTCTTTATGGAAACAATTATTTCAGGAAAACAAACTAGTGACAGTAAGATATCCTTCTTACTGTCACTGGTTTGTTGTTCTGTATTCAATTTTCCAGTCTTTGTACAGAATATTTCTTAAGATATGTACATAAACAGAAATTTCATCATTAGGCTTGCTCTCATCATTATTTCTTCATTCAATATGTTTAATACATTTTATAGCTTATTTGTCTGAAAGTCTGTATGTGGTTAATAGCCTATGAAAATGTGTTGTAGCATAAGGATTGCAAATTTTTATTGCTTCTGTTGATAAGTCTGTCAAATTGGAAAGATTTGATTATATGATCCTTTTGGTGGATACATTATTCCTTTTTACTTCATATGATCAAAGTCATCAATGCTTGTACAGACAATCACAATTGCTTGAAAATTTGCCAAAGAGTCCGGCATATCGGATCAGACACTGCAATATGTCGGTGAAGCTTGGCATATTAAGGGACCAACAGTACTGGGATTGTATTCCTTGATTTTTGTGACCATTGTCTAGGAGCTAGATTTTGGTTTTTTTGGTCTCATTATCAGATACAGTCATAATATTTGACTTTACATCAATGAAATGGTTCTTAGTCTTGATCTTTCTTGTTTTGCATAGCATTCTCTGTAGAGTTTCTGGGGTTTTATGGGTATGCCTATGTATTCTCTTGGATGATAAGTAATAAAATTGACCACCAAATATAGCGAATTCGGATTCTTTGTGCAGGCACAATTCTAAATTGACACTTCAATACTTATTTTGAGTTATTATTATTGTTTTTCTCTTTTGGGAAATGTTGTCAACAATAAGGCTTCTGCTGAAGTAAAGTAGATTATATATTGTTCTCTGCAAATTTGCAGCTAATATGTTATGTAGATGCTCTTTATTGTTTGGAGTAATTCTCCTATTGGTTTGATTTCCTTTCTATTCAAAATGGGTACTCTATTGAAATTTGGTTCTTTGCCTAAAACCCCAGAAAAAGGTTACTGCTATTTTAATATTTGATCTGGCATAAATATGCCTGCGGTATATAGAACAGTGAATTTGGTGTATTTATTATGATAAGTTGTTTACTTTTCTTGCTTTTGAAGAGGTTAAGGGTCACCTGCTTCGATTGTAATGAAATCTGAGACTGGTTAGTGTTTTGTTTTTTGATGTGTTTATACATATTTTATTCCTGTCAGTTTCATGATGCCTAGAAAGAGATGGAGCATCGAGTGCAACTTCTGAAGACAAATGATAAGGACATAATGCTACCTTATTGCTTGAGAGAACCACTTGAAATGGTTCAGTTGCTGTTTTAATCCTCGGATAGCCTCATTTGACCTTGTACCATATGCTTCATTGAGCAACATTAGGCTCTACTCATGGTACTCTGCAACACAGCAGCCTCACAGCCACATGATGGTTGTTGGTACTAAGGATGTCTAATGAGAGCAAGTACAAGGAATATGAAGCAATCACTCAAAGAGCAAGCTGAAGTAAGAAAGGTAAAAACCTCTTGCAAGCCTTAATTCTACTTGTGGAAGCCTTATGTTGTTTTCAAATATTTGGTGCGACAAAACTAGCAGAGAAAGGAAAGGCTACAATTCTCTTCTGTTCTCAAGTATCCCTGCTCTATCATCTATTGCTATATGTTGGATAAGCTTTGTTTTGAGATTGACATGTGAAATAGAAAAAAAATCTACCAAGTGCCTAATCCTCAGCTGTTGCCTGAAATCAGTTTAGGATGAATGACTCTGTCTGTATCTAATATACACTGACTTTTATGTCGCAGTTGATATTTTCTAATTTTCAATGTTATACGATGAGATTCAGATTGTATCTGTTGTTGAGGTTCAACAGTCCGCTGAGTAGCTTAAGAGCTTGAATTCATGACAACAAACTTACTTTAGCTATAGTTTCACCTTGAGGAGGAAGGTATGCTGTGGCTTCAGTAAGTATCACTACCTTGATTTGGGATATGAAGGTGCATAAATACTTCAAATGGTGCTGTGTTTAATTTTGGTTTTCAATTTGTTGCTCAAGCTGCGATATCAGAAACTGATAATCTTTGATTGATATCTGAAACTGATAATCTGTGATTTCAAATTATGAGTATCAACCTGAAATGAGAAAACGAAGTAATGAGCCTAAACAAAGTAGCCAGTTCCTTTGGAAAATCTTATGCCACATCTATAAACTTCTGTCAGCATGTTTATATGGATTCCATAGGTCTGTGTCATTGTGCCCCGGCAAGCACGTATCTGTAAGCAATATACATTGTAATCATGTTCCTTGTGAAACATTAATATCATTACCAAATCCGAAGATCTGAACATATTTTGGCGGTGATAGCTCACTGTTTGTAATTACTGGTACAATCTAATGAGATTTTGAATCAGTATAGAGACAGCAAAATATATCTAGTTACGGCTCAGCTTTTTGATCCTTCTTGCAGTCATTTTCCAGAGAATGTGAAGGTGAGAATATGTTTGAAGAAATTGATTACAAGCATTAGTTCCACAATGTTAATTTGTTGTTCAATTATCACTATTGCAGGGTTCTACCACTCGCACCATGCAGTCGTAACGGAACAAGTATCATGGATTGTTCCTAGTCAGGTAATAAAGAGGGAAAAGTGGTTGAACTCAAGCTCCTGGCCCCATTCGATACGTTCAGTACTTTCTACTGGTTTTTCGTAGAAATTAAATCATGTTCAGCAACTGTGTTGGATGCAGCTCTGCGGTATCAGGCATATGCCAAACAAGGTATGCTGATAGTTGAAGCGGAAAAGCAGTCAGATGTGGTTAATTCATCAGGCTTCTCCAGATTGACCCTCAGAGATCTCGTATTAACATTTATTTTGTCATATAAGATGCTTGGAAGTCCCAGATATTGCATGCAATTTAAGGTAAGGCTTTTCAACAAATGTGCAGTTCCTGATCTTTAGTTGCACAGAAACCTGCACAATCTGATAAGAAAAAAGTTCAGAAAGCATGATTTTGTTTTTGAAATGTGATTTGTACAAGTATTGGCATGCAATGTCAGAGGTGTGATTCTTCAAGCTCAAATCACCATCATTAACTCGTAAAGACCGACTACGGGCACCAAGAGGGAGGGACCGAGGAACTGAACTTGACAGTGATCTTCCAAGTACAAGGATCATAAGTATATTCTTCCTACAACATACATCATAAGATTGTCACCCCTGTCAAACTGCCAAAAATGAATATTCTTGCCATAAGTTTTGCAGAGTTTCTCAGAATCGTGTCTCTGAATGTTTCCAGGATCGCCAGGCATTAACAAAACACCAGCTCTTGGTCCATGAACAGGTTCTCCAAGGTTATGTACTTGATCCCAATGAGCTCTAGTGTCAGGTTGACATTGAACGCATGGGTTTGTTTCAGTTTCAAGGTGTGATTTCTGCATCAGATCAGGATTTATGGACCAATCTTTACCACTCAAGAGTTTTTAGTGCTCTGATTAAGCTCTAATTGTCGTCTTATCAATCAATAATTTTATACTTTAATACCAAATTAGTGATCCAAGTCAATATGGATGCTCATTTTAAGGCTTCTTATACTAAAAAAATCCATGTCCTACAAAAATATTTAATCATTTTTAATATAAAAGATCAATAATGACATTATCAATATTTACTTTTAAGTGCAACTCTAATTAATTATAATTTTTAGGGACAACAGATTCTAAAATATTAAATCTTTTAGAAAAATTTCAATCCAGTATCTTAAATTTTTAAAATTTTCAATTAAGTGATTAATCTTTTAAAATTTTAATAATTTGGTACTTAATAACTTAATTAAAAATGTTAGTTATGTTAAATTAGAAAATTAAACCATTTTTGTCTAACACATTTCTGCATGAAAAGTTAGTTAATACTTAAATATTCACATGGATTTAAAGTGTTGTTTTAAGGCTATAAAAGATTGATCACTTAATTAAAAAAATTAAAAGTTTAGATACCAAATTGAAATTTTTTAAAAAATTTGACACTTTAAAATCTATTGTTCCTAATTTTTAGAATTATTAAAAATTTATAGTGAATCAAGTCTTTTTTTTTTCAAGAACACTTTGAAAATGGGATGGAGTTTATAAACTTTTACATTCTTATACTATGTTTAACTAAATAACTCTATTATTTAGATTGTTTTGATAAACCATTACTTCTAATTTAAAACAAAAATCTTTTTTTTTTTTTTGTATAATTTACACAATATTTGACTAAGGATGGTAAAAGGGCCAGAATCAGCCAAGCTTAGTAGGGCTGCCTGAGTCAAAATCCCCCGGAGGAACGAAACCCTAAAGAAAACAACATTTATTAAAAATGACGTCGTTTTATACTTTTAATTTTTTAAAAAATTGATCAGCTTGGGCTCAGGTTTAGGTGGTCTCTTGCTTGATTAGGCTCAAACTAGGGCCAGCTATCCCAAGCCCTAGTCGAGTAATCCCGACCTATTGTCATCTCTGTATTTAATTAATTATTTTAGATTAAATTAAATTGAATTAAACAATTGTAACTTTTTTTGTTACAATAATAATTTTAATAAAAGAACAATGAAATCTGAGCCTTCCTCTCCGTTGACTTCCAAAGTCTTCCACAAGTGTCTACGATGATACCATGCGCAACGCAACCGGACGTCTCTTCTTCCTCCACGTGTACATTTGTCTACGTGGCGATCTCCTATTTGCCAGTTGTACACACCGCGCTCCACAAAACCCCTCCATAACTCCCACATTTTTCTCCTAAACTAGAAATCTCCATTTCACTTTCTCTCGCCAACCAACAGAAAAAGGAAAGAGCTTGAAATAAAACAACACCGCTGATCACTAATAGAGAATGCAATTCTGAGTCCTTCAACTTCATCAAATAATAAAGATGAGGTCAATGTTGTTCAAATCAGGAATATTCATATCCTTGCTTTTGTTGAACTTTGTTCCTTCACAATCAGCTGTTTCGAGCGTAGATCTAGGGTCCGAATGGATGAAAGTCGCTGTAGTGAATCTAAAGCCAGGCCAAACGCCGATCTCGATCGCAATCAATGAGATGTCGAAGCGCAAATCCCCGACCTTCGTCGCATTCCAGGGCGGAACTCGTCTTCTAGGCGAAGAAGCCGCCGGAATCGCTGCACGGTACCCGGACAAGGTCTACTCTCAGCTCCGAGATATGATCGGAAAGCCGTACACTTACGTGAAATCGTTTCTCGATTCAATGTACCTGCCGTTGGATGTCGTCGAAAATTCTAGAGGCGCGGCCGGTTTCAGGATCGCTGATAGTCTGGGCGCCGATGCTTCGATTTACTCTGCGGAGGAGTTGCTGGCGATGGTGTTGAGTTACGCCGCGAATTTGGCGGAGGTTCACGCGAAGTTTCCGGTGAAGGATGCGGTGGTCGCCGTACCGCCGTATTTTGGGCAGGCGGAGAGGAGAGGGTTGGTTACGGCGGCGCAGTTGGCGGGAATAAATGTGCTTGCTTTGGTACATGAGCATTCAGGTGCTGCGTTACAGTACGGGATTGATAAAGACTTTTCTAATGGTTCAAGGTACGTTGTATTATATGATATGGGGTCAAGCAGTACTTATGCAGCTCTTGTTCACTACTCGGCCTACAGTGCAAAGGAGTTCGGGAAGACTGTGTCCGTTAATCAATTTCAGGTAAATTTCTCATCTTTCTCTTGTTTGATTTATTTCTTGAAAGTTGTAGCTCATTTATGTTTCAATGCATTAGCTTTATTAAGAGAGAAAAGTTTGGACTTTAATATTCCATGGAGAAATCGAAAACTGAAATTCCCATCTAATTTGGTTGTTAGGACAAACGCTTCAGTGAAGATTGTTGAACGTCTATATCTGTAAATCGACTTAGATGATTTGAGTTAATAAAAAACTAACAGAAATGGTTCATTTTAATTTGGTTTAAAACTAACTGAAGTGTAATAAATGTTGTCTTTTTCCCTTTATATTTTGTGGTTTCTTCTTATACTTGGTTCTTTGATACTTGGCTGGGTCCTGTTAATGTTTTTATGATTTTATAATATTTCCAGGTTAAGGATGTTAGATGGGACGCAGTTCTTGGAGGACAGAATCTGGAATCTCGGTTGGTGGAGTTCTTTGCAGATGAATTCAATAAACAACTTGGAAATGGGGTTGATGTTAGAAAGTCTCCTAAGGCGATGGCTAAATTGAAGAAACAGGTTAAGCGAACCAAAGAAATTTTAAGTGCAAATACGGTGGCTCCTATATCAGTTGAATCCCTCTATGATGACCGGGACTTTAGGTAGGGTGGGAGTTTGGACATCCTATGCATAAACAAGCTATCTTAGTGTTCTTGTTTGTAAATGCAGTCTCTTTCTCTGCTTTTGCCAGCATCAGTTACTTGTTTTTGTGAACTTATGGCTGCCATCAGGCTACCCACCTTATGTTTTTGGCTATCATGATCTGTTCCTGCTAGTTGCATTCAATTAATTTGCAACAACAATCTTTTCCATCATTGACCACTAAGTTGTCTGGTTGAATAATTAAATCAGTTAGATGCATCACTGCATTAATGAAACATATAGAATTTTTGCTCCTTCATATATGTATAGTTGCTCCGGTTTGTTTGTTTCTTTGCTTTTCCTTTTGAGTATATGAATTTTTCATGTAGATCAGATGAAGAATTGATTGTGATCTCATATGAATCTCGTTTTATCTTTTGTAATGATTTGCAACTTATGAAATAATTGTGTATGTGTGGTATCTTATAATACTAAGTTCTGCAGGAAGTAATAAAAATTGGCAGACATTTTGTTTCTTGAGCTGGTATTTTACTCTGTTGATTTCATTAGCTAAAATAACTTCAACCAATTTGTTTCTTGCATCATGAATTGCAAGAGTTCTTGTTTTTTATTTAATTATTTATGGTTAAAGATCAAGGTTTTCTTCTTGGTTTGCTTACCCACAAGCCCTTGTATGTGGTTGAGAACTCATTAGTTATGGCAAAACCTCAACAATAGCATTGTGTAGCGACATTCTTATTGGTTGTTGGGTTGCTAGCAGTTAAGTTGAGTATGATCATTAGTTAGATGCTCAAAAGAATGTTTTGTTACATATTTGTGTGACAACCTTTAATTAGCATTCTTTTTTTTTTTTCAGGAGCACTATCACACGTGAGAAGTTTGAGGAGCTTTGTGAAGATCTGTGGGATAGGTCTCTTATACCTTTAAAAGAAGTTATCAAGCATTCTGGGCTCAAGTTGGATGAAATATATGCAGTTGAACTCATTGGAGGTTCTACCAGAGTGCCAAAGTTGCAGGTTGGTATTGTCATTTTCAGTTGTCGCTTATGGACTGAAGGTTAGAAATTATGGTCATTCTATCATTTCATCCACACCAATACAAAAAGCAGAAGGGCCATCCTGTCATTCTTTCGCATTTAGCTTTATCAATTTTTTAGTTAGAGTTTTTAACTTTAAAACTATTTTTGCAAAGTTGCAATGTCCGATCCCGCCATGGTACCACTTTGCTACACGTCAACCTCTTTTTGATTGCTTTGATGTCTTCCATTTTAGTAAATGATTCTTTGATGCATTTTTGAGGAACGAAAAGGATCTTGAATAATTTTGATGAAGATAATGGATAAACAGTGGTTGTATGCAGTCAAAAATGCTTTTCTTATGCTTATTGTGCTACAAGTGTTCCTCATAGCATGAACATAAGCAAGTTGACACACTTGTCTCTTAGCTCACTGCTTTTAGCTTAGCAAGGATATGCCATAATGTATGCATAATTATTCCATGACACATTATTTTCGTTCGGCCCTCATCTGTTAATCAAGCTAGCATTTAAAAGGAATCTCTTGTTTGACTTTTAATAGGCCAAGATCCAAGAATTTCTTGGTAGGACTGAGCTGGACAAACATCTGGATGCTGATGAGGCTATAGTTCTTGGTGCATCACTACATGCTGCAAATTTAAGTGATGGAATCAAATTGAATCGCAAGTTAGGAATGGTTGATGGTTCAACATATGGTTTCACAATTGAACTAAATGGTCCTGATCTTGTTAAAGATGAGAGTACCAAGCAGTTACTTGTACCAAGGATGAAAAAGCTACCCAGTAAGGTATTTTGAATCTCTAACATGAGATAACTAGATGATTAGCTAAAAGTTGTGATTGGAACCGCATGCTCCATATTTTCCTCTTTCTGGATGGATTGGTTCTATGTCTAATTATCTTTCTTTTTATTTATAGATGTTCAGATCCGTTGTCCATAACAAAGATTTTGACGTTTCACTTGCATATGAAAGTGAAGATCTTTTGCCTCCCGGTGTCACCTCAAATGTCTTTGCTCACTATGCTGTGTCTGGTCTTGCTGATGCAAGTGAAAAGTAAGGATTTCCTTGATCTTTTTGCTGATCTATATTTTTCTCTCCTTTTTTATTTCGTGATCACAAAACCATTTCATAGTAAAAGGTCCTAAAGGTTTATTTTTCCTTCGTATTCTACATTGTCTAGATATTCTTCCCGAAATTTGTCCTCTCCTATCAAGGCAAATCTCCATTTCTCTCTCAGCCGAAGTGGAATTCTTTCTTTAGACCGAGTAGATGCTGTTATTGAGGTATCAGAATGGGTGGAGGTACCTAAAAAGAATCTGACATTGGAAACTACAACCAGTACCTCCCCAAATATATCAGTTGAAACCGGTACTAACAACACTTCAGATGATAGCAATAAAAACTTACAGTCTGATGGTGAAATCAGTACTGCATCCAACTCCACTGCAGAGGAATCAAGTACAGTTGATTTGGGCACAGAGAAAAAACTGAAAAAACGAACATTCAGGGTTCCACTGAAGGTATAGACTGATAATTTACGTCCAGAAAGTATCTTTCTTGTAGCAGGTCTCATGCTTTTTTTTTCTCTTTCTTATTCCTTATTGTTGTTTCTGATTGTTGGAGGTTGTTGAGAAGACGGTGGGACCTGGAGCACCTCTTTCAAAGGAATCTCAAGATGAAGCAAAGAGAAAATTGGATGCACTGAACAAACGGGACGCTGAGCGAAGAAGAACTGCAGAGTTAAAAAATAACCTGGAAGGATATATCTATTCCACTAAAGAGAAGGTTTGAATTGTTCACTTTGTTCATGCATTCTTATCTGTTAAGGGTTTGAATTAAGGAATTGCACTCCTTGGTTATGTACTCTCAATGGCTTGATAATTAGTGTTGCTTGATCTTCCTGTAGGGGTTTATAATCATTTTTGTATATATTATGGAACCAGTAATAGGTTTTAAACGTCAGTTTTCAATTTTTGCATAATCAGTTTCATCTCCTTCAATTTTTTGTTGATTCCTATATTCCAGCTTGAAACAAACGAGGACTTAGAGAAAATTTCTACCGGTGATGAACGGAAATCTTTCATTGAAAAACTTGATGAGGTATACCTTTTTAATTTCTTTTCAATATCAGACTTGATATCTTGAACTGGACATTAATATAACTCTTTTTACTTGAATTCATGAACACTCAACTGTTTCAGGTCCAAGAATGGCTATATACTGATGGAGAAGATGCTACTGCTGACGAGTTCCAGGGACACCTGGATTCTTTAAAAGCTATTGGTGACCCAATATTTTTTAGGTATTACCTAAATTTTGTTTCCCTTGCAACTAATTCTCCAAGTATACGTAATTGAACTCCTAAGTTTGACACTTCATCTAGTGTGTATCAGCTGATATGAGCTTTTGCTGTAGGTATGAAGAACTTAGTGCGAGGCCAGCAGCAACTGAGCTTGCTAGGAAGTACTTGGGAGAGCTGCAACAGGTACATCAAAGCAACTGAATTTACATATGATATTTATGATTTTAAGGCATGGATTTTGGATCTGCTTGATGATAGCTTTTTCTTGTTCTCTTTGTTAATTTTGTTTCTGTACCTGGATTTCTTAAAAGGTAGTTAACAGTTTTCATTGCTTGATCATTTAATGATTCTATGAATATTTTATTGTTGAAAGATGAGTGTGCAAGATTTACTGGATTTTGTATGTTTTTCATACATGTTTTGTCCTTCCACACAACCAACAACACCCCCC
>JANKYE010000069.1:32009-42921 GCA_032467995.1 Erythroxylum dillonii | reverse complement strand
CCCGCCCCCCCCTGTTGTTGCTTTGCAATCTGTTTTAGATCTTTCTTGGTGGACTTTCAGGAACTTAGTAATGTTGATAGGTAGTTGGTTTTATATATACAGATATATATATATATATATATATATATATATATCTCTATATGTATGCATGTATGAACATAAATGTACTCTTGTGATTGGCTTACTTGAAATGTTACTCTAAAGTAATGTCTGCTGACTTTGTAAGATTTTGGCCAAAGATTCTTCCTTTTATGTTTAGATAGCAAGAAGAGTGCGTTGACCTTTTCAATTTTTAATGCCAGCAGATAGTAAAGGGCTGGCAGTCAGACAAGCCTTGGCTTCCGAAGGATAGAATAGATGAGGTGTGTTTTCAGTTTCTAATCTAAGATGTTAAGCTTCTTGCTGATGCAATCTCAGGTTGATTGAAATACTTGACATTTGATTTGTGACAATTTCCTTTCCAGGTTCTTAGTGATGCTGATAAGTTGAAGACTTGGTTGAATGAGAAGGAGACAGAGCAAAGCAAGTAAGTAGTCTCTGTAACAATAATTGTTGGTTTGCTATTTACAGCTTTGTTCATGGTCTTCCATAAACTACTTGAATGCTTTAATTATTGGATATGTTTTCATGAGAATATACTTTCATGCTGATATTACTTGCTAGAGGCAACTTGCTCTTCGGAAAAATTGTTTGTATGCGTATGCAGCTCATATAAATCTAATGTTTCGCTGTCTAAGAGATAAGCTATATGAATCTAATCTTCTGTTAAAGAGTTCATTTTAGAAAACCCGTCTTCATAGAGTAAGAAAATATACTATCTAGTTTGCTGTAGAACGTTAATAGATTCTTAACTAGGTTGAAGTAAAGATAGAATGGGGGAATCTAACTCCAAACCACGTGATGGTCTTCTGGACTGGGAACTAGAAAAGAACAATAGAAGACAACTAAAAATCTAAAATTATGAATTACTTTGAGAACTCTTGTTTGAACATTTAAAAATTTCTGGAACCCTAGCAGCCTTAAATCTCATCTCTAGAGTAAAAATAATCTACCATTTAAAGTAACTTGCCAAAATAGAAGTGAGAGGACAATAAGCCCCTTAAAAATGAAGGTAAGGTAGCATAAATAGTAATCTGAACAATGTTATGAACGGTAAAAATAGTGATGCAAACAGTAACATCACACTATTTCTCCTGAATCATAAGGTCGCTCGAGTTCGATGATTGTAGCTTCTTCTGTAGATGATCCAAGTTGGTTGCATAAAGTAAAACTAGCAGGCTACCAACATATTACTGTATATACATGTTGTGTTGTAGTCTGCAGTTGATGCATGACAGGAATTCTTCTTTGGTTGCAGTTCATGATTTCAGGAACACGAATGTGATTATTGCTTTATATTTCTTGTTTGCTGATCCAATTTACCATTACAGTCGCTATCGTTACTTAATTTTTCTTGCTTGGATTTGCCGGTGGTTAAGCGTGTTATCCTTGTGAGTTGTACAGCTTAATAGAAATTGAAATTGTAGGAAATGGACTTGTGCGCTTTTTTATTGTCTAGCTTAAGCTGTGTGAATTCATTTGCCTGAATTAATGAGATTGAACTGGTTCTTGTTTATTCCACTTTCTCCTACAGAACTCCTTTATTCAGCAAACCAGTATTCACATCTGAGGAAGTATATCTGGAGCTCTTCAATCTGCAAGACAAGGTATTGCTGCAGTTCTTTTGCTTGATTAAGAAAGTAATTTCTCCAATGCTAGCTCAACTTGAATTAATGTTTAATTGTTATTCTATAGGTTGCTAGCGTCAACAAAATTCCGAAACCAAAGCCAAAAGTTGAGAAGCCTAAGAAGGTTGAGATTGAGACCAATGCAAAAAATGAAACTGAGGCTACTGCAGAAAATGCTAATGGGTCCAACTCAAATTCTACCGAGAGTTCTGAAAATGGAAGTTCTACAGCTGGTTCAGATGCCACAGTTGATGAAAAGGTCAATCAAGAGGCTGAGGTTCATGACGAGTTATGATTTAACCAAGATAATCATTAGGATTCACGTAAATGTTTTAAGACCAAGTGAGACAATTGACAGAAAAGAGTAGAACATGCGATATGCTATTTTAGGCCGCAGCAGCAGCAGCAGAAGGGGGAACTCTTATCATGCTTGAGATTAACGGTTGAGCCAATCATTAGTTCTTCAAAGACTGAACTTTTAAAGGACATTTGCCTTCCTTTTAATTGTAACCCCTGTAGAATTATACCCACAAAAGGAAGGGGCATCTAAATTGAACACTAACATTTGCCTCTTTGGGAGTTTTGTTGATGATACTACAATGGCAGACACTTCCTATTTAATTACATTACAAAAGATATAATCTTTTCCCTTTTAATATTTGGATTCTAGGCTTATCTTGTGGATCTTTGTTCATTGATCATAATTATGATTTGGGCCAATGTGATACGATCCGATACTAAATTGAATCTGTCACGCGAGCTTCGGAGGTAACATCTGTCCAAAGCCAGGTAATTGATGATGCATTTAAGTCTAATTTGTAATCACGTCCCAGAAATTTATTAACTTCAACAAAACCATTGCATCTTCTTAAAACGAAGATAGTAAGCAGATTGAGAAATGATTGAAGTGCATTCGTATTAAACCCAACTATGAAACAGAGTCTCCTGAGGGTTGGCAAAAAAGGTGGCCGTGTTGTGTTTAACCAGAATCTGAAGATTACCGAGTTGGGAAAATTGGGACGAATTGAAGATGCCATTGAAGTTTTCTCAGAAATGGCACAGAAGAACGTAGTCTCGTACAATTCCATGGTCTCTGCCCTTGCTAAAAATGGCAAAGTCGATGATGCCCGCAGTCTGTTTGATAAAATGCCTAGCAAAAACTTGGTTTCTTGGAACACCATGCTTTCTGGGTATTTGCATAGTGGTAGGACTAAGGAAGCTTATGACTTGTTCTCTAGAATGCCTGAAAGGGACCTCTTTTCATGGACTTTAATCATTACTTGCTATACACGCAGCGGGGAGCTTGAAAAGGCCAGAAAGTTGTTTGATTTACTTCCTAGTGATTACAAGAACGATGTGGCTTGTTGGAATGCTATGATTGCTGGATATGGGAAGAAAGGAAGGTTTGACGATGCCAGGAGTTTGTTTGATAAAATGCCTGTCAAGGATTCTGTTTCATGGAATTCAATGTTGGCGGGTTATACCCAGAAGGGAGAAATGCACTTGGCTTCCCTGTTTTTTGATGAAATGGGTGAACGCAATGTGGTTTCATGGAATCTGATGGTAGACGGGTTCGTTGAAGTATGTGATCTGGATTCAGCATGGAAGTTCTTTCAGAAAATTCCAATTCCAAACGTTGTTTCTTGGGTGACTATAATGAGTGGATTTGCACGATATGGAAGAATTGTGGATGCTAGAAAAGTTTTTGATCTGATGCCTAGTAGAAATGTAGTTTCTTGGAACGCTATGTTGTCAGCTTATGTCCAGAACTGTCAAATTAATGAAGCTATTAAGCTGTTCGATGAGATGCCGGAAAGAAATGCTGTGTCATGGACTACAATGATTACAGGATACGTTAGAGTAGGTAAGCTTGATAAAGCAAGGGAGTTATTGGATAAGATGCATTATAAGAACACTGCAGCACAAACAGCAATGATGCATGGTTATGTACGGTTCAATAGAATGGATGAAGCAAGGGAAATTTTAAATGACATAGAGACCCATGATGTTGTTAGTTGTAACACCATGATTGCAGGCTATGTGCAGTGTGGAAGAATGGACAGTGCTCTTCATCTTTTCAAACAAATGGCTAACAAGGACATGGTATCATGGAACACCATGATTGTCGGCTATGCTCAAGTGGGAGAAATGGATAGTGCTCTAGAGATATTTGAAGAGATGGGAGAGAGGAATTTGATTTCTTGGAATTCTTTAGTTACTGGTTTCATGCTAAATGGGTTGTATTTAGATGCATTGAAGTGTTTTGTATTAATGAGACATGAAGAGATTAAGCCTGATCAGCTGACTCTTGCTTCTATCTTAAGTTCATGTTCTAGCATTGCTGCTCTGCAAGTTGGGAAACAAATTCACAATCTTGTTATGAAGAGCGGTTATGTAAAGGACTTAGTCATCTGCAATGCCTTGATCACTATGTATGCAAAATGCGGAAGAATCTCGAAAGCAGAGCTCATCTTCAAAGAAATTGATCATAAGGATGTTATATCTTGGAATTCCTTAATTGGTGGGTATGCGTTGAATGGATATGGAAAGGAGGCACTTGAACTCCTTGAGAATATGATTTCAAAAAGAGTGGCTCCTGATCAAGTCACCTTCATTGGTATTTTATCTGCATGTAGTTATGCTGGCCTTGTTGATAGGGGAATTGAAATGTTTAAATACATGACTGAAGTATGCGGTATACAACGACTACCAGAGCACTATGCTTGTGTGATTGATTTGCTTGGAAGGGTAGGAAGGTTAGATGAAGCCTTTGAAATCATAAGTGAATTGAAGATCGAGGCAAACGCAGGAATCTGGGGAGCATTGCTTGGTGCTTGTCGCATGCATGGGCAAGCGGAGCTCGGAAAGTATGTTGCTAAAAAACTTCCAGTATTTGAACCCCATAAAACATCAAATTTTGTGCTGTTATCAAATATGTATGCTGAAGCTGGAAGATGGGATGAGGTGCAAGAGTTAAGGGCCCTAATGAAAGAAAAACAACCAGGATGCAGCTGGATTGAAGTTAGAAATCAGGTACATACGTTTCTGTCCAGTGATTCGACTCGGGTTTCTGCAACAGGTATATGCAGAACATTGAGTGATCATATGAAGAGCATAATTCTAGTACCTGAAATTCATATCTGACAAATATACTAATTCATTGTGTGAAAGTTCCATATCTAATTTGCATATGTTTAAGAGGCTTAGAGTGAAAAGATTGCTCATCACCTGAACTTTAGATTACACTGCTTAAAGGAATTAAAAGAGCAATGTTTTAAAAAATAAACGGGTAAAATAAAAGGTTTAAAGTTTAAAAGGTTCAATTGATATTTAACTGTCATAAAACAGGTTATAGATTGAATAAAATTAAAGAATTTAAGATATTATTGAAAGAGATTGTCGTTACCTATTGAAAACGTTGAAGTTTAATTGAAAAAAAAGAAATTGTTAAATAAAAATTATTTGATTTAGTTTAGTTTATAAGAATTTATTAATTTACCAAAATCTATCGATTAATTAATAAACTGATTCATTTTTTAACAACCTAAATCAAACTGAAAAATTAAAATCTAAACTACAAAGTTGACATGTTAAAGATTTTTTTGGTTGAACCAACTGAAATCATTGAAAAAGAGCATAATTCACTTTGTATAAAATAAAACACTTAGAAACAATAATAATATTCAAAATTTTATTCAAAATGAAGGGCTTTTTGTTTCATTGAATAACATGATTTATTGCATTTGGATATTTAATGATATTTATTAACATTGTTTTGGTTACACATAAAAATTCGTTTCTTTGTTAAAACAATAAAGTTTATAACAATGTCAAAAGAATAAATTTTAGGTTGTGAAATCTTCACGACTATGTACCTATGCTCTTTCAATCAAATCTGTCGTACAGAGCTTGTCTAGTGCGGAGTACCCGGTTGATGTAATTTGTAAACTATTACGTCAATTTGTAAGTTTATCCAGTGCGCATAAAAAAAATCTTCACGACTATGAAATATTAGTTTTTATTTTAGGGTATAATTTTTTTAAAAAAATTAATTAAGTTTTTAAAATTTTTAATATTAAATGATTCAATTGCAAAGATTGTATCTAATAATATTTTATTCATCTGACTAAAAGAATAATATAAAAACTGATATTTGAAAGAGTTATATGATATTTATTTCTCATATAATTTCTAAATATCAAATAAGTGACTACTTTTTGAATATATAATTGCTAGGCTTGGTAACAAGGTCTTGGTCTAACTCTACCTGACCCAACCTTGTTTGAAATTAACGAGTCAGGCCCAATTTGACTAGAGCTGGGCTTGGTTTTTTCAAAAATATGGCCTTGGGTTGGGCTCAGGATCAGGTTGCTTAGGCCCGATAAATATAAAGAAAATGATATTATTTTGCAAAAATGACATTGTTTTCTATTTTTAATTTAAGATTTTTTTAAAAAATCAGGACAGGTTGGCCCTACCTAGGCCTTAGGTTGCCTGAGCCAAGACAGACTCAAGTCCGTCGTTTTCTATTTTTAATTTGAATTTTTTTAAGTTGGGTCAAGATGGGTTTAGTTGGGTTTTGGGCTCCTTGGGCCCATCGGACTGGAGCTCGAGCTTAGCTACCTCGGGCACGATTGGGCCTCAGGCTAGGCTCGGACCTAAGCAACCTGGCCCGCCTAAGCAACCTGCTGAGCCCATCACCAACTCTAATAATTACTATATATTTGTTATAAGATGCTCTTTTTTTTTTTGAAATTTTTTATACCTATAATTTTTAAGTAAAACGAACTTATTTTTAACAAAACAATGTTGGTTTTAAATTTTAAATTAAAAAAAGAATATAATCAGGTTTGATCCGAGTTTAATTGGGCTTTGAGTTAGTCAAGTCTAAACTCTGGCATACACAAATTGACACTACTCTAACTTGATTAGGATCAAGTTCAAGTCCAAATTTGAGCATAAAATTTTTGGGTTAAACTCAGCCTCCAACCCACTACTCTCCCTTTATCTGTACTTTACTATTTTTGTATATAATATTAAAGATAATAGTAGAAACTTATTTAAATTGTGAAATATTAAATTCCAAATCACTCTTTGACCTTTAAAAAGCTATTACCCTTTAGATGCAGAGTTCCATGGAATCAGTCAGCTAATATCAGTCACTCACTATTTCCACAAAATAACAAATATCTGTGGAACTTCCCATCTCAAGCTAACTTCATTTGTATAACAATTTATATATTTTACAATACTAAATAAAGAATGAATGTTGATTTCCAATGAAGGAGATCTATTTGTGCAACAGGACACGTTTTGGTTCTGCAAGTTTGATACAATGTCAGGAGCAGGATGACTAGAGTAGGTTATAAATGAGCTCTTAATCTTTCTGCTACTGTGATATTTGAATCATTTCCTGGATCTCTCTCAATCTTTGTCTTGAATGGTTTCATGCAGCTTAAGCTTTTTTTGATACTTTCCAATGGCTTCAAGTAAGTGTTCCCTTGATAATGGCTTACTAAGATGGTCATCCATTCCAGCTTCAATCATCTTGTCAGCTGCACCTTTTGATTCATGAGCTGATAATCCAAAGATGGGGATGTGAACTCCATATCTGATCTCCCTCTTCCTTATTTCTTCTGTTGCTCCATAGCCGTCCAGTTCTGGCATCTGTTGAACATGTAATGGAATTGAAAAACATCAAGTAATGACTCAGGATTAGTTTGCATTACAGTGTACTGATTAAGTATAGGACGTTACCTCGCAGTCCATCAAAACATAATCATAAGGAACCACAGATGATGTAATTTCAGATTGGTCTAGTAAACCAATCCGATCCAGTGCTTCCTTTCCATTTTCACAAGCATCAACACTTGCACCTAGCTTTTCAAGAGTAGTCTTAGTCATCACACGTATCATTCTGGTATCATCAACCACCAAGAATCTCATTCCAGTCAGAGGCTTGTCCATGTCTTGTTCAAGTGGCTTAAACTTTTCATTACAAGATGGTGGTGCTGCTGAGTTTGTTTGATCTAAATGCTTCAAGTATGATGAGACTCTTTGCATTGCACTATCCTTTTTACTTTTAGATAAACCTCCCTCCCCGAACTCTGGCAGAAGTCCTAAAACCCGATATAACCGAGAACCATGAAATGGCTGCAACAAAATGTCATCAGTGGGATCGATCCTTCCCTGATAAGAACTTGTAATTCTTCGAGAAGTCGGTTTATCTAACCAAACTACCTTGCAAGAAACACCAGAGATGCCTCTTTTAAATTCATCAACAGCATTGTATAGCTCTTCATAAGGTCCAGAACTAGCATCAATCACAAGCAACAAAAAACCTGTTGCGGCTCTACCACTGCTATTTCCACTAGTGGGAAGCTTTTGATCTGTCCCATCCATGGAACTTAAATGCAAATCCTTGCATCCTGTGCTTGAAGTATCACTCCCGGGACATACATCCAACTTATCAGAAGAATAAAGATAAGAAACATTCTTGCTCTTTATTTTCCTTAGCACTTCATGAATACATTCCCATTGCTCAACCACAGATACTTTGATTCCCAAGCTTTCAATAAACATCTGTGTAGTTCTTCTCCTTTCTTCTGCTTGAATCAGTAGAACAACATGTGATCTCTCGCACCTGGCGCTAGAACTAAACAGAGAGAGCAAGGGACCCGTGGTACGAATGGTAAAGCTTGGAGCACTAGCTCTAGTTAGCACAGGTGTGCTGTCAGATATGGAATTTACACTATTCACCATACAACTTTCTGAATTATCCGTAGCAAGATTCCTAGATGTTGTAAGGAAAATATTGAATTTGAAGCAAGTTCCTTTCTCCCCGATCGGTTTATCAACTATTTCTATTTCACCATCCATCAGCCTTACCTGATTGATAACATTTAAAGTTTCATTACTCAAATACCTGGAAAGAAATAAACAGCATGTAACACATATTCAGATCAGTTAATTCTGAAGGAGATCACTTTGTTTGCTTCTACTGGACATTAGTTTACAGAAAAATTTCTGTTAATCTTTGTAGTCCAAGCCACTCAAGGTCTAGTTTCTGCAATTGACTCTTTAACAATTGCAAAATGTCCTGTAAATAAATGGAACAGTATATATTTTTTATAATGCAAGCAACAGCAGAACTTAGGAAATATGAGACACAGAAATCACCAGAGATGAAGTTTTCTGGAAAAGGATTACTTACCAAAGATTGAACAATTCCTAGTCCCAACCCAGTGCCTCCATGCTCGAAAGCAGTTTCTTTGACTTGGACAAAATTTTCAAATACTGAACATTGCTTCTCTTTCGGTATTCCTTTCCCTGTATCATCCACTTCAAACACAAATTCTATACAGTCTTCATTCTGCTTTGCTGCATTGACAATTTCCATCTCCTTTCCTCCCTTTTCATTGCGAAATAAGCAGGAACATGGTTTCCGGGAACCATCATGCTTGCCTGCAGTTATCATGTTCTGCAAACTGGGTTTTTTAGCCCATGATCTAACTGATACACGCCCTTCTGATGTAAATTTCACAGCATTGCCAATTAAATTACACAGGATTCTTTTCAACCACAGTCTATCACCTTTCACATTGAAATATTTAAGAATGGAGCCATCGCAAGAGTCCAACACCACATCTATACCCTTCTTCAACCCCATAGGATAATGGAAATCCACTACCTCTTCAAGCAGGGAAGCTATATTGAATTCCTCTTCTGCAAGCTCCATCTTGCCAGCTTCAATTTTGCTCGAGACAAGGATAGAATTCAGTAGGCCTGGGATTACATAGAAGAATTAAGTTCATGGATTTAACTAGTAAGAAAGAAATGATTTGAAGGACTGATCAGTTAGCTTACCAACTAAGTCCTTTGTGCAGTCATCCATCTGCTTTAAGTGTGCCTCCATTGTTGAACCTGGAGGTACTTCTTCATAGCACATACAAATCCAGCCAGTAATTCCATTTAGCTGATTGCCAATGTCATGACTAGCACTAGCTATGCCTTTACTTTTGTTCATGTACTTCCTCTCTGCTTGTTCAGTTGCTTCCTTTTGTTTTATCAATGCTGAACATATGTGCACCTCTCTTTCTGTAGCTTTAACCATCAGCAACACGAAAATGAGGATAGAGATGATCATTACAGCCATCATCACTATCAATAATATGAGAGCAACTCTACTGTTCCTCTGAATGTTATGCAGTTGTCCGCCATAGGGGAAACTTAAGACGTAGACCTGATTCACACATGCAAACAGTTAGACATTGAAATCTGCAGAAATTGCACAAGTTCTTAAGGTTTATCAGAAAAAAGGATTCAAGGTCTAATGTAATTCTGCATGTCAAACTCCGGGACTTACTATGCTTATCTTATGTCATTTTCGTGAAGCTTACATAGAAAATAAAGTTTTGAGATGGATGGTTCATTGGAAACTTACAGATGGAACTCCCAAGAGTTCTATTGTAGAACACCCGACTATATTCTTATTTTCTCCCATCTTCAGAAGTGAAACCTGTGGGTCTCCACCTCCATGCGCGCATGAAATTTCTGCAACGTGACTTTCATTCTGTCTATCTAATGACCACAAGGAAACGGATGTTCCAGAGACCTCAACACGAGTATTATTCAATCCTCCTACAAGCCACTGTCCATCTTGTGTTCCCAAGTATAAGCTTCCACCATAAAAATCTATCCCATGCAAGACTTCAGTTAATGTTTTCACTGGAAACCCGAGAGAGACAGCTCCTTGTCCATTTAGAGAAACCGTGTTCAGGATAAGAAGATCTTCATCACTGTTCACTCCTCTTCCTACTGTAGCATACCCATTTGTACTGTTCAGAGCTGGTTGGACCAAACTTGCGTTAGCTATGGTGGGAATGCTAGATTCAGTAGGAACTCCCTCAGGTTTTCCTGTACTAGGGTCTACGGTTTGCTTATACCAATTGAAGTGTTCCCTGGAATTTTGATTCTTCAATTTGGAAAAACCTGCCGCGGTTTTGGAGTAAGTTGCAAAGGTTTGGTTTCCGTCATAATAGTACGAGAAAAATGAACCTTCAGTTCCAATGTACATAGCATGTGATATGTAAGGAACTACTGTAAGTGCATTGAACAATAAGGGAGCCACCTGAAGAGAAACAGAAGAAAACAGTTTCAAACAACGAAATGTATAAGCTATAATC
>JANKYE010000066.1:40684-52750 GCA_032467995.1 Erythroxylum dillonii | reverse complement strand
CATGTCTTTCATTTCAAATTCTGATGATAACCAATCTTTGATTTGCTTAAGAAACACACAGTCATTACAAGCAATCAGTATATCATCCATGTACAAAGATAAAATCACAAATTTATCTATGGATCTCTTAACATACACACAATGGTCTTCATCGATCATTTGAAAATCACACGAAATGATTACGTTATGAAAACGAATATACCATTATCTTGAAGGCTGCTTCAGGCCATAAATTGATTTTAATAAACGACATATTTTATTTTCTTGACCTGCCTTGATGAAACCTTTAGGTTGTTTCATATAGATTTCTTCATCTAATTCTCCATTGAGAAAAGCAATTTTTACATCCATTTGATGTAATTCAAGATCCATATTGGTTGCTATAGCCAGAATAAAACGGATTGAAGCAAATTTCACAACAGGTGAAAAAGTTTCCTCGTAATCAATTTCCTCCTATTGTGTATATCCTTTTGCTACAAGTCGTGCCTTATATCTTTTGATATTGCCAATTTGCCATTAGCTTTTTGTTTAATTTTGAGAACCTACTTGTTCCCAATTGCTTTATGCCCTCCGGGGAGGTCAATCAAGTCTCATACTTGATTTGAACTTAAAGAAGCCATTTCTTCTGTCATTGCTTTCATCCATTCTTCTTTAGCAGGGCCAGTAAAAGCCTTATTTACATTCCTTGGCTCTTCTTCCTCTTGCGAAACAATCATATTAATTTCTCCTTCAATCTCAAAGCAACTTAGGGGAATTATCCCTCGATTACTTCGTCTTAACCGCGGTTCATCATAAACAAATTCACGATTGATCTGATTGCTCCCACTTGGACCGGTTATCATAGAGAACCTTTCTGTGGAATTGCTCCCACTTGGTTGAAGTTCCTTATCTTGATTCTTCATAACAGAATCATTCTGATCAAGCGACTCATATAATAATAGGTCTTTACCTATTTCGCTTTGCTTGGGAAAACCATTATCTAAGAATGTTACTTCTTGTTATTCAAATTCAGTTACACTTCCACTACCTTATTCATTAATGAACATGCATCATTTTGAGTGTTCTGAGTATCTAATAAAAATACTTTTCTCCCTCTTGAGCCTAATTTCTCATGTTTGTGAGAGAGATCATGAACATAGGCTGCACACCCCTAAGGTCTGAGACTTGACACATCAGGCCTCCTACCAGTCCACAACTCACATGGTGTGCTAGGAACTGATTTCGCGGGCACATGATTAAGTACATAAGTGGCTGTTCAAACACATCACCCCAAAAAGAGATTGGTAAATTTGCTTGGGCTATCATGGACCTAATCATTTCTAATAGCGTCCTATTTCGTCTTTCATCGACGTCATTTTATTGTGGGGTTTTAGGAATTGTTAATTGCCTTTCTATTCCTTTTTCATCACATAAAGCCTTGAACTTTTCTGACAAGTATTCTTGTCCACGATCAGTTCGTAATGCTTTTATTTTCTTATCTAATTGATTCTCAACTAAGTTTATGTATTTTATGAAACAATCGAATGCTTCCAATTTATGAGAAATCAAATAGATATGACCATACCGAGTTTAGTCATCTATGAATGTGATGAAATAAATTGCCCCACGTCTAGTCCTTACATTCATTTAACCACAGATGTCAGAATGAATTAATTGCAATAGATATAAAGCTCGTGTTCCCTTTCCAAATGACTTTCTTGCTATTTTACCAGCTAAACAATGTTCACATGTAGATAAATCTACTTGACTTAGATTACCTAAAAGTCCTTATTTAGTTAATCGACTGATTCGATTTTGACCAATATGGCATAGTCTAGCATGCCACAAAGTTGCATTATTGTTGGAATTACTAGATGTAAATAATGAATAACTAATATTATTATTTTCCTTTAATACATCCAGTATAATAAAACCATCCAATAAAAAACCATGACCATAATTAATAGATCTAAGATACAAATCCATTCCACCACTATGCAAATGTATATTAAAACTAAGTTTAACTAACATCAACACAGATAGAAGATTCCTACGAATCTGTGGAGCAATTAATACTTCATGTAGGACGAGAGGTCGTCCTCTATGCATGTCCAATTTACACGTGTCAATTCCTTATACAGCAACTTTGAAATTGTCACCTACATAAAACCATCGACTACCATATGGGAGTTTACAAAACTTAACGAAGGCATCTCTGTCCTTCGCTACATGGTTGGTTGCTCCTGATTCTGCAATCCACAAAGGATGTGATTTAGTTAGAAAAACAGAACAAGAAACATTCAAAGAATAAATGTTTGTCCTATAAAGTTGTACCTTTTTAGGCTCAGTACAATCTTGAGCAAAGTGGCCCTTATTACCACAATTATAACACTTCACATATTTCATGTTCTTCTTTTGGAAAGGACATTTTCTCTTTCCACGTTGGTTCCATTTTGCTTTCTTAGATTCCTGAGCAGTGTAGTTGAATTTCTTATTCTACTTCCACTTATATCCACCATGATGCTTGTGTTTTTTGTTCATAGCTTCATGTGAGATAGAACTAACTGTATATACCTCATAAGACATCTTTGAGGCTTTAAGATGCTCTTCCTCCAAGATAAGATGCCTCGTAGCATCTTTCATTATCTTGATGTTTTCATTATGAGTTAGTTGAATCTTTATATGCTCCCAACTTTGAGAGAATGAACGAATCACAACTTGCACTTGTTGTTCATCAGACAGTTCATGACCAACATCACGTAACTCACTTACCATGTTGGACATTTTCCTCAAATGCTTTTGCATTGTATCATCTGGGCGCTTCTTATAAGTATTAAATTTAATTGTAAGTGACCTCACTTTGGTCACTGAAGCACTTCCAAAACGAGCAGCCAATGTGGACCACATGTCCTTTGCAGTTTCGAATTTATGGAACCCACGCATGATATCATTATCCGTGCTACTCAGCAATGTGATGCGAGCTAAATAATTCTTCTTTTTTCACAATTCATATGCATCACGGTCCCTTTTATGTTGGGTTGTATTGCCCTCCTCAGGAACATTCATGGTTAGGTTTAATGGCTCAAGAGCCTCTTGCTCTTCCAGCACATATTGGATTTTCATACTCTAGATTTCGTAATTGTCACCATTAAGTTTCTCACCCCTATTGAGTTCAACAACTATATTCTTTGAAGTAGTAGCCATTTTCGAAACACTAAGTCTCTATAATAAGAAAGAAATATATGTGCACATTAATGTCATATTTATCGTTCATAGAGTAAATAATTCGATCACAATTGCTTATGAAATCAAAAGTCTACAAAATGTGCTCAATCATCATTCATACAATAATCGAATCCTAATTACTTTACTTTAGACAAATTCCTATATAAAATTCATTTAAACATATTACATAAATATCCATACTTTGTTCTTGTAAAAAACAACCTATTGTATTAAATGTGCTTCAACCTATGAACAGTCTATAGGTAATGAACCCTACGCGGCAATAAGTTCACGAGTTCGCGTGACATAGTTCGTGAAGCTCGATTTACAATAGCTCTTATTATTTCCATTGGAAGACCTATAGGATATAAAGTCCTAATCAACTCCCTTCTACACATATTTTTAATAAATGTCATCACTAACAAATTATAAGTCTTCTCAGGCATATTATTCCAGAGCATTCATAATAGTTCGCCTTGAGGTTGAGGTAATGTCGCAAGCAAAGTCATGTACTTTACTTCAACATCTGCGTAAGCTAGGCAACCTCAAAAACATAACTTTTGCATCATGTTATTAACTGCAATAATATGTTATGTTAGATCATCTCCAGGCAGTAAACGCATGTTGACTAATTGTACATACATGCTGCCAATTCGTCTCTTCTGTGTCTCACATCGAATAAGCTTAGGTGTTTGCTTAATAATAGGCATTTTCCTGAAAAACAAATTTTCAGGAATTAGAAGAGTATACAAAATAACGAATTATTTTGTCTAACACATAGCGAACTTATGCTCATATATGGAAATAATGTAATTTAATTTTTTATTATATTTGTTTATCAACAATTTATTGGACTAATCAAAATATGCTTTTAATATCTAATCAATTAGAAACTTATTTCTAATTTAACTTATAATTGAACTAATCAATTATCTTGGTTTAATTAGAAACAAATTTCTAATGAAACTACTATCTAATGTTAACTAAACAAATTAGCATTTATTCAATTAGAAAATAAACCAACGAAATTAGTTTGTTTTTAAGGTTATTTTAACTAAACAAATTAGTTTATTTTTTTAATTAAAAAACTTTTAATTAATTAGAAAATTATTTATAACATTCAAATAGAATTAGAAACGTGTTTCTAATTTAAAGTATAATTGAACTAATCAATTTATCTTAGTTTAATTAGAAACTAATTTCTAATGAAACCCCTTTTTCTAATTTTAACTAATCAAATTAGTTTTCTTGTATATAAAAAAATTCTTTCATTTTTTTAAAACCTTTTATATTAATTGGAAACTAATTTAACTACTTAATTAGTTAGTGTAAATTAGAAAAAACTAATTTATAATTCTTTATAGCTATAAGTGGTCATGCCTCAAATGTATATAATATATGCATATATATACATACATACATACATATATATACATACATACATACATACATATATATATATATATATATACACGAAACAGACAACCATTTGATAAGTAGTTTTGTCATATAATAACCATCAATGGTAATAGCATTTTATATTGAAGAGGAAGCACTTGCCTTAGGACTCATATAATAAGACAAATAAAATTTGCACGTAAAAAACCATTTCATATTATAAAAAAAAAACCACACCTCTGGTCTTCTCCCTCCTCTTGTCTGGTAGTTTTCGTTTTTTTCTCGAAAAAAATCCTAAAGAGAACAAATAACTCTTCTGGCTTCGGAAAATTGAAAATTTTTTAAAAAACGTAGAAACAAAACGAGCAATGTTTTGAAGACCATTCAACAGAAAACGAGAAAGAATAATAAACCCTGTTGTTCTTAACGTTTTCCTAAGCATTAGTTTTCACAGTTGCAGACCACTTATTTTTCCTTGAATACAGTCATCTTCCCAAACGCATGCATATAACACAAACAAATATTTAACCTGGCTCTAATACCAATGTTAGAGATTAACAGATCAAAAAATAGCCATAAAGATTACGTTAAACACAGGATCGATTTTATATGCATAGAAAACGAAAAACACATACTTGGTTGATCGTTGTAATTCCATCGGTTAAAGAATTGTCTATTTTCAGTTCTAATGCAGAGATCTCCTACTCAGTTTTCTGTAAACTTCAGAGAAGAAAAAGAAAGCCAGCATGAAACTAATATACGCAGGTATCAGTTTTTTTCTCAAAACGTTGCCTTCATATATTTCTGTATATAACTACCTTTAGTAGTTATTTGAGAATGATGACGATTATACCCATCATGGGTGTATATAAGTCATCAGTTTCTTTGAGGAGAAGAAGAATAAAGATGATGACTATGGAAGATTTCAAGGGCAAGAATGAGGACATAGAGAGGAGAGGTAGAGAATTGCCCGATTCTTAGAGAGGCTTTCTCTACTTAACAGAGGTTGTCGTCATTACCACTGAGAAGTTGACGGGGCTTTGACTACTGCTATTACTACTTCATCTTATGAGTCCAACTTCAACCTCATATGTAAAAGGTCTCTGACAACTCGACTTGCCATATACACGACTGAAGTGGATTCTGTGTTCAATGCTAAAAAAAAAGATCTAAGACTGCCTCTATTAAGACAAGACGCCACGGTAATAATAAAGAAGATGATAAACGCATTAAAAAGGAATTGATCTGCGTCTCTCCTTTTATTTCACAAAGATATGGTATATATACAATGAAAGACTCCTAAGACGGTAAGACTTCTAAACAACAAAGACTGAATAAAGACTTCAAAACAATAGCCTTTAATTATGTAACAACACGTTCCATATATACAATTCTACCTAAATTGCAACACCTTCCGTATGTACAATTCTACCTAAATTACAATATCCAAATACTCCCCCTTAAGTTGGTGCATGAAGATTTCGAATGCTCAACTTGCAAAGAAGGTTTTCAAACTGATGACGACCAAGTCCCTTTGTTAAGATATCTGCCAGTTGGTCGTTTGTACACACATGACTTGTAATAATACTTTCTCGTTGTATTTCATCCCGAATAAAGTGACAATCAATCTCAATACGTTTGGTTCTCTCACGGTACACAAGATTGGCAGCAATATTTAACGCTGCTTGACTGTAACAATACAAGCATGCGAAATTTTCATCAAATACTCCCAAGAATTGTAAAAGTCCTTGCAGCTACTTCAACACACAAGTTGTGGTAGCCATGGAACGATACTTAGCTTTAGCAAAGGAATGAGATATCGTATGCTACTTCTTGGTCTTCTAAGAAATAGGATATTTACCTAACAACACTACATAACCTGTCAAAGAACGACGAGTCAAAGGACAGCTTGTCCAATCTGAATCACAATAAGCTAGCAATCTAAAATCACTATCTGATGATTAAAAAATGCCTTGCCCAGGACTTCCCTTCAAATACCTCACAACTTGTAATGCTTCCCAATGGTCCATTCTTGGATTCTGCATAAATTGAGCGAATACATGAACAAAATAACAAAGCTCAGGTCTAGTGATGGTTAAATATATTAGTCATCCCACCAATCGTCAGCATCGTTTTGGATCAGTCATAAGTGTCCCATCTGTAAGACCCAAACGATGATTCTGCTCGATTGGAACTATAGCTGGCTTAGCTTCTAGTAGTGTAGTGTCTGTAATAATATCAAGTGCATACTTCCTCTGACATAGAAAAATTCCTTCAAGTCCACGACCCACTTCAATGGCGAGAAAATATTTAAGCAATCCAAGATCTTTCATGTGAAAGCATGAGCTAAGATATTGTTTAAGTTTATCTATAACATCACCATTATTTCTAGCAATTATAAAATCATCTACATACACCAACACATTCAAGCGAGTGGAATTCTTGCAATAAGTGAATAGAGAATAATCTGAATAAGATTGTAGAAATCCATATCTTTTAAACGTTGTCACTAACTTAGAGAACCAACACGCACCTAGGAGCCTATCTCAATCCATATAAAGATTTCTTCAATTTGCAAACCTTTGTTTGATCAGAGGAGGAGAAACCTGGAGGCAACTTCATATACACTTCTTCATGTAAATCCCCACGCAAGAAAGCATTATTCACATCCATCTGATGGAGCTCCCATTTCTTCACTACCACCACAACCAATACCATTTTTATTGCGGCCATCTTCACTACCGGAGCAAACGTTTCATTGTAGTCAATTCCTTCATTTTGTTTATTCCTCAATATCACTAATCATGCCTTATATCTCTCAATTGTGCCATCTGACTTGTACTTTATCTTGTATACCTATTTATATCCTATGGCCTTTTTATCTGCAGGCAATTTCTCAAGAGTCCATGTTTCATTGTCTTCTAATGCCTGAATTTCTTTTCTCATGGCATCCTTCCATTTCTCGTCTTTTACTGCTTCTGCATATCCCTTAGGCTCCAAAATAGCATTACCTGTAGTTAGAAAATATCAATGGTTTTGCAAAAAATTGGCACTTCACATAATTGGATATAAGATAAGTAGCCACACCTGAGGAACACTGCTTACAGTTGGGTTTAGCACGAGTGGGGCCTTTCAAACACCGAGCGCTATAGGTGACAAAATCCTTCAACAAAACTGATGGTTTGGGTTGTCGTTGTCCTCTTCCCAAATTCTCTTCTTCATTTCTCTCTATACCATCTACCCTATCATCATCCCGTCTTAATTCCTCAATTCTATTAGTACTCCCCCTTGCTTCTTCAATGTCAACTCTCTCCCTCAAATTTGCATCTTGATTACTTGACGTAATTTTTGTGGTTGTGTTTACATCCATCTCATCATCAATCACCATATCTGTTGCTGGTTTAGAATTAAGTTCAATAACTTTGTCTTTATCTTCAGTATATGGAAATACATGCTCATGGAATATCACATCACGCAATATAAAATATTCTCCATTTTCCACATCATATAGACGTCATCCTTTCTTGCCCCAAGGATACCCTACAAAAACACATTTTCTACTTCGCTCACCAAACTTATCTTTTTCCCTTGTGATCTGTCTTGCATAACAAAGACACCGAAATACCTTGAGACACTCATATTGAGGTACCTTTCCAAACAAGACCTCATACAGAGTCTTCCTATCAAGCAAAGACGAAGGATTTCGGTTTATCAAGTATCCTGCAGTTAACACACATTCATCGCAGAGCTGAATAGGCAACTGAGCTTGAAACCTTAATGCTCTAGCCACGTTCAATATATGTCTATGTTTTCTTTCTATGCACCCATTCTGTTGTGGCGTTTCAACATAATACGTTTGATGCAAAATTCCTTGAGTTTCAAAATAAGGTCTCAAACAAGTAAATTCAGTCTCATTATCACTCCGAACAACTTTGACTTGTTTCTTGAATTGTGCAAAAATTCCTAATTGTTTGTTCTACTTGTTTCTTTTCAAGCAACAGATAAACCCAAACAGCACGTAAATGATCATCCACAATTGTCAAAAAATAAACTACACCATAAGCTGCAGGTTCTTTGTAAGGACCCCATAAATCACAACGAATTAAAGCAAAACATTCATTAGCATTATTATTACTTTGAGGGAAAGCTCCATAACTTTGTTTAGCTCGATAACAAATGTCACAAAATTCATGATCACTACTTCTAGCAACAACTCTATTTCCAAATCCAAAAACTTTAGACAAAGCTTTCTCGCACAGTTGTCCTAACCGTTGATGCCACAATTCCTTCTCATTTCTACCACTAACTTTATTCGCTTGTACTAATGTTGTTGATTGAAAAAGATAGAACCCACTGCACTGCTCACCAGCTCCAATCAGAGTCCTCGAAGCTCGGTCCTAAATTACACACAACTGATCAGTAAATGTGACAATGTCTTTTAGTTATCGCAATAATTTAGCTACAAAAATTAGAGTATAATTCATCCATGGATCAAACAAAACATGATTCACATATATATTGTTTCCTACGCACAAATTTCCTTCTTTCACATCCACTGTATGCTTTCCATTAGGTAGTCCCACAGGACATGGTGAAATATCTTGAATGTCGGATAATAGGCTCACATCACCAATCATATGATGTGAGGCTCTTGAATCCATAATCCATTTATTTAATGATAAATTTGAATTACCAGAAAGTCGTTCCACTCTGCTTGTTTTGGTTGCACTCAACATGTCAAGCAATTTTGCCCATTGCTCATCACTCAGTCCAGGGATTCCATTGCGATCAACATCTATAGCATTCCTGGTTTGTTCTACTGCAGCTAGAGTGGCATTTGTTGTCGCACCTCCTCAATCGCGACCTGTACAAAACAAATGAGCTCCTCCACTTTTATTACCACCTTTTCCAGTCCCTCTAGGTCTATCTCCCCACCATTATGGGTACCCAATAATCCGGAAACATTATTTAGCTTCATGCCTAGGACGTTCAAAATGGCTACAAATCCCATTCTTGTTGTCCTTTACGCGTACAACAGTTGTTTTAGCACTTGACACTGCTTGTGTCGCAAATCCTACTACTTCTCCATGTCCCTCCTTACTTCTGGCTATATTTCTATATCTCTCTTCTTGGATCACCATATAGTAAACTTTATTTAAATTAGGCAATGGTTCCAAACTCAACACATTAAAGCACAAAGTTCCATACATCGCATCATTAAGACCCATCAAGAACTGATGAATCCTTTCTTCTTCCCTTTTTCTTTCAAGTTTGGCAGAAATATTGCAGACGCAACGTCCACTTCGGCTCGCATGTATTGGTTCATAATTCGCTAGCTCATCCCACGTCACCTTTATGCGCCCATAATGTGTCATCACTGCTTGCCCTTATTATTTACAAGCAGCAATATCAGTTTTCAATTGATGAACACGAGGCCCATTCTCAATGGAGAATCGTTGCTGAAGATCCTCCCACAGACCCTTTACATTCTCCATATATGTTATGGTAGAACACAAAGCAAGTTCAATTGTGTTAAAAATCCAAGCCACCGACATCGAATTCACCATCTACCAGTCTTCGATTTCAGATGAATCTTGATTCGGTTTCTTTCCACTCCCATCAATAAATCCAAGTTTCTTCTTTGCCAGAAGTGCATTGCGCATAGATCTCGCCCATTCTTCATAGTTTTCTCCTTTCAATTGAATATAAGATATGATGGTTCCAGGATTATCTAAAGGATGCAAATAATACAATGAGGTATTTATTTAACCCTTTCCTGACCCTTCTTCACTTTTCTACTCTTTTCCATTAGCCATGGTTATGATACCATGAAAAGGAATTGATCTGTGTTTCTCCTTTTATTTAATAAGATATGGTATATATACAATGAAAGACTTGTAAACAAACAAAAAAGAATAAAGACTCCTAAACAATAGCCTTTAACTACGTAACAACACTTTCCATATATACAATTCTACCTAAATTGCAACACTTTCCGTATATACAATTCTACCTAAATTACAATATCCAATACGCATGAAGTAGGAAAAAAGAAAAGTTGTTGTTCCAAACCCTCCTTCAAACTTGCCTCAAGAATTCAAAATGTGCATTGAAGACATAGAGGGTAAAAGGGTTATGTTGGTTAAACAAAAATCATTGTTCGAGACTGACTTGAAGAAGGGTGAAGGACGTTTGTCCATCCCCGCAAACCAAATTCACTGCCACAACTTTCTCACCAATGAAGAGAAAGAATCAGTCAACAAGTTGGACGACAATGAAGAGAAAGAATCAGTCAACAAGTTGGACGAATGTGAAAAGTTGAAGGTTATAGATGTTAGAATCCAACCGTGATCGAATCATGGGCACAACGAAAAATAAATTTTTTTACGGATTTCGAGTGGATCTCGATAATTGATTAAACTTGAATAAAGCACAAATCGATTTAGAAATCATATCTTATTCACTTTCCGTTGAAAAATTTTTGAAACTTTTTTTGATTGATCAATCACGAGTTGTCAAATTGTCCAACCTCTGATGATATCCACAAACTAATTCTCAAACTATTTTTGAGAGGAAGAAGACAAAAAGGATCAATCATGAGCTGTCAAATTCTCCAGCTTCTGATAGTATCTACAGAGCAATTCCCAAACTACTTTTGGAAGGAAGAAGACAAAAATTGCTAGCTTCTAAAAAGCTCTTCTCTTTAAATAAAAAATTATGATATTCTTTTATTAAAATTAAATCTCTTTAATTATAATCAAAATCAAATTATAATTATAATTAATTTGATTTTAATCAAATCAGATATCTCATGTTTGATTGCAATGTTTCTCAAAGTTTATAATTAAGTTTAACTTAATTAAATCAAATTTTCTTTCATAAATTGTTCTTTGATATGTGACTCATTATGTAACACCTCACTCCCGTAAGATCCGAACCTGACATCGATGGGTGATATCCGAGTCCGTTCCCCGCGAGGGTGGCGTGCTAGATCACTTAGTCAAAAACTCAGTATAAATTTTTTTCTTTAAGCGTACGCGAAAATCAGTAATCGAAAATTTGGGCCAACTTTTATTTAGAAACATTTTCATTTACAAGAGTTACCAATATTTTTCAAATATTAGAATTTCGTTAATCACTAGGGCCCATTCCAAAAACAAAACATATTATGCTTTAAACAATCTCTTTTGTAAAATTTTTTTTTAATTGGAAAGTTATACACAACAAATGTATTCACATCCACAAAATACTATAATTTGCAGAAAATGCAATTCAGTGCGAAAATAAAGAGACACAATGTAGACGTGAACTGATCCCGACCTCTATCTTTCCCTTGTATGTAGTAATTATACTCCCGTTTGCCTAACGAGGTATTCTTTTGTGTCCTGAAAAATATTTGCAAATTTTGAGTGAGTTTTGCGAACTCAATGAGTGACCATCATCGATGGCTCACCCAGTCACATA
>JANKYE010000065.1:38180-49465 GCA_032467995.1 Erythroxylum dillonii | reverse complement strand
AAATTGAAACATTATTGTTATTTCATATTAATTATTATTATTATTATTTATTATTAAGATTTTTGAAAACATAATTGATGTAAACAGTAAACTAGTAAAGTATACAGTACAACTATATAATATGCCAATATGAACTATTTTGCAATTTTTTAAAATTTTAGGAACTATTTTATAAATTTAAAAAATTTCTCGAAATAGTACTCGGTACTAATTGGTACCGGTACAATTCCGTTCCAGAATTCAATCCGGTACCAAACCCGATACGGTATTTATAACATTGCGGTAATGTGCTAATTTTCAATCACTTCTTATTATGTGAATTTTTACGTAAAAAAATTAATCACATATATGTAATTAATTAAAAAAATTAAGAGAAAATGGTCTAGAAAAACGTCAATTAGGTATTGGGAATTTTTACAAAATTTTTGAAATAGATGAAATATTTGTAAAATAAGTGAAATCAATATGTCTTTAAAGAATTTATATTTTTCTGGTGACGACATTAAATTCAGGTTTCAAACTTTCCACATCACCACCAAACAAGATTCAAACTTAAGATATCATGCCCTCCTATCATGGTCAGTGGTTCACATTCCTTGTTTACTGCATCCCACCAAATTGACAAATGCAATTGCAACGTACGATGTATTCCATCGGTTGGTACTTTGTAGGGTAGTTGGTATCCACCGCAAAAACCTTTGTTTGAATATTCTTCCATGAATTTTTCCTATGTTATAATCTTGACCTTTGTTTGAATATTCTTCCATCAATTTTCCCGTCTCATACTTGTGATTTTATGTTCCGTATTTATCGGAAATTAGTGAGAAATTAGGTGGTGAGCTGAGCCCTTTTGACTTAGATCTTTCCGCGTTGGAAAAGTTAGATGATACCAAATCATGCCACACTCCTATTTAAGCGCTCTCTAAGCAGACGAACCTAACCCCACAGCAGTCTCCCCCTTCTCTCAGTCTCTGTTTCCGTTTTGGCTTAAGGTCGTTGTCCATACGCTTAGACAGTTTAGCCATGGCTCTTCTCAGTGATCTCATCAACCTTAATCTGTCGGACACCACAGAGAAGATCATAGCCGAATACGTATGGTAAAAAGCTCTGATCTTTTCTCTATGTACTATCAATCCCACCAAGCTTTTTTGCTTTTCTTGTAGTTTTAACTTATGGAGTATCGGTTATGTTCTGTAGGATCGGTGGATCTGGGATGGACTTGAGAAGCAAAGCCAGGGTTGGTTTAAGTTCATCTTCTTTCTATGATCTGTGCGTACTCTTTTGACTTCTTTTTCTTGGTTTTGATGCACTTTGTCTCTATGTGTAACAGACACTTCCAGGACCTGTGAGTGATCCTGCTAAGTTACCCAAATGGAACTACGATGGTTCAAGCACTAACCAGGCCCCCGGAGACGACAGTGAAGTTATTTTGTAGTATGTATCAGTTTTTTTTTTTTGGTTAAGTTTCTTTCACGAATTCTTGTGATGGTTTTCAAGACATGTTTTTGGTGATCTATTTAATTGGATCAGCCCTCAAGCAATCTTCAGGGATCCCTTCAGAAGAGGAAGCAATATCCTGGTAAAGTTGCAATCTTTGACCGATCCGCTTCTGGTCTTCTGAATTCTGATTCCCGTAATTTTGTATGGGAAAAGTAAACTTTTTTACGCACTACAGTGTTGTTTTGTGACACTCAATCATACTAACAATCAACGATGACAGGTCATGTGTGACGCCTATACTCCTGCTGGTGAGCCCATACCCACCAACAAGCGATACAATGCTGCAAAGATCTTCAGCCACCCCGATGTTGTCGCCGAGGAACCATGGTAAAACTCTGGAAGAAAATGTTTAATTAATTGATTGGTCGCTGTGTGTTGTGTGAAATCTTCACTAGTCTCAAGAGTAACGCTGACGGATCATGCCCTCATTAAAGTTATCGTAACTGATACTGCACGAAGAAACGAAATTTCGGATTATAATTATTTTTATAACAGTTGCCTTGTTATTATCATTTTGATGGGTCCATTTTTGGAACGGATAGACAAGCTCTGGCCTTTTTTGATTTTTTCTCTTTGGGTACGTCCTTATCAAGCTGATACCAAAATGATTTCTCTGTGGCTCAAAAGTCTCAATCAACATAACTGGCGTTTAGCTGTGTATATGCAACTTTGTCCTTTTAACCAGTATATATAGTTATGTATTTTGCCAATATAGTTATGTATATTGGCAAAATACATAACTTTGTCCCATGTTTTGAGGAAAAGAAAAATCTTGACGATATCTTTTGTGGGTAACAAGTAACAACCAATTCCAATTTCCTACGATCTTGGCTTAGAAGTTAAGCATATCTGAATATTGTCATCGTTCTGATCTATGAAAGTTTGGTGAACTCTTGATGATTTGGGCACGCGTTAACATGTCACCATTGTTACAAGGGCAGAATCCGTAGTTGTTTCCAAAACCAGTTGCCTTTCGTATTTGTTTGCTTTGATATTGGGGACAAGAAGAAAGGTCGTAAAGTGTCCAACCCCACCATAACTTATGTCGCCAAATTTGTCTACCCATGTATTTTCGGCACCATATCCTTTCTGTCTTTACGTCTATTATGTTGTTTCAACCTATGTTATTTAATTTTATCCACACATTTATATAGACCTACACAAATATGTGGGTACAGAGAATCTCACGTGATATTTTGGTATGTTCCGAGGACTAATTGTCAGGTTTAGGCGTAATGGGTAAGTCCCAATAATTTAGGTTTGGCCCCATGCGACATGGTCAAGAGATGGATGATGTTAGGCTCCCTGATGCAGGATATTCTCTGTATATAAATAACATATATAGACTAGTAATTAAAACTTTAATTTTAAGAATGCATCTTCTGAATTAATGGTTTGAATCTGCTACATTGCTGAAGTCATTTGTGTTTCAATACGTCTTTTCGTATGAATCTGCTATCCTTATTCTTATACCTTGAAGAGACAACAATGGAATTGCCTGCTTACTATATATTTTGAGTGACTCAGGTATGGGATTGAACAAGAGTACACTCTTCTACAGAAGGACGTCAAGTGGCCAATTGGCTGGCCCGTTGGTGGCTTCCCCGGTCCCCAGGTTGGAAATATTCCACCACTTTTTGGCAGGATCAATTGGGCAAACCTTGGTGCTTATAATGTGTGTGTTGAGTGATTATGCAGGGTCCTTACTATTGTGGGGCGGGAGCAGACAAAGCCTTTGGCCGGGACATAGTGGATTCCCACTATAAGGCGTGCTTGTATGCTGGTGTCAACATCAGCGGTATCAATGGTGAAGTTATGCCAGGCCAGGTAGGTACTCTTTTGTTCGCTAGTGAATTAGCATCAGCTAGTCAAAAAATGGTAGTTCTGTGGCGTTCTGAAAGAATCAGTTCTCCTCTTAATTAGTCCTACTCAATAACATGTGTCCATTGCTGCGTTGAAACAGTGGGAATTTCAAGTAGGGCCTTCAGTTGGCATCTCTTCTGGTGATCAACTATGGATTGCCAGATATATTCTTGAGGTAATCTTATACATTGATCATCAATAATCAGATTATTAGCTTTATGTCTTCTTTTTTTCCCCCCTCTCCGTGACGTGATGATGCCTAACCTGTAATTCTTTTTGTTCAAACAGCGAATCACAGAAATTGCAGGCGTCGTCCTTACTTTCGATCCAAAACCAATCCAGGTTTGTGGTAACACCATGACTTGCCTCTTATTCTTCTCATAGACTGCTTTTCCAACCATTATCAAAATCCAATTATTATTAGATTTATCCTGTTTGAGAGTCAGTGGGCACAATTTTAATGTTTGAGTGCAGGGTGATTGGAATGGAGCAGGTGCTCACTGCAACTATAGGTATCATCCCGTCGATTAAGCATTTCAGATTCTGTAATTAAGTGCAATTCCTGATAGTTGAATAATTGATACTGCATCAGTACCAAGTCCATGAGAAATGATGGTGGAATAACGGTGATCAAGAAGGCCATTGAGAAACTAGGCCTGCGTCACAGGGAGCATATAGCTGCTTATGGAGAGGGCAACGAGAGAAGATTGACAGGTCGTCATGAGACTGCTGATATCAACACTTTCTCATGGGTAAGTAACAGCTCTCCAATTTTTAACTACAAAAGGCTAGTCACAAATAACTCTTTCCGCCCCTTGAGAAAATTATTCATGTATCTTAACTTGGGACATACTAATAATTAAAGTCCGTCCTCGATTACAGGGTGTTGCTAACAGGGGAGCATCGGTTCGTGTTGGTCGCGACACGGAGAAAAATGGAAAAGGTAAAACAAGCAACTGTATCCTGCATTTTGCCACTTTGCTTATTTAACACTCTCCAGCTCCTTGTTTGACTCTTTATATTTCCTTGATTGTCATTTACTTTCAACTAAATCCCAGTTCCAAGCTAACGCTATCATGCTACGTTTGGAGTTGTTTTCGTAAATTCTAACTGCCACGAACTAGTTTATTGCTTTACCTTTGAACTGCAAGTATTGTACCTGGTTATTTTGGCAGGCTACTTCGAGGATAGAAGGCCGGCATCAAACATGGATCCATATGTTGTCACCTCAATGATTGCTGAGACAACCATTCTCTGGAAGCCATAGGTGGAGCTCCAAACATGGCTTTTCATTTTTACATTCATCTCAACAATTCTCTTCCCATTTTCTGTAATATCTATGCTACACTGCTTTTCCTTTAGCTTTCTGGAAATGACTGATTTGGAACTTTTAGTTGTGTTAAATAAAAAAGACACAATCTGGTTATGTTGAACCTACAATGGCTTCAAGTTTCATAAGACACAAATACACGCAAAGAAAACGATAATTTCAGTCTTGAAAAATAGAAAAAGAGATAGATGGGGTTCGATTAAGTTTTTGACAAAGATAGTATTGAATTAACTTTTAATCTTTATGCTCAATCTTAATGTTGAGCAATAATAGGTATTTATGATGAGAAGCTGATCTGTAATGTAACGGCGACTGCTCAAGTTCATATCGAATATACCAGCATTTGAGGGGATCAGATCTTTCGTCCTCCTTATTCTGACCCTATCTTGTTTTCTTTTAATCCAAGTCATCCATTTAGGTGAACTATTTAGGTGGATTTTACATAAATGGATGGCTTCGATCAAAAGGGGACAGGATACAGCCAGAATAAGGGGTTAGAGGTTTTCAGCTGGCATTTAAGGTGTTTTTACGTTTTCTAATATACCAAAAAAATCAAGTATTCAGTGATGGTAATTTAGTTAAACTTTAAACAGTCGATAGATAAAAAAGTTTAAAAGAATTTTTGATATTGCTTAAAGCTATTTTGTTCGTTTTGATTTATTTTGTATTTTATCCCATTATTACTTCATTACAGTGTTTGTAAACAAATGAAACTATAAACCTTGTATAACACCATTGGTTATTTTGACCTAACAAAGACCTTATGCTAACTAAAGTAAGCGTCTACCAAACTCCCTTACAAGTTCTATTCGGTTCAAGAGTGATACACAATGATACATCTTAAATAGATTTGTACACGGATTAAACTGAATTGAAATTAACTAAAATCTGCTTCAAACATTTTAATAAAACTTATATCATAGATAAATTTAATTTTTAAATTTAAATTAAATGTGTTGTAAAATATCAAATTTAAGTCTAACTTATAAGTCTATATTTAATAAAGTATAAACAATTTTTGGTTCACTTGTAAAAATAAATCTATATTTTTAAAATCAATATAATTTTTTTTCAATAATTTATACAAAATAATGATTATAAGTATAACATCCAGGCTACCCTTAGTTAGGGGGCACACGAAGATAGCAGAAACCAAAGATACGTGGCATTGTTAGACTACATGAATTGAGAAAGACCCTTCTCACTATAATTCCTAGGTTCGTCAAATATTTCACCGATAAGGCTCAAGATAGTTGCATCATAAGTTTCTAGCCTATATACCAATCAAGTGACTTATAGAACAAAATTTCATAAGAGATCAAAAATAAATAAAGATTGAGAGATCAAAGATAAATAAAGATTGACTATAGCTTAGATTTCAAATATGATAGCCAAGATATAAGCCCTTCTTCTCTATTTAGGAAGTCGATTTTTAAGGCTTGCCTTTTGTAAATATAAACTAATCAATCTTCTCCCGTATAACTTAGACTTCAAATAAGATTCATAATCTAAGACTTTCTAATATACATAATCATCATGAAGAGGCAAGTGTATAATATATTTATCTTTTTGTATGAATATGACTTACATTATTCAAGAATCAAGCTTTCAAGAGTGAGAGAACTTAGAAAGAAGCCATAAGATAGAAAACACACTCTATTTTTATTGAATTCTCGATGATCTAAAACAAAAGAGAAACCCTGTTTTTATAGACTAAGCAAGGGAAATAGGACAAACAATTTTTGGAAAAGATTTTCACATAACACAATAAGTCAAACTAGAATACAAAAGTGAAAAATAAAAGTAATAATTATTGGAAACATTGGGTCCTAATAATATTCTTAAAAGATAAGAGGGAATTATTAACAGGAAGGTGCAAAAAAAGAACGGGGTCTGTCATTGTCATCATCAAAATCAGACATGTCATCATCTATTTTTTTCAGTTCTTTAATAAAATGTACTATTTTAGTGTTGGTCAAACTGGAGGCCTAAGTATCCTTAAAATAATCAAGAAGTTTGGGCTCGATTTCGGGCTTTGGAGCTATAGAGATTTCTCCAAGTTCAACATTGTTTTCAGGCTCAAATTCAAGTGGGCATGGCATTTCACCTACCATAATGTTAAATCCTATATAAGCAAATTGGTCAATAGAAGACCAATATCTAGCAGTTTGTGAAATGGGCTCTGGAAGGAAAAATTCATTTGGGTATGAACCTAGAGATGTACAAGTAATTAGCTTGGTAGACTTGGGATGATAGTGTATGTGATCTAGAAAATGATACAGATCACGGATCAAGTCTTTTGGTGGTTTGGGTTAGTCAATGGATGTTTGCCATATTTGAAAATGATTATTGGTACAAATATAACTATATTGAGTCAGGCTATATGAACGGTGGAAAATGTAGATAGAATGGGCTTTTTGCACAAATAGAGGAATGTCATATTATTGATATCTATTCAGAATGTATCCAAGTTGAATATGCCATTTAGGTAAGGGTTGGAACCATTCCAGGAATGCTGATAGTAAGGAACTGAAATTAGTTAGATTGGTAAGATGTTTATAAACATGTAAATGAGAGAAGGCAATTAGATAAGCATACATGGCATATAAAGTCCATAGATGTCATATCATTTGTTCAGAAAGAGAAACATAAAGATGATGGAGAGTTCGGTAAGTTATGAACATGTCAAACTGATAGGGGTGTGGAGGACTTTTTAAGGTAGTGAGAACAAGATGGAGGTAGTCAAAAAGACTTTTTTGAAGGAGAGGAGAACAAAAACATCATCTATTGTTTATGGAGGAGTTTTGGTGATTAGAGGGAAGGATTTTTTAATCCTAACATAAAGTGGAAATTCCATGATGGAGAGAATGAGAGGAATTGGCTTTCTAAGGATGGGAGAGAGCAATTGAAATGGTATTCTAGATCTAGAGAGAAAATCTGTAGGGATGTTGTAGTGATTTTTGATATGGTAAACGGTAAATTTATAGCGTGAAAACTAATCTTGCCAACGAAGTAATTGACTATTAGGCAATATCTTCCTATTAGGCTAAAGAATCTTTGGAAAAGATATATTATCTATTTCAGTCAAAAAGTGATATGGGCTAAGGTGGAAATTCAATTTTTCGATGTCCTTTTTTACCGCCAAAATTTCCTTATAGATGGTGTGGTAGTATTTTTTTATTCCTTAAGCTGGCCACTAGCATGGCCATAATATTGTCTTTTCTCATCAATCTCTTCAATTAAGATGGCACCCTAATAATGGTTACTAGCATTTGTTTGAAAGATGCACTGACCTTTGTCAGGAATCTTTGAAATGAGTGGATTCTGACTTACTTGTTTGAAGTGTTGGACAACTCTGGTTTGTTCTTTACGCCACGGTGGTGGATTCTTTCTCAACAATTTAGATAAGAGAGTTGCATAATCAACCATGTGAGGGATGAAATCTATAATGTAATAAAATATTCTAAGGAATTGTTGGACCTATTTTGTGTTAAGAAAATATAATAGCTCACTTGCTATGTGTGGACTAAGATGACGAAATCCATAATGAAAATTCAAACCTAAAAATTATATTTGGGCTATCCCAATATGACTTTTCTTAGCTGAGAGCATAATTCAATATTGTTTTGTAAGATAAAAAATGATTGAAGTAGAGCCTTATGATCTTTATAGGTTTTGGAGTATAAGAGGATGTCATCAATGTAGATCAAGGTGCTGAAAAGAATGGGTTCATAAATTTTTATCATGGCCTTTTAGAATAGTGATGGAGCAACCTTAAGTCTAAATGACATTACAATCCGTTGGTATTGAGCACTGAGAATGCAGAAAGTTGTCATGTATCTTTTTTGTGGATCTATACCTAATTGCCAAAATGTTGCTTTTAAGTCAAATTTTGAAAAGATTGTTGTTTTTTTTAAGAAATAAGACTTGAGCATTAATCCTTGGTAGTGAGAATTTATCATCTTGAAGGAATACATTCAGAGGTTTATAATCAATTACCAACCTTATTTTCTCTCTCGTTTGTTATGCTCTTTTGTTCACATAGAAAGCTTAACATGCCTACTTTGATTTTGTGGGTCAAATTAATCCTTGTAAGAGTAAGATAGCATACTCCTCTTATGCTAACTTTAGATCATCAGGATTCATACCAAGATGAGTAGCCTTGGTAGGGTTAATATCTTCATTATAGTGGATTTTTCCAAAAAGGATTAGGGTGTAAGAACTGTGCATGTGTTTCAGGATAGTGCTCTAAAAATTAATCCCGTAGTACTTCATATGGAGGAGGTACTTGTGTAAGTTCAAATATTTTGCATATATCTATGTAGGCATTGAAGTTGGTTCAACATTTAATCCATTTAGGTATAATTTGTAATGGAGATGCTTTGCAATATACATCGATACTAATTAGGTTATTTGGATAGGTAGATGATTGCAAAGAACTTTAGTCCACACACACAATCAGGGAAAAACCTTATCCTTATTTTCTTTTTAGTAATAGGCCCAATTTTGAATGAATTACCATCAATAGTAATGAAATATTCATCATGTGATATCCAAACTTTAGGAGGTAAGATGTTGGGCTTTATAATATTTTGACATGATCCAGTATCCATATATCCAATAGTCTTGATTGGCTTATCATATTTATTCTGTTGTAATAACTAGATATGGGCATAAGGACGAGGAACAATGATAGGTTTTTAATCTACCTTCAAACATATTTGTTGTAGCATTTATAAGTAATTATTCTCAATATCTTCATCAATTAGGTTTTCAGAAGATGTAAACTTATCATCAAAAGAGTTAATTAGAACACGAAAATTTGTTTCCTCATCTTCACTGGATTGTTCTTCAATAAAGTCTTCAATAAGACCATTGTCATGGATAGGCATTATGGCCTTAATAGATTCTAATAGTTTCAAATCATTTTTTGTTTGATTAGGACATTGGCGAGCATAATGTCCTGGTTTGTCACAAATAAAACAATGATCTGCCCTTTTTACTAATAAAGGATTGAATCCATAAGAATATACTATGTTGTCATATGCCCATTAGGATAAGGATTTGTTATGTTATCGTATATCCATCAGGATTTGTTTATGTTTTATTTTATTTTAAGTTTCCTAGTTATGAAGGTTTTCTTTTCGAGCAAGAAAAAGAAAATAAGTTACCTTTAGAAAAGGATTTCAATCAATCCTTTTTATACTAGAATTAGGACTCTTATAAACCATACCACCTTAAGGATATAAAAAGGAGGTTAACATATGTTTTAGGGACCCCCGAAAAAGTATTATTTTAATAAAGTTTCTATAGGAAACTTTCCTAAGAGAGAGTGTCTTCTCTTGTTGATTAAATCTTAAGTTTTATGCTTAGATTTGGTTCTGAGATTGACCTAAAATCTCTACCTAGTTACTTCTGCTGTGTCAGTTGGTATCAGGCATTAAAATTTAGTTTTTCTTGGATTTCTTTCCTGGTGCCTTTCCTATTTTGATTCTTCTCTAGACCATCGTTCAGCCTTACCAACCCAGAAAATCCTTATAGTTTTGTTTCTACTCTAGCCCATCTTCTAGCCCTACCAACCTAGAAAATTCTTCTTGTTTTGTTTCTGCTCCAACCCATCTTCCAACCCTACTAACCCAGAAAACTCTTCCTATTTTGTTTATGGTCCAGCCCATCTTTTAGCCTACTAACCCAGAAAATTCTTCCTGTTTTGTTTATGCTCTAGCCTATCTTCTAACCCTACCAACCCAAAAAATTCACCCCAAATCTTAGAAAAGTTAAACCAAACGTTTTCAGTCTTGACCAACTGGTACACATGGTTGATCAAGGAGATAACCAGAGATTTGACGAAGTTTTAGAGGCTATTAATGGATTAGCAACTCGTATGGATCAACTTCTAACCATTATGGGCTTTAATCAAGCCAATAATGGAGAAATACCACTTAAAGGAGCTCAAGGTAGAGGTTTTCCTCAACCCCAACCTATTGGCAGGCTTGATCTTCCAAGGAATGCAGAAAATAGGAGAGCTCATGGTCAGAATCTGATGCCTCTTATGGAAGATAGTTCGGATGAAGAAATTCTAGACCAAGACCAATTAAGAAGAGGCCAAAGGGGTAAAGATGATTACAAGATTAAAGTTGAAGTCCTTTACTTTAGTGGAAATCTAAACATTGAAGCCTTTTTTAATTGGATTGATGAGGTGGAAAGCTTTCAAGAGATGATGAAAGTTACGGATGATAAACTAGTGAGAATTATGGGTTATAAATTAAAAAGTGGTGCTAAAGTTTGGTGGAGTAATCTTCAAAAGAATCAAGTGAGGAATGGAAAACCACCAATCAGATCTTGGAGGAAAACAAAACAAGCCCTTTTCCTTAGATTTTTACCCCCTGATTATGAGCTGCACTTATTTGATCTTTATCAAAGTTGCGTCCAAGGTTCTAGGAGTGTGGAGAAGTATCATTCTAAGTTCTTGAGGCTGGCAGCAGACAATAATCTTGAAGAATCTGATATGCAACAAGTTTCAAGGTATCTTAGAGGATTAAGATCATCCATAAGTGAAAGGCTTGGAATGCACACTATTTGGAACGTAGAG
>JANKYE010000065.1:13857-30002 GCA_032467995.1 Erythroxylum dillonii | reverse complement strand
TTAATTATGGTTATTATTTATATGTGAAATATCTGAAAATTATTATTATTTCATATTAATTGTGGTTATTATTTATTATTATGATTTTTGAAAAAATGGTTGATGTAAACTTATAAGTATAAACTATAACAGTAAAATATGACAATGGATTATTTTGTAATTTCTAAGAAATTCATGTACTATTTCATAAATTTAAAAAATTACTCGAAACAGTATCGGGTATTGACCAGTACCAGTACATTACTGTATCAAAACCCAATTTGGTACCAAGTTTGGTACGATATTCGTAACATTGGTTTAAGTTGTAATTCTTGTAGAAGAGATGAGATAAATGCATAACGGATATTGACATCATTAAAATCGTTAAGTAGATAATATCTTTTCGTCATATGTTGGAAATGTTTTTGTAGATTTCTTCTGTCTAAAGAACAACACTTCATTTCAAAATACTCTTGCCTGATTTGTTTGTCAATGAGCTGAAAATCTCCAAATAATTTTTTTTGGATGACTTCAAGAAGAATTCCTGTAGATGTTACCTGAATATACTGGAGACTACGATAGTCGCCTAGACTTTGCTGCCATTTTCTTAAAGTACCAGTAAAACTTAAGGTAAATTTAGATAAGATATCCTATAAGGGATTATTAGGTTGAGTCATCTGTAAATTGATCCAGGCTCTAAATTCATAAAGAGTATCTCCCCATTTTTTGGGTGGAAGGTCATCAAAAGTAAACTAGGGTCCTAAGGTAGGTCTGGTTGATGGTACTTGTATTGGTGATGGTGAGGGTCTGATGGTTTAGGCCCTATAGATTAGCGTCACTGATATCTAGTTTGAATTCAATTGGTTCAAATGTCTCAGATATAGTCATCATGATTTGACCTAATTTAGATAAATTTGCAAATTACTTTGAGTCTTCTGAGGATTGTTTAGAAATTTCAAATGTTTGGTCTTCAGAGTCTTCTGAAATAGATATTGGTGCAAGAGTTGCAATGAACTCTTATCGAGGAGCTTCATCTTTTCCATTAAATTGAGAAAGTTGAGTTTTAGGTGGTGATAAAGATGGAGTTATAATATGCAAAGGTTTTGTCTGTGGATTAACAAGTTTGGTATATGAATGTGAGTAATCGCGAGCCCTTTTAGTTTTGGTCTTTGTAGGTTTGGATTTGGTAGTAGGATGAATACGCTGCCTAAGTAAAGGATAGTTCATTTTAAACACATTTTCAGAATCAACAACTTCAGGATAAGATGGGGATGAGTAGATAAGTTGGATAACTGGAAATTTGTAAGATAAGCTCTATAAATAGTCTTAGATTGTTCTGTTTGCACATATGCTTCCATTCTTTGAAGCACTTCTTTCACCCTTCGAAGTTCTTGTTCTTTGTTTATGAAATCAGGTCGAAAATATTGTGTTTCAATATATCTTCTGAGATTATCATCAAGTTTAACCATTTGATCTTTCTAAGAGGTGTACAAGTTTTGGATTTGAGAATAATGTTTCTACCCATTTTTGAATAGCTTAAGTCTATTGGTTAAGTCCATCAAGCTTGATATCTATGCGGCGAAGAACTTTGTTTTGGGCTATATTCTTACACCCACATACCCCTTAGAAGGATATATGAATGTCACACAAAACAGTACAAACAAACCAAAACATTTCGTAGAAGCACATCATTCAAAAATAAACATTTCCAAAACATACGAAACATTTCACACAGCATTTTCGGAATCTCAAACAAACATACAATACATATCATAATTTTAGAAACCAGCTTGAATAAAATTATTACAAACCTTCAAAAAAAATCCAAAGTTATATACAAGCCCAAAACAAACTCAACAAAATACATTTTTGAGCAATACAAAACTCAGACTCCTTTTGCCAATGCGGTTGACTTATCCCATGCCTTAAGTCCTTCTCTCTGAACCTACACAGGACAAATCCACCATGCTTAGCATATAATTTAGTGAGTAATAACGAAACTATGCGTAATTTGACAATTAATCATACTGAATCACATTATAGCACAAATAGATATTTAAATTTTAGAACAGTTGCATAGTTAACAGAATTGAGTACCAAAGAAGGCACAATCCCTTCAGTTTTTATTTATTTCAAAATCCAACAAATATCAGAATACACAATCAAATGACTGTTAATTCGTCAACAGAAGTGGGTAACGGGACTTATACAGAAGATACCATAATTGGTATCATATCACAGAAGAGACTTACGTCTCAATAACATAAGACACTGAAGTGTCAGACATCGAAGTGTTAATAATAGAAGACACCAAAGTGTCATAGAAGCAGCTATAGATCCTTCTAGGCATGCCTATTTACCCATAACTAGGACTCAACAGTTTTAAAGTAAAATAAAATCATTTCAAACATTTTATGTGCAAAGAAAGTAGTCAATCATATTCACATATAAGTAGCACTTCTAATGATATAATCATGTATCAAACACCTCGGACAATCATTGTTCAGAATTCAGAACACAATCAGTATAAATCAAAAAGCAGAACAGAATAAGGTATAACTGTCTAAGATTACTTACAAAAGCTCCTTCTTTGCTTATTGCCTCGAAGTTCTAGTAATATCTGGAATGGGTTGCTCTAAGTGTTCCTCTAAAAAAATTCAATACAAACATATATTACTATTATGCACAATTATGATTTCAATTATGCAAATTCATGTATACTGAACATGTATGATGCACGTTCATGTCAAAAAATGGGGTTTCTTATCCTTAATCTTATGACGTTATCAATCTTGTGAAATCATATTCAATCCCTCAATCCAGATTTATTTCACAATCCACCTTCGGGTCCACTTTGCTTAATTATTCTCATCAGGAAGGTGAGGTAATTAGGTAATACTTCCTTCTAGAAAGTTTTCCCTCTTTGTCTTAGGTTTCTAATGATACTAAGTTCATCCAATTTGGTTTAGTATTCAATGAGTTATCCTCAAAATACCACAGACTGTGTACATTTGACATTTTGACTAATGCATGATCATGCCTCCTATTTGTACACCTTATAACTCTCAATTCCAATATCCAAAAATTAAATAATTTATACCAATTTAAAGTAAGATAATAAACTTCAACTTTGATAAAGACACCTCAGTCTAATTCGGCCTACATCAATACGTTTATTCAAAAACCACAAGAAATGATTTCTGCCCTTGGTAGTGCTACAACCTAAGCCAAGACTCAATTTCATGCCAAATTTTGAAAATCTTAGAGATAGAATTAAAAATTGACTTCTTCAATAAAGTTGTAGAAATATGTCTCTAGTTTAATCTGAATTAAGAACCAACTCATTTGAAGATCAACAGTTCAACTTATAATCAAAATACCAAGGCAAGTTCAGTGAAAACACTTCATTTATCATAATTCTTCCAGTTTTTCCCTAAAAAAGACATTCGAGTCAATGTTACATGGTCATTTTGACAATGAAAATAAAGAATTTAGGCCAAACATTCTTCTAAAAATTTGTTCCTTTATGTCTTAAGTTTCTACTGACACCAAATTTATGCAATTTGGTTCATTATTTTGAAAATTATCCCTAAATGACTATAGACTATTCACAAACAGTGACAGATTCTAGATACTCAACTTCAAGCCAACTTTTGACATACTTAGTGACAGAAATAAAATTTGACCCTTCATGAATATTGTAGATATAAGTTTCTATTTTAATACGAATTTAAATTCATCCAATTTGGATACCTACAGAGCAAGATATGGCTAAAATACCGAAATCTATCCAGTAGAACTACTCATCCAAACTAGTTTCCAGCATGTATCAAATCTCAATTCTTTCTCATTTCAGTACACAATTGATCCATATCAAACATCAAACAACACATGATCAAATCTATAATTCCCTTACCTTACTAAACTTCAAATTCAACTCCAAGAATCCAGCTAAACCAAGCTTCCAAACATCCAGCATATACCTAAGTTTAAGGTGTAACTTTTAGCACCAACTAGATAGTATTACATAAAGTTACATGACCTACTTCTTGATGGAATAACTTACAAAGATGATGATCCAAGCTTCAGCAAAGGTCCAGAAGTTCAGAGGGGGAGTAGGAGAATGAAATTTCATAGAGAGAAGAGACTAAAATGAAGACTTGTTCCAGCAGAATTTGCCACATCTAAAGCTAGGTGTCATGGAATTGGAGCAACATATCTCTCCATGCATGAGCTCTATGTGTCCCTTAAAGGAGCTGCCTATACATGAGCTTCATGTGTCCCTTAAAGGAGCTACCATGTGTCAATGATACATTAGGTCATATGTCACACACTTTGTGTTGCCATTTGTCAATGTATCAACTATGCCATTTGTCAATGCTTTAACCATGCCAAATGTCACTAACTCATAAGTTAATTGTTTTGATTTTTATGTACCAACTTAACATGCCACTTGACAACTTTTCCTAGACCAAATGTACGTTTAAATACCTTAATTCTTTAATGAAATCAATTAATTCCAATTCACTAACCATTATCCACTTGACCAAAAATTCAAATCATGTCTTTCATATTCTAATCATAGCAAAATTCTAACTCCTATCACACATGTACTTTCATAAATATGTATTATTTCAACTAGGGTATATTTTGGACCTTACACGCAACATTATCAGTGTTCCAATTGAGTACTTCATTATACAAGAGTACCATGAGAGGTGATTCTAGTAAAATGAATAAGGGTTGGAGATAGCCTTATTAGTATCATCTATACAACTCTCTAGGGGAGGAAATTCTTCCTCATAAGGTCTCATCATCATTCAAGGAATTAGTGCTAGAGCAGTAACAAGAATGGGAGAAATAAAAGGTGGCAGTGTGTTGGGAATTAGTTCTTTAAGCAACAAATGTTCCTTTCCAATAACTTTGAGTAGCTTATGAAGAGTCTTAGGTCTGGGTTTTGGGTTTTTAAGTCCAATCTAAGCTCTTGAATCTAGGTCATAGTCATCATGCTTAGTATGAAGCTTTTGAAAAGGTTGACAACTGTGGATTTCTCTAGGTTATTGCCTTTGTGTCGAAGTTTTGCCCTCCTTTATTGAACATAGGCTTCATCTTCACTCCCTGTGTCATTATAGTTTAGTACACAGATTTCACAATTTGGTTAACACGTGGATGAATCTACATCCTATATGAAATGTCCTCGAAGATGGTTGATGTACACATGTTATCCATCATATTTAACATTATGAATTGGAGGTCTATCTTTGTCTTTTGTGTGATAACACTGGTTAAAACATTAAAATAAGGTCAAATGTGCCATAGGACCTAGGTTGATCTTCATCGGGCTTGGTGTAGATGGATTTAATAAGTCCATCCCTTAGTGCCCTGTGAATAGGAGAAGTAGTTGTGTGGAAAGAATGCATGTGAAAGGAGTACTTTTAAGATTGGAAGGAAGATTTACTATTGACAGGGTTGAAGAAATATGAACATGATCAGTAGGTAAAGAGTCACTCATGACACATAGAAAGATCCCCTTACTTACTTTCATCAAGAATAATGTAGTCATAATAAAAAACACTTATGATTTTGATACCATTCGAGCTACTTTTAGTCAGAGGGCATAAGGATAATAGAAATCAAAGGTACATGACATTGTTATACCACATGAATCGAGAAAAGCTTTCTCATTATGACTCATAGACTCGTGGAATATTTCATCAATAAACGTCAAAGGAATTATATCATGAGTTTCTAGCCTATATGTCAGTCAAGTGGCTTATAAAACAAATTTCTATAAAAGATTAAAGATAAACAAAGATTAATTGTAACCTAAATTTTAGATATGCTAGCTGAGACATAAGTTCTTCTCTATTTAGGTTATTAATTCTCAAGGCCTATCGACTTAGAAGTCTAAATTGACCAAATAAACATAAAAATACATAATTTTAATAAAATAACCATAAAAATAATTATTAATAAGTTTCTTATAAATAAATATTGTATATATTTTATATAATTTATTATGATCTTTAAAATTAAACTTGAATATAAGGTATTGAATTTAACTTACATAGGTTTAATTCGGGTTATATGATTCTGATAATAAAATTGAGCATTGAAACATGTACAGAATTGTACCAGATAACCCTTATTGCTTGGGGAGGTTATTGGCTTAAGGATTGAAACATGTTTAATTTGGCCATCGAAGACCTCCGGTCAAAGATACGAAACTTGCATTTTCTAACACATAGATGGTGTAACACAAACCTTGCACTACTTGCTTCCCTCGACATCAATACCTATTTCTTATTTTAACACTTGCTCACCTAGAAAAGCAAGCGGCCCAGATCTTTCTCTGTTTCTGAGTCGCTTACTCAACGATAGTCTTTATTTGCCTTCCTCTTTTATCGCTCTGTCTCTCCTCTGTTCTTCAATATTCGAGCTTTGCCACCATTATTTGTTCCTACCCTATGACCCAGAGTAATGCTTGATTTTTTCTGGTTTAGTAAGGTTCGGTTTCTTTTACTAATTTTTATTCATCTGGGTTTTGGAAAGTTTGAATCTTTTTCGTGTTTTCTCCTCTTAACTGTTTGTGGGTTGAATAAAGGTGTGGCAGTGGAAATTTTGTTAATCTATATTGATTGGTGAGAACGTCGTACTTGTATGTGAAATCTTTCTTCTTTCGTTAATGCATTGTATCTTTGTTTCATGGGTTTATTGGAGCATAATCTGTTTAATTGATGAAATATTTTCTTAACCCCTTTCGTTTTTCTATCTGAAAGGTTTTTACTTCAGATAGTTCCTGTCCTCTATAATTCCTGTGTGACTTTCTAGTAAACCTGTATTATGTGAGCAAAAACAACTCTCCTTTCAGTCGTTTTTATAATGTATACCATGGTGTTTTAACGTCTTACAGTAATATTTTAGATGGTTATTAAGTAATCTAGTGGCAATTGATGTAACTATTTCAAATAACTAGCTTCTTTCTTCCTTCATACCTTGACTGAATTATGTGTAGATTAATGAAGTTTCCTATTGAAGATTGAATTCCCATTGCCACAATGTGCATGAAGAGCTAAAAAAAATCGTAGAGGAAAGATACTGTGGCGCTCTGGAGAACTTGAAAGCATGTGACGAAGTCTGGAATCAATAATGCTGAGTTAATACGATTATTTTTGGGTAATTAAATAAAGATATAAACACCGGCAACCCCCACGAATGCGTGTAACCAATTGTGGCTTTGTTTCTCCCCTAGAGCGTGTTTTTCATGTTCTTTTTGTCTGATGTATAACTGATTGTTTGATTTAGCTGCCAACTTCTCCATTAAGAAAGAATAGGTATATACAAATGAAAAGGAGCACATGGTTGCTGCGGGTTTACTTTTTCCTTTTGGAAAGAGGAGCAGGATAAAATAATGCACGATGTTTCCCTAGGAACTTCTATGAAAAAGAGCTATTTCCAAAATTGACATTGCTTCATTCTAGAATTAATTGAACTATCCTTCTTCACTTTGAAATCATATAATGATGCAGTGAACTTTTGCTTTGCAGTACTAATTTTGCGGGCCAGACTGCAATGTATGCTAGGAGAATAAGGGGTAGAAATCAGAGATGGGGTTCAGTCTTTCAGCAATCTAAATATTTCACCAAGCTAAACTACCAGGATCAGCCTTGTCGATATTTGAGCTGTACCAATGGATTGGGGTGCTTTACTTCACATGGGACATTTATCAGAAGATACCTGTTAGATTCAACCTCATCTAGAAGCATTGAGCAAGCGAAGAGTTATATAACTCTCCATTCAAGATCCTTATGTTTTAAGAATAGTCAAATTCGCACCTTTAGTTCACAAGGTGATGGAAGGGGTACAAGTGAGGATGAGCATGCATCTATGGTAGATGGGCCTGATTTTGATGGCGGAAAGCATAGTCAGAAGACATTAAGGGAAGATGCTAGGGGCTGTGATGCACATGCTCGACTTGCAGAACTAGATCAAAAAGAATGGCTTTCTAATGAGAAGTTTTTAATTGAAAGTAAAAAGAAAGAATCTCCTTTCTTAACAAGACGTGAAAAGTTTAAGAATGAGTTTTTGCGCAGGGTCATTCCTTGGGAAAAGATACATGTATCTTTGAAAACTTTTCCTTACTACCTCAAGTAAATATTATTTCTTTTGAATTTTATCTTTTCATTTCTATAAGAAGCAAATTTGTAGCATTCGGTTATTCTTAATTTGTGAAGAAGAATTAACAACTTGCTTTCTCGTGTAGTGCAAATGCCAAAAGTATTTTGGTGGAATGTGTTGAATCCCATTTCAAGCATAATAACCTCAACAATTCTTATGGGGCACGTCTAAAGTCATCAAGCGGAAGAATATTGCTTCAGAGCACCCCAGGTAAACATGAATGGTCTTTTATGCATATGCTATGATTTTTATCATGAACAGTTTTCCTTTAAGTTTCATGGTGATTATTTATGGTTGATGCTACTTTCAGGCACTGAGCTTTATCGGGAGAGAATAGTTAAGGCTCTTGCACAGGATTTACAAGTTCCCTTATTGGTGCTTGACAGTAGTGTTCTTGCCCCTTATGTAAGAAGATGAGGATTGCTTTGAAACCCTATTGTTCGGCAATTAATTATGTTTCTACTTTTCAAAAAAAATTCATGCATTGTTCGTCTTTTCTTGTAGGATTTGGCTGATGATTCAGAATGTGAATCTGATGATAACACAGAATCTGGAGAGGAGTGTAATTCAGAGTCGGAAGTTGATGATGAGAATGAAGCAATTACTGAAGAAGAATGGACCAGCAGTGCTGAGGCACGATCTGACGCTGATGATGATGTGGTTGACATGGAGGCAACTGCCGAGGCAGCCATCAAGAAACTTGTTCCTTTCAATCTTGAAGAGTTTGCAAAGGTAGATCTTATGAGGTGATGGGGTTGTATTGAATAGATTTTTTGTTAAATACGGAAATAGGCTTATCTATAAAAAAAATTTCACTTTATTTTAAAGTTTAGACTCTAAATGCAAGTCTAATTTTAGGTCCATGCCTTCATGCATTGACTCATTTGAATAGCCCAATAGATCTAACAGTTGAAAAAACTGATGTTTTCTAGTCCTATTGCTACTGCTTCTTTTAGGGTATTATTTATGAGTTAAGTGCAGTAGCAGACTACGGGACATTTATCTAATTGTACTTGATTGAGAAAGTAGCAATTTCGATTATGGTTATGTTAAGAGTTGATATAAGATCAGTCTTGAGCCTCATCTAACATCTTTAACATTCCAGTTGAATGGTTTTTAACGCGATATTGGAGCTTTTATTACAAGCAGGTCTTTTAGCTTGTACTCCCCAGACTTTTTGTGACAATGATCTTCTTGTTCAACTTCAGCTATTGAAGATTTAGTTTTAGTTCACTACAAGGTGTCACGAGCCCTCGTTTTGCTAGCAGTTTCAAGTCTAGTCTTGAGCCTCATCTGATAGTTTGGACTATTGAGTTTGAATGGTTCTTTAAAACTTGTTCAAAAGAGAAGAAAAGGAATATCATGCTTATATACGAAATTGTCTAAAAATAATCTTTGTAGTATAATTTCTGAATTTTTTTCATAGTTGGCCTTCTGGACTTATTGTTTCTCATCTAGAGCGGATCTGACTAAACTTATCATACAGCTGAATTACTTTCTGAAAGAACGGAAAAGGAATTCTAAAGTTGAAATATGTTAGCCTCATTAAGGTGTCAATGCCATTGGCTGTGGACCTGCATTCATTTAAGTACTAAAAAAGAGTATCAATGCTGATACATGCTTGCATACGTTTGTGTATGTATTCTGAGATGTTAGCAGTGCTGGTCTATAAAGAAATGCCTTCCTCTGATAAAAGACGACAGAGCAACTTATTTGTTTACTCTTACCACAACTTGTCATGTCCAGGATTTTGTTTCTTTTTTTGAGCTTTGAAAGACTATTGTGTAAGGAGATACTTGTTATCTTTGTCTAATAATCTGGAGAGTAAACTGAGTCCTAATTCTGGAGATGCTTAAAAACTGAGTCCTAATTCTGGAGATGCTTCTTTACAGAGAGTCTCTGGAGAACCTGATGGTTCCTCAAAGTCCTCAAATTCCAAGGATGCTGACTCATCAGACAATTCAAGACGACCTCTTAGGAAGGGTAACAAAACTTTCAAATGCCTTGCATCGTCGAACTCCCTAGCTTTTCTTATTCCCTCATCCTTCCCCCTCCTTTTTTTTATAATAATTATTAACTTCCTGTTTCAATTTCTACATTTATTTCCTTGTTTCTTGTTGATTATATGGATTGTGTATGTGATATCATTTTAATGTGCTCAACCTCTCTCTATCATCAACCTCCTGTGAATTTTGATAAAGTACATTATATGGCTCCAGAGACACATGCTTTTTGGATCCAATTATTTTTAAATACATTTCAAGTTTGTAGTTATAATTTGCTAACAAGTTTGTGATTCCATGCATCTTGCTGAAAATTAATTTTGATTTTTCAATTCACTTACTAGGAAGGTGCATCTTGCATTCTCTTCTGCTGTTTTATTTTAGTATAGTGTTATTCTTCTGTTGGGAGAACTTTTCTATGCAACTATATTTTCCTGTTGTTTTCACTCTATCAAACTGTTGTCCCCTATTTCAACCAGTAGTCAATTAAATAATTGTGCATATTTGTGATTGATTTTTGGTATTGTTAGCACCTGATTCACACTTAGAATGGTGGTGGTTGAGTTTTTTGTGGTGGATTGTTTTGGAGGTGTCTAATTCTGTAGAGGCGTTGCATGCTTTATTATGTGAAAATGATTTCAACTTATTATTGAAAATTGCCTATCTCTTTGGATTGGATACTTGACCTCTCCAAACATATGAAAAGATGAAAAGGAAATTTTCAGAAATTATATTTCATCACCACATTTTGGTCCATTTATTTATACTCTCGCTTGACTTTCTTTTGCTAGGGGACCGTGTGAAGTACACTGGACCTTCTGTACGAATTGAAGCTGATGACAGGTTTGCTACTTCATTTTTTGACTGTGTGAAACGTTAACATGGTTTAAAGATGTATGATGCTTCATGTATAAAACAATTTCCTTGTTGTTTTAAAAGACTTGCTATGTAATACTTATATATACTTAATCAAAATACTGTTGCAAAGGATACTTGCCCAAAGTTTATAGAGATACAACAAATTGAGCCTTTTTTATGCTATCCCCTGAAGTTGCATTTCCTACTCAGTAAATTATTCACTGGAGGCTAATAACATATGCAAGCTACCTTATATTTTTATTTATATTCTTGTATAGTTGCTTGTTGTCCCTATGCACACCAATATCAGTTTGCTATTCAATTAGATCTTTATGAATTAGTAATTATTCTCAGATTTTGTCTGCCATATGCACAGTTATGGATTGTTTGATTCTTATTTTCCTTTTATGTGGAATGATATAATCAAAGGAGTTAGTCCAGTTGGGACGAGCAGTAACTTCTTGCCTTGTCAGCATGGGCTCTAGGGAGTAATCTGGGACTAAAATCTTGAATACATTAAACTGGTGTTGCACCCCTAAGATTACCTAGTAAAAGCTGTAAATACCAAAAGAAAATGTGGAATGATTTCTCTTTTGATGTTCACACACATTCATGGAGTATTTCCTGGATTTCATTTTTTGTTTTCCCTGATTCTGATCCTCTTTCATGCCTAGAAAGTGGTTTATCAGTTTTTTATTCAAAATAAATCTGGTCTTTTTACTTTTGAAGAGCTTATGTTCACATTTGGAGTTGGAACTTTGGTGAGCATTTGAAGATAATGCAGAGTTGAGCTGTAAATTGGCTTAAGATAAAACATGGTTCATGGTCTGTCTTTCAAAGATCATTTGGCATGAACTTACCTCCCCAACAAACTTTGACATCACAGGATCATACTGGGGAAGATTTCAACCACTGAGGGTCTGAAAAATGCCTATACCAATATTCGTGGCAGGTGGGTTGGTAAGTCCTCATGGTGTCTTGAAGGAAACACATGGGGTCCTGCTATTGGCATTTATGATGGGAGATTTGTGCGTTCTGACCAACTAGTGAAACGAAACTGTAGGAGTTCGAAGAAAAAAACAGTAGGTTGCAGCTAGAAATGCAAAGTTGTACCTTTTGTGTTTCTGTTGTTGTAAAGCAAACCCTAAGTAAAACCTGTGAAGAATATTTAGCAACAAGTATTTCTCATAATTTGTTTCTTGTGCTTGAGATAAAGAAACCTTTTTGTAGATATGCTTCTCTATGTGTATCACTCTTGGTACACATATAGACCCTGCTGATTCCCTTCAGATAGAACCATAAGTTCTGTGATTATTAGACACTAGAAGCCAATTCGTTTTACGGTAGTGATTTACTGTATAAATTATGAATGACACAGCTACATTAGTCAATGGCTATTAGAATGAGTGAATCTGATGTCTGTGGCTATGTGGTAAATAAAGTGCTTCATGGCTGGTGTTGCTTGCTATACCTTGATAATGGTCCAAATTCCTCTGAACTTGCATTTCATGAATTGTTGCTTTGATTGGTAACTTTTACTTTTTTGAGTTCTATCAAGAGATGTTGAATCGTTAAGCTTTTCAGGTTATTTTCTCTGGCTATTCTTCTTTTTGAATTATTATGTCTGTTCTGAGTTGTTACTTTGTTGTGATTTTTTTTTCTTTTACTCTATGCTTGCTATTTCTTTAACAACTGGAGATCTAGTTCTGTTTCTGGTATGTTAGTACAGAATGTTTGCTTGCAATATCAGTCCTGTACTAATGTGTATCACCAAGCTCTAAAAATTGGAGTTTGGACAATGATGAAAAGATTGGCCTGTGGAGCTTTCATGTCTTTATGGTAGTTACCTTGTTGGGATCTTACTAATAGTTGATTGTAATGACAGGCCTTTATCAAGTGGTCAACGTGGGGAGGTATATGAGTTGAATGGAGATCGAGTTGCTGTTATATTGGATTTAACAGGTGAAATTGAAACTGACAAAGATAAGGATGAGCAGCCTGTGGATCAATCTGTGAAAGCCCCAGTTTATTGGATAGATGGTAAACTTCTTGCATTTGTAAGGGTCGCTTTCCACCTATTTGGGAATAGATCATTCTATGAAGTGCATGAAATTGAACAGAAGAATGTATGAGATTCAAGATTCAGAAACTACCGAATACTTTCTTTCCTCATATGCTATACTTCCTATAATAACCTGTGTGAATCGTTCTAAAATGCATTTTGTATGCTATCTTTTATAATAGGAACTTTCTTGTCAGTTTTTAATGAATAATATGATAAAATCTTGTCTATAGTTTCTTGTTGATTTTGAGTGTTCATGTCTTCTTGATTATCCTTACATCATTTTCTTCGCATAATTACTCTGTGATGGACCATTAGTATGTTCTTTTGCATTATACTTGTTCTTTGCAGAGGATTTGGAAGTACGGCAACTTTTTTTGCCCTTCTCAGTGCAAGTAATTGTATATGCTCCTTGGTTGTAAATTAACCGAGTAGTTTTTGTTTTAGTTAAGGACATTGAGCGTGACACTGATGCTGAGGCAGAAGATTGTTATATAGCTATGGAGGCTTTATCTGAGGTATGAATGCTCTATAAATTTCCTTCTCCTGACTTCTGTTCTTCTTGTTCATTTTTAATTTGGGTTGTTTCTTTTTGTTTTTGTGCAGGTTTTGCATTCAATACACCCCCTTATTGTCTATTTTCCAGACATTTCTCTATGGCTGTCTAGAGCAGTTCCCAAGCCGAATCGGAGGGAGTTTTTCCTCAAGGTGCAGGAAATGTTTGATAAGGTACCAGGCCCTGTTGTTTTCATATGTGGCCAAAACAAAGTTGAAAGTGGGTCAAAGGAGAAAGAAAACATTGTAAGTTTAAGATCTTGTATTAAGATAAAGATTATGTTACAAGGCTTTGCCTTTTTTACCATTGTATAATCTATGCAATGGTCTATCTTTGTTTCTTTTACTGATTTTCTTTAGAATCTGACGTTAAGCAGACAATGATATTCCCAAACTTTGGTCGTTTGGCTAAGCTGGTGAGTTTTTAATAACTTGCAAAATGTTATGCATTATGAGCAATCACTTGTAATATTTTTACTTCATTGTTTTTCCACGGCATCTGTTCTATCGTCCTTATTTCTCTTAGCTGATGCAAATTTCTAATGCTTGCTTCCAGCCTCTCTCCTTGAAACGGCTTACAGAAGGACTTAAAACGACAAAGAGATCTGATGACAATTATATAAATAAGATCTTCAGTAATGTCCTAACTGTAAATCCCCCAAAGGTACTTTGGATGCAATAAACTTCAAAAGTTGATATGCTATATGTGCAGGGTTAAATTTCTAAATATTATTTATCTGAGAAGGAGCCAGGATTCAATTTTTATACTGATTCTCGGTCACTGCACAACATTCATTTTTCATTTTCTAATCATATTTAAATGAAATGGTATTTCTAGGCTGTTGATTCAAAGGTGTAATCTTTTGGCAATTTCATGGAGTCTTCAAATTAAAGTTCTATGTTAGAGCGTTTAAAATGAAAAGCCAGTTCCAATATGCAAGCCTGCCAAGTTTTGCCATGTATGAGCTTTGCAATTTACAGCCTGGATAAGAAAAAAATGCAATTATGGTTTGGTCTTTTCAACTTGTGTTCTGGGGATCATTCTAATGGTTTCCAAAGAGTACCAGAAAGGCAACTGAAACTTCTGAAGAGAAGTGATTTGAACTTTGTATGCAGGATGTTTGAGTAGATTACTTTAAATGATGCACTTTCCTGTTGTGCTCTAAATGAAACCTAGGCGTACACTGAGGACAGGGATGTCTAGAAACTTGAAACGTAAGCTTACTGTCAATTGACTATAAGCTATAGCATTGAGGACAGGGATATCTAGAAACTAGAAATGTAAGCTTACTGTCAATTGACTATAAGTATAGCATTGATAACCTGCTGTATAAGTCATATAGAGTTTCTTTCTCAATTACATCTGGAATTCTGCCACAATTTTTAGTCTGTTTGATCACCGGATTTTTTTTCGGTTTTCTTAACATTTCCATTGTTTACCACGTTTACAGGAGGAAGAACTCCTTAAGACATTTAATAAACAGATTGAAGAGGACCGAAGAATCGTGATAGCAAGGAGCAATATGAATGAACTACAGAAGGTAGAATCTAACCATTCTTCTGGATCATAGTGCTGTTTTGCATAGTTTGCTGAGTGTTTGGGTTTTGCAATTGCTTGTTGTGTACTGACCAAGCAATTTGATAGCCCCACTTTGCACTTCCTATTCTTTTAACATTTTTTCTCCTTTGGAATGCAGGTTCTAGAAGAAAATGAGATGTCATGCATGGACCTGTTGCATGTAAATACTGATGGTGTGATACTGACTCGTCAAAGTAAGAAGTTAAAACTGAAAGAACAGATTTTAATTCTAGCATCTGAAATTTTAGAATAATGTGGGAAACAGGTTTTCAAAGTAACTCTGACCTCTAGAATTTATAGCAATTCGGGAAGCGAGTTGTTCAAATTAATGCAGTTTGTTCTCTTTTTACTGATTGTAGATGAAACTTTGTTCGCAGGGGCTGAAAAAGTTGTGGGCTGGGCCAAGAATCATTACTTGTCAGGTTGTCTGCTTCCATCCGTAAAAGGCGATCGGTTGTCACTGCCTCGTGAAAGGTGTGCAAGTTTATACCATGAATATTACTGAGATGATTTTTATTCTTGAGGCTAATTGCTATTGTTTAAACATAAAGCCTTGAGGTTGCAATTATGAGGTTGAGGGAGCAAGAAACTGTAGTACGGAAGCCATCACAAAGCTTGAAGGCATGTATAACATTTACACTTCCTTATTGCTTATTAGAATGTAAACCTTTATATTGTGCTTGGTTCTGATGATTGGAAAAAATCGGCAGAACCTTGCTAAGGATGAGTACGAAAGCAACTTCGTTTCAGCCGTGGTACCTCCTGGTGAAATTGGTGTAAGATTTGGTGATATAGGTGCTTTGGAAGATGTGAAAAAGGCATTGAATGAGCTTGTCATTCTTCCTATGAGGAGGCCAGAACTGTTTTCTCATGGACATTTGTTGCGGGTACTGATATTTTTTTAAGACTGATTGAAACTTTTGGTATTCTC
>JANKYE010000061.1:29925-49292 GCA_032467995.1 Erythroxylum dillonii | reverse complement strand
GCTAATTGAAAAAACTAAATGAAAATGCCAGCATCACAGCCCATTTTACTTACTTTTGATGTTGACAAAATCCTCTAGAAATTCTAACTCGAGTAAGTGGCGTAGGCTTAATGATACACAACACATCTCAAAGCTTCGAAAACTCATGTGTGGTAATACCATTGCTAACTAATCAAGTTGCAACTAGTTTCACTAGAAATGAAACAACGCTAAACTCGTTTCCTAATGTTGGATTGATGGCTTGTGAAGCAGGCCAACCTTTTTTTTTTTCCTTAGGAAACAAAAATCTGCAAAATTTTCATCTTGAATCTCAATCATTTGAGAGAGAGCTATAAAATACGAGATGTTCCTTTTATTTCTTGAATGGAAAAATCTACAATTTGTACTTAATGTGGTCATAAATTTCTTCCTCGTGTCAATACTTGGCAAGTTTGTTTATTTTCATGGGCAATTATTCAAATCAATCTTTATGGATGATTGCTATTATTGCTATTGCTGGCCTTGGAAGTTGATGAATATCCTTGAATAGCCTAGAATGGTTTAGGAGAACCAAACAAACCCACAAGCAATTAGCTATAGAAAACGGCAATGATCATTTCATTTTCCACCCCCTCTTCATATAACAGAAATTGTAACAAACTAGGAATATTCCCAAATAACAGAATGGCTCTTATTTAACCACCTGCCCACTGGTCCCAGGAAGTTTATTCTTCCTTTTATGTTGGAATACTAGTTCGTACCTTCTAGAAGGATTTGGTTTTTCATCATTTCTCCCCCATAAAAGAGCCACCTTGTCCTCGAGGTGGAAATCTGGGAATTGTTGTTCTATGACAAAGGCTTGCTCCCAAGTGTCTTCAAAATTAGGAAGATCTTTCCAACGAATCAATACATTAGTTACTTTATTTGAGCATGTTCTAACATCGAGAACCTTTTGCTGACTGAACAAGGAGTTCGAACTCTTCATTGAGGCCAAGGGGCAAAGTAGGCATAGTTTGGTTGTTGGACATAACTTTCCTCGGTTAGCAGATATGAAATGTGTGGTGGATCCGGGAAGTTGGAGGTAATTCTAGCTTTTAGGCCACGGTTCCCACTTTTGCTGTGATTTTGAATGGGCCATAACAACGACTGCTAAGCTTTTCATTTCTCTTAGCAGCCAGTGATTTGAATCTGTAGGGTTGAAGCTTGATATAAACAAATTCCCCCACTAAAAAAAATTATGTCCCTTTTGTGGTGATTAGCATGGCTTTTCATCTTATTTTGGGCCTTCTCAAGATGTAAGCGAAGTTCCTCAAGTATAGCGGCCCTTTCACCCAATTCTTTTGTCAACTTCCTGTACTTTAGAGCTAAGAGGAGTGTAATGTAACAGGTAAGGGGGATCCCTTCCATACAAAGCCCTAAAAGGGGACATTCCAATACTCCTGTTGTAACTGGTATTAAACTAGAATTCTGCCCATAGCACCCACTATGGCCAAGTTTTTGGCTTGGAATATGAGAAGCATCTTAAATAATCCTCCAAGCTTCTATTAACAACTTCTGTTTGACCATCAGATTGAGGATGGTATGCTGGACTGAGACAGAGTTCAGTTCCACAAAATTTAAAGAGTTCCTTCCAAAAGTAACTTACAAAAATGGGATCCCTATCGGCTATCGGACACTATTGTTTTGGGAATTCCATGTAATCGAATAATCTCCTTGATAAAAATAGCAGCCACAATCTTTGATGTGCAAGGATGACAGTGTGATATAAAATGAGCATATTTTGTCAGCCGATCAACTATTACTAGGATAGAAGAGCTTTAGGAAGCCCATTGATAAAATCCATTGAGATATCTTTCCATACTTTTTCCAAGATTGGAAGAGGTTGTAGCAGTCTAGCAGGGGCTAGCAGTCCAATAGGGGCTAATGAATCGTACTTCACTCTTTGGCATATTTCACAAGATCTAACAAATTCTTTAACTGTTGCTTTCATACCCTCCCAGTAGAAAACCATAGTAATTGTTTTGTAAGTTCTAAAGAATCCCGAGTGGCCCCCAAGAGGAGAAGAATGACTTACCAGCAAAATTTGTGGAATTAATGTAGATTTCTTGGATTGAACCACCCGATCCTTATAGTACAAGTGTCCTTGCAATAGCTTGAAGTTTGGGTGATTGCCAATGTCAAGTACCAGATCTTGAACAGTAGCCTTCATTCGATGGTCTAGCTGCAGCTCATCTTCAATTTGTTTCCATCCTCCAAATGTCAAGGTTGATAAAGGAAACAGCTACTGCTCCGATGTTTCCATTGTTGACAAGCATCAGCAGCCTTATTTTCTTTACCCGGTCGATATTGAATCTTGAAGTCAAGTCCCATAAAGCTTCATGACCCATTTATGTTGGTCCTCTGTGGCTAACCTTTGCTCCCATAAATACTTAAAACTCCTTTGGTCTGTCCAAACAATGAATCTCCTTCCAAGCAGATAATGTCTCCATTTCTTAACTGCAAAAACTACAACCAGTAGTTCTTTCTCATAAATAGATTTCAATTGAGCTTTTGGGGATAATGCTTGACTGTAATAAGCTATGGGTCTCCCGACTTGCATTAGGACAACTCCTAATCCCTTCCCTGACGCATTAGTCTCCACAATAAATTGCTGATTGAAATCAAGCATTGCAAGAACCGACAGTGAGCTAAGTTGCTGCTTCAGAGTGTTGAAGGCATCTTCAGCTTCGCTGCTCTAGGAAAAACCTTCTTTTTTAAGCAGTGCTGTGAGAGGGGCAGCTATCTTCCCATAATTTTGGACAAATCTCCGATAATATCGTGACAACCCAAGGAATCCTCTCAATTCCTTCACCGTTTTAGGTCGAGGCCAAGATATCATGTGTTGCACTTTGGAAGGGCCTGCAGCAATTCCCTGGTGTGATATTATGTGGCCAGGGTACTCAATCTGCTTCTGAATGAAACTACACTTCTTCAAGTTCACTACCGGATGATGTTCTGCTACTAACTTAAATACTACCCTCAAGTGTTCATAGTGTGTTTCCCTATTGCGGCTATAAACCAAGATATCGTCAAAAAACACTAGAACAAACTTTCTAAGAAAGGGTCGGAATACCTCATTCATGATTGCTTGAAAGGTGGCAAGAGCGTTCTTGAGTCCGAATGGTATAACCAGGAACTTGTAATGTCCTTCATGTGTTCGGAAAGTCTTCTTGACAATATCTTCATTTCTGACTTGTATCTGATGATAACCAGACTTGAGATGTAGTTTGGTGAAGAGGTTAGCTCCATGAAGTTCATCCAGCAACTCATCAATCACCGGTATTGGAAACTTATCCAGAATGGTTAGTTCATTTAATGCCTTGTAGTCAACACAGAACTACCATTCACCATTCTTCTTCTTGACAAGCAGAACTGGGCTTGCGAAGGGGTTGTTACTGTGCCATAGGATTCTCGCAGCCATCATTTTCTTCATGATCTTCTCAATCTCATTTTTTCGGTAGTGGGGATATTTATAAGGCTAGGTATTGGGTGGTTGAGCTCCAGATTTTAAGGAAATGGCATGATCGTTGAACCTTTGCAGTGGTAGTCCTTGGGGTACGGTAAATACCTTCTGGGCTTCTTCAAGAAGGTGCTCTAGTTGGACATCTTTTTGTGTAGATAGGTCTGGTGTTTCCTCCATTGAATTAAGTTCCACCCACCAGACAATGCCTTCCTACCTTGCGGTTTTGAGTAGTGTCTTTAAGGTCACCTGTGTTTGAGCAATGCAGGGTCCTCCTTAAGACAAACAGTCTTCCCATCTCACTGAAACTTCATTGTCAACATTCCCCAATTTGCTTCCATGTTCCCAAGGGTGCTAAGCCGAGCCATCCCTAAAATGACATCAACGCTCCCTAGTTGAAAGGGTAGGAAGTCTCGGGTAATTCGAATACCTTGCAATATAGGTTTCTGCGAATTCCTTTGCCGCGTATATACTCCCCATTTCCATTCAATACCCCAAAACAATTGGAGTTGTCTACCTCTAGCTTCAATTTGTCAGTCAAGTTGGAGGAGATGACGTTATGAGAGGCCCCACTATCAAGTAACACTACTACTTCATGACCCCGTAGCTCCCCTTTCATCTTCATCGAGTGGTGTGAAGATACTCCCACCAGCGATTGTTGCAATAGCTCAATAGTGTTTTGCTCGGCCATTATTTCAACTATTTTTGTTTCTTCTTCACGTGGGATATGTTCTCCTGCGTTCTCATATTCCTCTTCATCCGCGGTAATAAGCAACCGAAGGTTAGGTAACTTATAGCGATGCCCTTCTTGCCATCTTTCTTCTCATTTGAAGCACAGCCGCAAAGTACGACGTTGTTGGATTTTGGCATCGGAGACCTACCTAACCTCCCTGTTTTCCCTCACGTTATGAACTAATTTTTCACGATGGAAGTTTCCAGAGCTTTGCTCTCTGTAATTGTTTAGTGCATGAGTGGCTACCTGTTCGGTGTTGGGCTGTTGTCTTGGCACACTATCGACTATGCTCACTGTCTTTATATTGGACCACATTTTTGGTCGAGTCACTCTGTAAGTTGCTACCCTCCCAATGGCTTTATTTTTGTCCTCCACTTCTTAAGCCACCTCCATCATTTCTAACAGATTTTTGGGTTTGAAGAGCATGACTTCCGTTCGTATCTCAGGAGTCAAACCCCACTTAAAAATACTACGGAGGTATTTCTCCTGCTTCAATTCCAACAGCAAATCAAACATGTCACCTACTTTTGTTATATGGAAACGAAGAATCAAGAAATCTTGAAATTCCTTCCAGTTGGGAAGCTCGATATGATTCTTAATCCACCGATACCAGTGAAGTGCCCTTCCTTCCATGCAAACTCTGACCGATTTTACTTTGTTCTCATCAACAATGGAGTACACCTGGAAATACTGTTCTGCCCTGAAAATCCACGCCTGTGGTCAATGTCGTCGTAGACTGGCATTTGTATCTTCCGCACGATGGTCTCGACCTTTTCCCCCAGTTCTGAAGGTGTCTTCACCCTCGACATCTGACCACATTGCAGATTGGTCATGGCAGATGATTGGTTATCTTCTGCAGTTATTAATAAGATATGTTCCATCCTTGACATCATCCTTTGCATGTCTTGGATATCCTTCTGAGTAGATGTAAACCTTTCCTCCAGACTGGAAATAGCTTGTTTTAACCCTTTTGTATCTTTCTCAATTTCATCTGTCTTCTCCATTCTCGTAAGTGCCATACCCAACCGTTACGTGCTCTGATACCACTGATGAATATCCTTGAATAGCCTAGAATGGTTTAGGAGAACCAAACAAACCCACAAGCAATTAGCTATAGAAAACGAAGATAATCATTACTTTCCCACCCCCTCTTACATATAACAGAAATTGTAACAAACTAGGAATATTCCCAAATAACAGAATAGCTCTTATTTAGCCACCTGCCAACTGGCCCCAGGAAGTTTATTCTTCCTTTTACGTTGGAATACCAGTCCATACCTTCTAGACGGATTTGGTTTTTCATCAGAAGTTGGTATAGACACAACATATACAACAATAATTAACATATTTTTCAACTTTTCTATATCTTTTTTTTTTCCTCATGGAATTCAAACAGCTTGTTTGCCTTGTCCAGATTTTCTTCAGCATTCCAATGTCCTAATAGCATAAACTTTATCCTGAGCTTTCTGATGTGGCTTTTGTAGGGATTGACTATTCTGAAGTCTTCTTGACTCTTGTACATGGACATATTTATGTAGGTTTTGGCAGATACTGTGGGCATTCCATGCCGATTGGTGAAAGGACATCAATACACTGGTGCTGATGATGTGGCTATGAACTTTGTTAAAATTGGGGATGGAAGGTATTTGTGATATTATGATGTCATATATTATTCATTTAGTTTGGCTAAACGTTGGGTTTATTTGGGATGAACTTCATTGACTGCAAAAATTAATCATTATGTTAATGAGTATGATGCTTATAGCTTATTGTTTGTTTGAGAGTGAAATAAATCAAGATCCTCTATAATTTCGGGTTTTTTCAAAATCTTCTTTGCGGTGTGAATTTCACTTTGAAGGTCCTGGTAGTTAAACAGTTACAAAATAATCTGATTTTTAGTATTTCATTTATAATTAAAACTTTCTTCTCATTAGTTTTGCTGAACAAAGCCGACCGCTAGTAACATGCTATTTTGAATTACATCTTAGAAATATAATTTAAGACCACATTAAAATACTGGAAAATGGATCAATTTTACTAATTGTTAAAGCATAAGAAAATGTGGAGCTCAAATTTTTTTTTTTTGAACACCAAATCTCGGAGGATTTCGTGTGTGTAACCCTAAATTGTAGCTGTAGTTTTAAAATGAACAGGAAAATTGCCTTGTATAGGTAAAAGCATTTACTTAAAAATCGTTTGCTTATGTTGGGCCTACACATTTTGGTTACTATATTTTTCTTAGAGCATGTGTAGCCTCTTGGATATATGATATTTCATTGGAATATCAGAATGCAGTTTAAGGTATGATAATCTGAATTTCAGGGAATACATAGTTGATCTAATGGCAGATCCTGGAACTCTTATTCCTTCAGATGCAGCTGGTTCACATATCGAGTATGAGGAATCTTATTGCTCTGCTAGTCCTTTTTCTAGAGAAGTTGACTCCTCTCACATAACTTCTTTTAGCAGTGGAATAGGGAGTTACTCTGAGGAGCATTCAGATGCATCTGAAAAGAAATCAAGATCTAGGATAATTCCTGCTGGTATAAACAGGTCTGATGGATACACAGGTTTTAGAAGGCCAGCTAAAGATGAAGAAGAATCCAAGATGGTGTCCAATGATTTCAGAAAATCTTCCAGTGTAGAGAAGGCTTTGCTGAGGGAGCTTCCTGGCAGGCCAAGTTATCCTTACTCGCATGGACGATCACCTTCTTGGACCGAAGGTGTTAACTCCCCTGCTGTGCATAGGATGAAAGCCAAAAATGTCTCACAATATGTATTTGATGCTGCTAAAGATAATCCCCAACTAGCACAGAAACTTCATGATGTATTGCTAGAAAGTGGGGTTGTTGCTCCAGCGAACCTGTTCAGGGACGTTTATCCAAAACAGTTGATTTTATCAAATAGTGAGGCCAACCCTCCAGTTGAAGTTATGGATCACAAACCTAAGATAAATGAAACTCCAGAGCTCATAAAAGATCAAGATGATCTTGGCCATGCTCGTTGTTTACCTCCTCTGCCACCTCAAAGAGTGCTCTCCAAAATAATCCATTCTTCCAGCCAGTCTGAGCAACTTAAACCCGTTGAAGTCCTTGGTCTTGCTCCTCCCTTAGAGTTAAGGGAGTTTGCAGGATTACCTTTATCATTGCAACCTGAAGTTACTCCTGTGCAATATGCTAGAAATGTTCCTGTAGCTGCAGCAGCAGCTGCTGCTGCAGCTGTTGTAGCATCTTCTATGGTTGTTGCTGCAGCAAAGTCGAGCAGTGACACGAATCTTGAACTACCAGTGGCAGCTGCCGCTACTGCTACTGCTGCAGCTGTAGTGGCAACGACAGCAGCTGTGAGTAAACAGTATGAGCAGGGAGCGAGAAGCGATGGAGATGTAGATAGTGGTCAATATGAGCCACGTGGCAGTGGGGACAGGGGTAGTGGAGGGCGTGGTAGTGGGGACAGGGGTAGTGGTGGCCAAGGTAGTGGCAGCCACGAACGTGATGCTTCTGGGGCAACCTTTGAAGGCGAGAGAGTATCTGATAGATCTGTGGGTAATGAAAGCTCCAAATCTGAAGTTGCAATGGAAGATGTGGGTGAGTTTGAGATTCAGTGGGAGGAAATTACACTGGGTGAACGTATTGGACTTGGTAGTGACCTTTTCATATTTCATAAATTTCGCTTCATGTGAAGTTGTAAATCTCAATGCAGTGGGTACCCTTATTCAATAGTTAACTTAGCGTTTCAATATGCCCTTTCATTTGCAGGATCTTATGGAGAGGTATATCGTGGAGACTGGCATGGAACTGTGAGTATTCTTATATAACCTTGAAGTTTGGCTTGGCTGGTCAACAGTTCATGTCTGCGATAACAAAATGTCAGCAGTTCTAATATAGCAATAGTACATGAAGAATGAGATTGTTTATTCTGAATAAGACTCCCTTGCGTCCATTTAACATGGACTTGAGGGGACTGATTGTCAACCAGCCACTATGCCGTTCCTTAACTCCAAAATGCTAAAGCTGCCCTAGTTGCTGTAAATGCAAGGATTAGAAATTTTAAGAAACCATTGTGCTCAAGAATTTAAATTGTTCATGAATAAGTATATATTTTTCAATCAAAGGCCCCCACAAGAAGTGTGAACAAATTACAGATCCATATAGAAGAGGTAAAGTGGCTTGTACTCTAGAACTTTCATTGATGGAGGTTCTAATATCGTGTTAAGAAAACTGTTCAACCTAGAAGTTTAATTTGTTGCGTGAGGCTTAGGAATGGATGAAATATCCATCTTACAAGAATAGTCATGGATCGGTATGATTTGTGTGTTTTACATATTATATAGTAGTACTCTTCCTTTTGAACCCTTTGATTCTGCATTCAATTTCTGACAGAAAATTTCGTATGGATTTAACTTCTTAATCTGTCAAGAGATGGAAGGAGACAAATAAATAACCTTCATATATTATATATGTAATTAACTCTAAATATTTTTTGTAATTAGGAAGTTGCAGTTAAGAGGTTCTTAGACCAAGACATCATGAGTGACTCACTTGAAGAATTCAAAACTGAGGTACAGCTCTCTCTCCTTGCTTTGCCCATCATAGCAATATCTTAGTGTTTCTCAAAGGAAAAACTTGGATGGTTATTTCTGTAACATTTATTTGATGGAGTTGCCTCGTCCTTACTGAGATTTATTAACATAAATAGTGCAAATCTCGAGGGCCTTTCGTTTCTTTTATCTCTAAAATAGGTGTAGTGGGGCACCCTAGATATTTATCCTATTATTGACTTGGTTCAGCAGTTCTGTCTATGCATCTTACTGCTATGTTGAAATGCTTTAGTTAATTTAAGACATGAGAAGTTTACAATATATATACTTATATATTTGATCTTTTTCGGCTCCAAATTCAGCCAAACAAAGTCTTTGTTCTGAGCCACTACTGCCCTAATCCTTGGTCAAGGTCTAATATTTTTGAGATCTTAGGTAACCAGTATGTGCTAGGCAGACATCAAATTGCTAATCATTCCAATGGTTTGCTGATCTGAAATAAATTTGGCACATTTTAATGTGAACTTCAACTTGTCAAAAACTTCTTGCTAAATTGCTTCTGATTTAAATTGCAAGGTCCGAATCATGAAAAGAGTAAGGCATCCCAATGTGGTTCTCTTCATGGGAGCAGTAACTCGTGCGCCAAATCTTTCGATTGTGACAGAATTTCTTCCTAGGTATGCTGGCTCTCTTCAACTTTGTTCTTTCTGATGCTATCACAGTGTTTTTTGAAAGTCAAAAGAATTCTGACTGACATTTTCTACTTTTAGGAGGAATAGTATGATTTCTAACTACAGTAATGGCAGTATCATATCATGACATTTGCATTTTCAGAGGTAGTTTGTACAGATTACTTCACCGGCCTAATAACCAATTAGATGAGCGGAGGCGTTTGAGGATGGCCCTTGATGCTGTATGAATTTCTCCTGATCTACTCATCTTCAATGTCAATTGATATAGACCATTATTTTATATATTCATTTGGATATTCTGTTCTCTACTTGACTGAAATTTCAGGCTCGGGGAATGAATTATTTGCACACATGCTCTCCAACAATAGTACACCGTGATTTGAAGTCCCCAAATCTTCTAGTTGATAGAAACTGGGTTGTGAAGGTTGACCTATCTTTACTTCGGCAGTGTTGAACACATCTTGACATTCTCATAGTCTGTGTAGACTAATGCAGTATCTCATGGAATTTTTTTTTCTTGTCATCTTAGGTATGTGATTTTGGGTTATCACGGATGAAGCACAGCACGTTTCTCTCTTCACGATCAACTGCAGGGACGGTAAGCTACTCTTAAAAGCACAGCACACTTCTATCTTACCTTGGTTTCTTCTGAATTGATTATTATTTATTCACGGTTTTGATTTCTTTATAAGATATCACAATTTGGTTTTAATTTGGAATTGAGCACCATTAAATTTGTCATAACATGTTCCGGATGCTATTTTACTTCCCGAACTTAATCTTGTAATGAAACAATTGAATCGAAAAACTTTGCAATGCTCAATGTAGTACAGAACTTGTTTTGAAAAGTGACTTGCATGAATACTAATCTGTTTGTAATAATGAAATCATGAGATACATAACCTTTGGTATTAGTAGATTGTTTATTGATACACAACATTTTCCACCTGGCTCAAGTTGTTTCTTGAAAGTGTTGATAATTCAATAAAAGCTGTCTTTAACTCTTTTTCCCCCATTTAACCATTGTACGTTGTTCTGTTTACATGTTTATATATTCATGCTCGCTATGTTCCTGATGCATTTGCAAGCTCAAATAATTTATAGCATGCTCTAACATATAACAGATAGCACCAATGAGATCTTTCTAGTGATGCACAATTGTCTCCTGTTAGGACAAGCGAAATTCTTTATGATTTTTTAGTATAAGCTTATAGAAGGCTGATCGTATTTATCTATTTGCAGTCTTCCTGTTGGATTGCTTATGTTTGAGCTCTATTCTTTGCATGTTTCAGTATCGGATATGCTTTGCAGAGTTCAGCTTCTTTTTTATTTGGTCTGTTATTTTAGCTGTAATAATATAGTAAATTTCATGCCAAGCAGTGACCTTTAAATTTGTAAAGAAGCTATTTGTTTTAGTTTCCCCTAACATGACGAAACCTAAATCTCTTAAGGTCTCATCTTGTATGCTTGCTTGGTTATAGACAAGAGTCCCAAGCACTAAACTAAGTTTTGGTTTTATTTCTTTTAAGGCTGAATGGATGGCTCCAGAAGTGCTGCGAAATGAACCTTCAAATGAGAAGTATGCACTTTTATCCAACAAAAATGTTGCATTTGGTTGGGATTAGTTTATAGTTTTCTGTCAAAGTTGTGTAAATGAATGATCATTTTGTAGGTGTGATGTATATAGTTTTGGGGTTATACTCTGGGAGCTCACTACATTGCAACAGCCGTGGGAAGGAATGAATCCAATGCAAGTTGTTGGTGCTGTTGGTTTCCAACATCGTCGTCTTGATATTCCGGATGATATGGATCCTGCAATTGCCAATATTATTAGGCAATGCTGGCAAACGTGAGTGTTTTGGTTGCTTTTTGTGCTAACTATTCTCAAGATAACAGATTTTGTTTTTGAGATTCCGACAAATTGGACTAACCTCCAAGGAAAAACTCTTGCTTCTTTTAAAAATTATTTCCATTGCAGTTGAACCTTTCTAAAAACTAATGATGAGAATCTCAGTTCCTCTAAGCCAAAAGGAGTGAATTCCCATTTATGAAGTTGTGACTTCTTTTCTCATTTTCAGTTTTTTTCAATCTTTTTACTCATCTCTGTATCATACAACTTGTTTCCCTTTTCATTTTGGTTTCAGAGACTTTCTGCATTTGAGCTTAACATGCTTATGTGCAGTCATTTAAGCAAAATGTATTTGTGCTGTAGTTCAATTTGTTAGATTTATTTTGTCTCTGAGTTTTTTTGTCTGTTTTAACTTTGATGATGGGCTGCATAGGTTTGCATTGTATAACAACTTGTGCCACTATAATGGGTGGTAGGTTGTATGCTCTTTAATTTGTCTTCTGTACCTCCCAAAGAATTTACCAAATTCATTTTTGATCGAAAATGATATATATCCACAAAATGAAGAGCATAGGTACTAGTTAGGAGCTAAAGGCTGTAAAACATGTTCCAACTATGGAATTTTGATATGTATTATACAAACTGCCTGTGGTTGTATGTTTCTTTACTGGTGCTGATATGATATATTTGTACTTTGTTGAAGAGTGTATTTGTTTAGTCAGAGCTAAATTGACTCTGGATTAATGATTGATGTTTCAAATTGTAGGGATCCAAAATTGAGACCAACATTTGGGGAAATCATGGCAGCTTTAAAACCATTGCAGAAACCCATTGTTGGTCCACAAGTGGCTAGAAGAAGTTTGCAAGAGAGGGGTCAGCGATCACAGGAAGTAGAAGAATAGGCATGCTAAATATAGGAACTTACGGATGCAGTTTACTGGATTGCCAGAACATGGTGACGAGTAAATGAGGTTGGTTAAGGTAAATGGCTCACCAACATATTGAGACGATTGTGATTCTTTTTTTTTCTTTTCTTTTTTTGGGTTATATTCTTGTGAAGCAAATCTCAGGAGGGTTGTAAAAATTTGTTTTTTTGTAAAATATTTCATTTCAAGTTGTAATCAATGTGTTGAGTTTTTGGATGCCATTAAATTACTCAACTGAAGAAGATGAAATTCATTTTGTCCCCTATAAAGAGATTTATATTCTGCATTAAGCATAGCATGCATGGCCTAAATGTTTTTGCATTGCAACTTTTGATCTTTATCGTTGAAATTGTTGGTCAAGTCCAATCAAGTTTTGCTGAAGAGAAAATTAAGTAAATATTTAATTGATGTTTGCTAATTTGTTGAGAGGATTCCGTGAAGCTCCCTTTCAGTGCCAACAGTATTACGCATATTCGTCTCTCTTGCAGGATTTAACTTGAACGAACCAGACGGCACTCTTACCTCTGATGCCGTAAACATGAATCGTAAGCTATCATGTTGGTACCAATATCCTATTACAGCAATGTAATGTGTAGCTGCAATTGCGCGCAATACATATCCTTGACATAGTGATAGAATTATGCGGTATCTATATTAGCTTGAATAAAGAACTGTTGTTCCAGTTCAGGTTCATTTCCAAGCAAAAAAGGATAAGGTAGGGACCAATTACTAAATCCTCCATCACATCCTAGACAAGATAGTATCTTGGTAGCCTGAAAATGGCAACTTTCTTTTCATCTTCACCTTTTCTGGTCCGACTAGACAATAACCGATCACTTCTCTTCATCATCGCATCCTCCTCCTCCTCCTAAATGGCCATCGCAGCCACAATCTTCAACACCTTCTACTCCACCGTTGACAACAAATTCATCTTCCGAGAAGCAGCCAGCAACTGTCACTGTTAAAATGCAACAACAAAGGCCAACAACTTCCAGCATCAATGTAGAGACCACTGACTGGATTGCCTCCAACTTAATAACAAGGCACTTCGGGCTCGGCGCTGGCGTTGTATGGGCTGCTTTTCTTGTATTTGGAGTGATCTCAGAGCAGCTTAAGACCCAAAAAGCAGCAAACACAAGGTTTTTAGTTCACCTTTAACTGCATTTAACCGATATTCTTGTGTTTAATGCACGTGTCTGTAGTATGCGATCCTCTAGGACTTTGTTGTTGCATAAACTTAAAAGAGTAGTAATATTTCATGGTGGTAATAATTGTGGAATCTATTAGTTGAAACTCGAGCTCCATCGGTAATAATTCCCTTCCCTGAAGGCATGCGCTTGGCTTCCAGTCCAGTATAAGATTGCAAGTGTGGAAGATGGTTGTAATTATGTCCTGTTTGAGGAACATGCATGTTACTGAGCATGTTAAAATCTAAACTTGCCCACGATTAACTCTTAAGCTACAGGAACTTATGCACGAGACTATAAAGAATGTAAAGCTCTAGTCCTTCTAAATTGTTAATCCAGTTACTGATATAGACTTCCAAAAATTAAATTTGGAAATTTGGTTAGTACAAGGATTCTGAAATTTTCTGAGCGATGAGAGCGACAAGAGCGCAGTCCTGAGATCCGTAACTTGCTCGACTGCCGGTGGCCTTGCTTCTTCTTCTTCCATGCCCTCTACTTCTTCTTCTTCTCCTTCTCGGGTGCCTCTAGCCCTCGTCTCCTTCCCCTGACCCAGACCTTCCCATTTGCTCCGTTCCACTAACCTTAACCTCACCCAAAATACGGACCCAAACCTTCAAAACCCCTCCCCCTCTTCAAAGATCCTGATAACCATGGCTGTTAACTAAAAGCAGTGGCCACTGCCCTCTTTGACAACATCTTTGGCTATCCAATCGATGGAACCTTCCTCAATCCCTCAAGAACTCGAATGCGCAAAAACTTTGGGGAAACCTCTTCCACCCAGAACATGGAAATCTGTAGTATCTGGTTTGGTGTAGCAGTCCATGGATGTTAAGGCTTTGGCCTACTATCCTCCAGAGATCAAGGATGAAAAGATATTTGTCATCCCTCCGCCGGAGCTAGCGAAGAGAGGAGTAGCCCAACTCTGAAATGAACTAATTGGTTTCTTCATTGGTAAGCGTCCAGCATACCCTGTAGTTCAAAGAGCTTTATCAAGAACACGACTAGCTTTCGGTTTAATTGATACATTGATTACTAGCTCGAATTAATTCCTGTTTAAATTTAATTCTGAGGAGGGAATGAATTCGGTATTGGAGAAGGCCCATGGCATATCCAAGGGAAACTTTTATTCTTAAGGAAGTGGAGTCTGAATGCTGGTGAACATGGGAAATTAGATATGCCCCAATATGGACTAGGTTCCATAATATCCCATATGAATACTAGAATAATGAGGGATTGGGTATAATAGCTAGTGCACTGGGGAAACCGCTCCTAATAGATACTCAGACAGCCAAGATGTCTAGGGTTCAGAATGCCAGAATGTGTGTGGAAATAGAACTACAAAGTAATTGGCCGATGGGTTTTCAGTTGGCAACGTATAGTGAAGATGGACAAATTATCTTTAAGGAAATCTAGATAGAATATGAGTGGAGATTTGAAAACTATATACAGAAGAAGGAATCGAAGTCTACAAGTCGACTTTTTGAGAGTGGGTTTCAAAAGGTGGTGGATATGGAGAAGGTTTCACAACGAAGTAGCGCTAATCAACAAATGGAGCTTGGACAGGAGCAGGTCCATGAGGAAACACAGCTCAATCCAAATGATAACAAACCTTCAGAGGCTGTAACTGATCAAAGGGGTGATAAAAAAGTTCAGGAGAGTCAAGATGATCCAGAGGGATGCCTTGCTGATGCTTACCTTTTTGTTGTAAGAAAATCAGGGAATTCCCTAACTTCTCCTAATTTTGATTTGGTTCCTAATAGCCCTATTGAAGTTCAGAGTTCAAGTCTTAATGATGACAAAGGAGGTTTTTACTATTAGGAAGAGTAGGAAATCTAGGAGAAAACAAAAGTTATAAGTCTTGGTCTTTGTAGATTTAGTTTTTTGGAATATTAAGGGTCTCAATAATCCCAAAAAATAGTTAGTTGTGAAATTTTTCCTTAAATTGCTGTCAGTTTTTTTTGTTTGCTTGATTGAATCTATAATAAAGTCCCCTTCTCTTTTGAACAATGTGTTCTCTTCCTTATTTCCTAGATGGCTTAGTTATAACAATTTAGATCAGGCTTCAAATGCTAGATTAGTGTTAGCTTAGAATCTCGACCGTTACATGTGTTCTCCTATTGTTTCTACAGATCAACTGATTCACATGGAGGTCACTCTTTTTACCAGTGATTCGGTTTTTTTTTTGTGACTTGTGTGTATGGCTCTAATAACTATAATCACAAAAAGTCTCTTTGGTCTGATGTTTCTAATATCAAGCTGAATGTGGGTAGTAACCCGTGGGTAGTTTATGAGGATTTTAATGCAATTTTGTTTTCCGAAGAGACTGAACCCCTTAGTACTTCGGCTCTTACTGGTATGAAGGATTTTAGGAAGTGTGTTGAGGATTGCGTATTGTATGACTTAAATTCTAGTGGACCTAGTTTTGCTTGGTCCAATAAACAATCAGGGGAGCTCTTCATAGCTAGAAAGTTAGATAGAACTCTTGTCAATTCGGCTTGGAGTTCTTGCTTTCCTAGATCCTATGGCATGATTCAAAATCCAAACATCTTTGATTACTCCCCTGTAGTGATTAGGGCCTTAGGAAACTAGCAGAGAAGACATTCTCCTTTCAGATTCTCCAATTTCTTAACCTCTCAGGACAATTTTCTTCATACAGTAGAAGATCCTTGGTCTTCTCAAGTTTGGAGAACTATGTTTTGTGTGGTTTCTGAGCTGAAATTAGTTAAAAACACTCTCAAATCTTTAAATTCTAATCAGGTAGGGGATGTAAACATTAGAGTTAAAACCTGTCAAGCTACCCTTAATCATATCCAAGATCAAAATGTTTTTTGCCTAATAATCCTCACTTGGTTGCCCAAGAAAATCAAGCCATTACCAATATGATTTGTGCATTAGGGGACCAGGAGTTGTTCTACAAGCATTCTTCCCGTATTAAATGGCTCAAAGAGGGAGATAGGAATACCAAAATTTTTAATAACTTTCTTTTGTTGAATAGGAATAGGAACAACATCCATTCCTTATTGTTGGGTAAGGGTCATAGGATTGTTGAGTTTGAAGAGATCCAAAAACAATTTCTAGGCTTTTTTCAGAGCACTATTGAGAACGAAAAAAACCTTTCCTCCTCTAGAGAATATGTGACAAATCTTTTTTGTTGGTTTATTCCGGTTAGTCAAAACCACTTTAACATTCCTAAATATTTAGGTGGTCATGATGCGTTGCTAGACGCCAAACCTGATCTATGATTATAATAAAGGATTGAATCCATAAGGATATGTTATGTTGTCATATACCCGTTAGGATAAGGATTTGTCATGATTCCTATATCCATTAGGATTTGTTTATGTTTTATTTTATTTTAAGTTTCCTAGTTAAGAAGGTTTTCTTGCCCAACAAAAAAAGAAATAAGTTAGCTTTAGAAAAGGATTTCAGTCAATCATTTTCCTACTAGAATTACGACTCTTATATACTATACCACATTAGGGATATAAAAGGGAGGGTTAACATATGTTTTAGGCAGCCTGAAAAGTTATTATTTCTAATAAAACTTCTGCAGGAAATTCTCCTGAGAGAGTGTCTTTTCTTGTTTATTAAATCCTAAGTTTTATGCTTGGATTTGGTTCTGAGATTAACCTAAAATCTCTACCTAATTACTTCCGTTGTGTCAATTGGTATCAGAGACATTAAAATGCAGTTTTTCCTGGATTTCTTTCCTGGTGCCTTTTTTGTTTTGTTTCTGTTCCAGCCCACCTTCCAGCTCTACTACCTAGAAAATTTTCCTATATTTCTTCCTTGCCTTTCCTCAGTTTTGTGTCTGTTTCACACCCTTCAGCCATCTTCCAGCCCTGCCTTTCCTTAGTTTTGTTTCCATTTCACACCCTCCAGCCCATCTTCTAGCCTTATCTACCCAGAAAAATTTCCTAGATTTCTTCCTTGCCTTTCCTCAATTTGTGTCTGTTCTACACCTTTCAGCCCATCTTCCAGCCCTACCTTTCCTTAGTTTTGTTTCTATTCCACACCCTCCAGCCCATTTTCTAGCCCTACTAACCTAGAAAATTAACCCAAAACCTAGAAAATTCATCCAAAACCTAGAAAAGTCGAACCAAACATTTCAGCCTTGACCAACCAGTACACATGGCTGATCAAGGAAATAACCAGAGATTTGACGAAGTTTTGGAGGCTATTAATGGATTAGTGACTCATATAGATCAACTTCTAACCATTATGGGCCTTAATCAAGCCAATAATGGAGGAATACCACTTGTGGGAACTCAAGGCAGAGGTTTACCTCAACTCCAACCTATTGGCAGACCTGATCTTCCAATGAATGCAGAAAATAGGAGAGCTCACGGGCAGAATCAGTTACCTCTTATGGAAGATAGTTCGGATGAAGAAATTCTAAACCAAGACCAACTAAGAAGAGGCCAAAGGGGTAAAGATGATTACAAGATTAAAGTTGAAGTCCCTTACTTCAGTGGAAATCTAAGCATTGAAGGCTTTCTTGATTGGATTGATGAGGTGGAAAGTTTTCAAGAGATGATGGAAGTCACAGAAGATAAACTAGTGAAAATTGTGGGCTATAAATTAAAAAGTAGTGCTAAAGTTTGGTGGAGTAATCTTCAAAAGAATCGGGAGAGAAACGGAAAACCACCAATCAGATCTTGGAGGAAGTTGAAACAAGGCCTTTTCCTTAGATTTTTACCCCCTGATTATGAGCTGCACTTATTTGATCTTTATCAAAGTTGCATCCAAGGTTCTAGGAGTATGGAGGAGTATCATTCGGAGTTCCTGAGGCTGGCAGCACGCAATAATCTTGAAGAATCTAACATGCAATAAGTTTCAAGGTATCATCTTAGAGGATTAAGATCGTCCATAAGTGAAAGGCTTGGAATGCACATTATTTGGAACGTAGAGGAGGCCTACTAGTTGGCCTTGAAAGTTGAAAAGATGGAAAAGGCACCTAAGAGGTTTGAATACCCTAGGAGATCAACTCAACCAAGTCCAAGTGAAGTGGTAGGAAAGGGGAAAGCATTAGTTGAAACATTGAAAATCGATAATGCCCCTAAAGATCTAAGAATAGTCAAAAGGAAGCCTTTTGAAGGAGATGGAAGCAGCAGTAGAGGAGTTCCTAAGAGTTCCAACCCTTATGCACCACCAAAAATATACATGTGTTATAAATGCCAAAAGTGTGGACATATCTCTAGTAATTGCCCCGAGAGAAAGATGGTCAACGTTGCTGAAAAAGAAGACTACCTTAATGAAGGTGAAGAAGATTTGGAAAAGCTTCAAGAAGAAGGAGAAGAAGAAGAAGAGGAGGAGTTTGCTGAAGAATTTGTTGAGAGCAGAGTTAATTTAGTGGTACGGAAGATACTTTGTTCATCCAAAACCAATGAGTCATAACAAAGGAGAAGCATTTTTAGATCCTTCTGCACTATTAATGGTAAGGTGTGCAACTTGATTGTAGATAATTGCAGTGATGAGAATTTAGTGGCAAGAAAGATGGTGGATCATAGGAAGATTCCTACTGAGAAACATCCTCATCCCTACACCATCGGTTGGCTTACTGATGGGCCAACATTGAAAGTAACTGAAATATGTCAAGTTCCTATTTCTATAGGAAAATCTTACAAGGCTACTGTTTATTGTGATGTGGTGGACATGAATGCAAGCCACATACTCCTAGGAAGGCCATGACAATTTGACATGAATATTGCTTATAGAGGAATAGACAATACTGTCTCCTTCCAATGGAAAGGCAAGAAAGTGACCATGCTACCCACAAATGCATCCTTTGATAGGCCAAAGACTTTTAGAAAGGAGGAAAGACATTGCTGACCCTTAGTGGGCAAGACTTTGAGAAGGAAGTTAAGGAGACCCGAGAGGTTCATGTTTTGGTGGTAAAGAACCAATTATTGGAGGAGAAAGAGGAGAAGAATGGAGCTAATTCAGATCTGGTCCAACCGCTTTT
>JANKYE010000061.1:17018-29112 GCA_032467995.1 Erythroxylum dillonii | reverse complement strand
GTTGTTGCTGCTGCAGGTGGGTTATCAGTTTATGTTCTTTATAATCACTGCTCTTCTCAAGTTTGATAAAGTCACTGACTTTGCTGGTAAATTGCTTCCATTATTTTTTCTGGTTTGGTTATTCTTTTCTAGATTCGTATTTCATATGTTTTCCTGTCAATTGTGTTGATGGATTGGCTGTAAATTTCATTCTTTTCCATGTTCTTTTGGTTCTAGTTAAGAGGAAAACAGGTTTGTTAAGAAATGGCTGGATCAGAAGATATGAAACAAGTTCTGTTTTTTTTTTTTTCCTAATATCAGGAAGCACGAATTTCATCGTACTTGCTGTGTTGACACTGGTTGTAAATGGATCATGGCATTTCAGACAGGTGAATGTGTCTTCTTGCAAGTAGAGATCTATCTAGACTTATGGAAAGTAGAGATCATATATTAGTAGTTGTACGATGAATCGTTTCTGATTTCTGTGAAGTCGGAATTGCTTGAGCAGAGCTACCTGCAAAGCTTCTCACATTCTTTTAATCCATTCTGCGCATTAAATATCTTTCTTGTTTTCTTTTAGTTACAAGATTGGTGTTTGTAAACATCTCTTGTATGTTCTATAGCAATTGTCTTATTTTCTATCAAAGAAAAGTAATCTATTAGGTCTACATTTTTTTCAACTTTCTTGGACTTATTTAAATGAATATTGTAATGGATCAAGCAATTTCTTACAAAGTGGAGAAGAATTGCTCTATACCTTCATGAAGTTCTCTCCATTGCCTCTAAGCAACAATTAAAGACGGAAGCAGCCGTTAATGTTACAGTTGCTAAAACATTTTTTCCTGAACCATGAACTTCATTTTATCATTCATAATCATAGTGTTGTATATGTTGAATTGTGTGAATTATATTGAGTCTCATTTTAGTTTTCACCCCTCATACAGTGCAAGTGGTTTCCTCATTTGATATTCCTCCTCTAACTGCAGGTAGTCTTGAGTTTGCTTGTCATAGTATGGGGTTTTCGTCTGGGATTGTTCCTATTGATGAGGTACTATTGACAAGGCATTGTTCTTGGCCTGTATGCTATGCTTCTGTCAGTAAACTCTAATTTTTAGATTTTTTAACTGTCAGGCTTTCATAACATTATTCCGAAAGAATAATTTTCATAAAAAACATTATTCTTAAAGAAATCTAAGTTTTGAAGTATGCTGGATGAGTGGGGACTAGGTTTGGCTTGCAAGATTTACTTTTACACAATTGCACAACACCAGTTGTTTCTGTTCTTCAATTATTCAAGGCTTTCAAACTCGGATCAATGGGGTAATGATCCATCAAACTATCATAAGACATCAACTCCGAACAACCAATTCAAGCTAAAACTTTCATGCTTTGATAGAATGACATATTAGATGGTCCTGCGTCACCTCGATTCAACCATTGTTAAGAAAATATGCTTCTTCTTGAAGGTAGACATCTAAGTTTTTGCATGTGAAATTATACTTATGGTAAAATTCTTCTAATTGACTCTGGATTTTGTTCTTGAATTCTGGTTCTGAAATGTTCTATACAGAATAATTCAATGGGGAGAGGACAGACGTTTTGATGAAATGCGTAACAATTTGGGGAAACTAGCAGTCTTCTGGACATTTCAGGTTTTTGAACATATCCTTTTTCTTTTTAGGAATACATCCATCTCCACATCTCAATACTTGATGCAGTTGTAGTTTGATGTTAACTTATGAAATCTCATGTGCTTAAACTTCTCTTCAGGCTATCTGGGTCTGGACTGTGAGCTTACCTGTAACAGTGGTCAATGCTAGCAATAGAAAGCCTCATCTCAAGGCTGAGGATATCATTGGTTGGATAATGTGGTCCATAGGTTTTTCAATTGAAGCAACAGCTGATCAGCAGAAACTGGCATTTAAGAACTCCCCTGAAAACAGGGGAAAATGGTGCAATGTTGGAATGTGGAAATACACACGGCATCCAAACTATTTTGGCGAGGTATGCCGTCTAGGCTTATGTACTATTATTGTGGAGCGAATGTTGCACAACTTTTCCTGTTAATTAATCTTAAAATCAAGTGTTGTTGTTACTAAAATAACTTTGAGGTTTCTACTTCCTTCTATGGAAGAGTATTACCAAACCAAAATATCACTTCACTATTTTCTCCTTTCAAAGTAGATTTATTTACTCCGCAGGACCTCACAGCATCCTTGTTAACAAAGGATGAAACCTCTTTTCTCCTACTGGCTGGTTGGCATCTAAATCACAACTGCAATGATTATGGTGGGGAAACTCATCCATATCACCAATTTTGAAGATTTATTCATAAAAATTAAGATTTCTGTGGTTTCCAAGTTAGTTTGGATTTTAAAGGAGAGGATAAGTGCACTGGCTGGCTACATAGTAGAAGTTCATCTAAGGAATGAAACCTTGACTGCAGTAATTGCTCATTGATTTATCAAAAATGAGGAAGTAGCAAGTTGAAGTTTTCCTTTTAGTATTGGAGTTCTGCTGGAATATTCTACTAAATAGTCCATATACTCTCAAACTCCACATGACTTTCCTTGGTGTTCTCTTCTAGAGAAGGACTAAAAATGTTGCTTCTCAGATTTTCCTTTGGTGGGGAATTTTCGTGGCTTCCACTACTGTGCTTGAAGGTGCTGAGTGGCTTGTAATAATTGGCCCGATCTTCCTAACACTCTTGCTTCTTTTCCTCAGTGGGATACCTTTACTTGAGGTTTGCTTCTCCTTTCTTAATATTATATCTTTATACCATAATTTGGTTAAGAAATTCAGGATATGCAACATACTGGAACAGGAATCTGCTGACAAAAAATTTGGGAATGTGGCTGCATACAGGGCGTATAAAAGAACAACAAGGTTAAACTCATTTTCTTCTTTCATTTTTTCTTTGTTTTCACTCTTTTCTTTTCTGGAGGAATCTTAACGATAAACCAATATGCTGTTTTTCAGCCCTCTTATTCCACTGCCCCCATCAATTTATGGGAACTTACCCTCATGGTTCAAAACAATATTTCTCTTCGAGTTTCCTATGTACAATCGGAATCTTCCCAAAGAAGAGTCAACATGGTGAGATTAGACAACGTTGCTTTAATTATTTATGCAAACACAAATTGATCCATTGTGCATTCTCATAATAATTAGTATATAATGAACTTATTAAATTAATTCATCCAACTTGAGGTGGAATTGCTTATTGTGAAGGCAGGATTTAGAGTTATTGCTATGTTTTGCTTGTCTACTGCATTTCATTCCAGGCCTTCTTTTTGACACAAAAGCACATTGCTATTTAGATGTGTGTGCGTGTAGCACTCATCTTTGGTTTTTCCTACTTTCTCCCTTCCATTCTTGGTTTATTTGTTTTGCCTCATCCTCCTACTTTATTCAGAATGTTTATATTCATTGGTAGAGTTTTTCTTAGAAAAATTTGGGACTTCTGATAAAAATAGCCCAAATATTTTGAATATAATTTATGCAACTTAGTGACAATAAGAGCTTTAGATATGGATCTGAATTGGTCAAGAGAAGGTAACTAGAATCCAAATGGGATTGGATATAGGTGTGTGCTTCTTTTGTCTGATGATATGGATGCTTTCTAGCGGTGGAGAGATTGATGAAAATATAGTTTACTGGATTAGTTTAGGGTGACTTAAATGAAAAAGTACATTAGGACTTTTGTGTGATAAGAAGATGCTATTCAAACTTAAAGGTAAATTTTATCGCGATTAGGCCGGCCATGCTCTATGAGGCGGAGTGATGGCCCATCAAACAAGTGCATAGTCTTAAGCTAATAGTAACGGAGATGAGGATGCTCTGTTGAATGTGCAACCTTACTAAAAGAGATAAGGTCAAGAATATAATGTTAAGAGACAAATTAAAGGTAGCTACTATTATTGAGAAATTAAGACAGACAAGACTTAGGTAATTTGGACATGTTAAAAGGAGGCACCTAGACAATTCAGTGAAAAAATGAGAGAAGATCGTACTTAAAGACTGTAAGAGGAAAAAAGGGAAGCCTAAAACAAATTGGGAGGAAGCGATACAAAGTGATATGACAATGTTAAAACTTACCGAGGCTATGACTCGCGATAAAAAACTTTGCGTATTATTATTTAGATAAAGGGTTCCTCATAAAGAGATCATTCTAGTTTTCATAAATCTTTTAACTCTTTTCTCTTGTAGTTAGCCTATACTTGTAAGCTGGTAGTAACTACTTGTTAGAGATTTAACCTAAACCTTTACCTAACTTTCTTTAAATTATTATTATTATTATTAATTTTCTCATTATCAGTATTATTATTATTTATAATTTTATTTTATTTATTATTTTATTATTATGATTTATTTTTTCCCTCTCTTTATATAGGCCATTTGAAAATAGCTTCTCTATTGGTTAAGGGTAAGATTGCGTATTATCGAAGCTCTCCATATCTCACGTTAGCGGAATTTTTACAGAATATTGTTGTATGTTTCTTTTGTATAATTAGCTCTTTGTTAGGCCTGCTATTAGCAGCTTGGTCGCTTTCTGAAAACTATTTCTTCTATCCAATGTTACAGGAAATGCTTGAAAATTCCTTTTAAGCTTGAATAAAATTGCCACCAAAATTGATGCATCATCTCAAAACTGTTAAGGTTGCTTTGTGTTTAGCATCTTATGCACAAGTTTTGTGCTTTCTAATGATTGCTGTGTCATGTGCACAGCCTACTTGAGCTACCTGAAAGTTGATTGCTTAGGTTTTGAACTCTGGAGGTATTTCATGCATCGTTGGTCTTGTCCTCAATTTTGGAGTTCATTTTATTACTAGATTTGCTTATTTTTATTACCAGATTCTCCCTTTTTCTTGTGGCTTCGATCTAAAAAGGACAGGCAAACTAGATTCTCTAAATTTTGGATTTAATTTTCACTAGTAGATTCTGCCTTTTGTATGGCTTCGTTCTAAAATAGACATCCATTTTGTGCAAGGTGGTATAGACGAGCTGGGAAGAAATCCGGGACCGACTGAAGTTGAATTAAACTTGAGACTTTGGAGTTGATAGTTCCCACTGCACAAGATGTGACAAAACTGTCCTGATTGCTTATGATCTTTGTTTATGCTTCTGCCGTGAACAATATGAGATTCAAGTTTTATCACAATTCTACCGTTAATCTTTTCAATTGAATGAAATAAAGTAGTGGTCTTATGCTCAAGTAATGGCATCCTTATTTAATCTGGCAATCAGATGGTACATTTAATCGGGCAATCAGGTATCTTCCACATGACGTACAGACAAAGTATGGAGATATTTTGATTGGGGGGAAAAAAAAGAAGAAAAATTTGCATTTACATACAACTTTTCTGCTTAAGAAGATAGTTACAATTTACTACTGCTGACTAGGAGTCCTTGGAGATGTGTCAAATTAAGGAAGACGAGACGCAAAAAGAAAAAGAATTATAAGCCTGCAGTGTTATTGATGTTCTCCAAGGAAACCACAGCACCAGATTTAAACTCACTCGATGCTTGTGAGCGTGATGTAAGAATATAAATGACCCAAAAGTGTAGGCATACAAGATAAACCAAAGACCATATTTTTGCAGCAGGATTTCTCCTTAAAAACACTGCCCCAGCCAAAAATATTGCATCTAACTGCAGAAGCAAAGATCCAAGCTGTTTCTTTCCTGTGCGCATTTTTTCTTCAAATAATGGCCTCAACTTTGATTCAGACAAGTCCCTTGTTCCTGATTCTATATCTTTCGAGCTCATCATTGACTTATTTTCTTCCAGCAACCTTGAAACTGCCTGCAAAACCATCATGAAAAGAAATGCAATGACAAAAATCCATTGGCCATCTTTTGTCACCAATGGTAACAATAAGTAAGAGTATACCTCAATTCTAAAAAGAAGAGTTGCCTTCTCTGAGGAGAGAGCCTCAACCTGGTTAAATATGCAGATTTAAGCTGTTAGTATCGTATAAGCTTGTAATTGTTTTGTGAACATATATATAGCAGAACAATTGTGAATAAGCAAACCACACTAACATAAATCTCAATCATAGCTCTGCAACAAAATGAATAATAATTAATCATTAGAGTCTCAAACCCTTGTTGATCCTTTAATATAAAGGTTGAAGTTTTGTAATCTTTTCCTGTCAATGAGAACAAGAAGTGAAACACTGTGTTTCTGGACATTAACATGAAAGGCAATCAAGTGCGCAGCTTTTGAAATCTTTGAACACAATAACGTAAATGAATTATTAAAAGAAAATGAAGATAGTTCCTCATAGTATGGTCTGAATAGAATATGAATCCCAAAGATGTAGCAAGATAAATTCATGGAATAAATTGCAGTGACTAATCCTTTCTGTTCACTGTAGTTGCAAATATATCATATATCAACCAGTATTAAATTTTATCTTCCCTCTTCGTTTTCTCAGTGCACAAACACTGAAGCTTGCATGCTCGTGTGATTGCATTCTTGAAAAATATCTAAACGAAATTCACAACCTCCTCTCTTAGGGACAGGAAGGGGACTAGCTGTTAACTGAATCTTCAAAGCCAACACTACTTCAAAGGTACTAGATGCCAACCCTTAAAGGTAGACGTTACTAAGAAGAATGTTTAACATAAAAACCTGGGCCTGTTTCTGAATTAGATGATCAGTCAACTGATTTAGCCTTCTCTTGAGTTCAATTTCTACTTCTGTTGGATCCTCCATCTCCTTTCTTGTCATTTCAATATTCACTTCCAGCTTCTTTGCCTGGAGTAAAATATAACAGATTAAATTTGTAAATTTAAGTGACCAAATGAAGCAGATCCATGCTGTGATGGAAACAACCATAAATAGAATGATCCGCTCTAGATATAACAACTAGCAGCATGAACCACTACGTATTTGTCAATCTTGGTTTCCACAATCATCTACTGCCACTAGTGAAGAACATTTTCCTTAATGTTGTGCTTGGTTCGACACTAACAAAAATGATATTTGCATTGGGATAGCGAAGCCTCTCCTAAAGCTCATACATTAGCTTTTTCCGCAGAAAATAAAGGCGTTAACAAGTTGAACTATTCATAATAGGGATTGCAAGTTAAACTGCGTTATTTTATATATCTGCATTAACTCTCAGCAAGAACTTAAAAGTGAAAAAACAAACTAAAATCTAAATAAAAGCTCTAGTTTTAGGAAATTGAGTTATAAAACAAAGCATAATGCTGTCCGCAAGCATTAAAAGAAGACTAGGGTATCATATCAACGGTGCACACATATGGAGCAACTTTAAATTGAGGAATATAGCGTCAAACCATTTGAGCTAACCTGATCTTCCAATTTTGTAATTTTATCCATTAGGCAAGAATACTCTGCTTCAAGTGCTTCACGTTCAAGTTCAGCTCCTTTGGAAGCTGCCAACTAAAAGTTTTCAGGAAAAAAAAAAGAGTTAAAAATGGGCCAAGTTTTATGCAGCACCATGAAAGGACTGCAATGCCCTCTAGATCCCAGCATGACAGAGATCATAACTGCAAAATTTTTACCCACTTGATTCAGGTAAGTTCCAGAAAAATGTGTCTTCGAGATTCTCCTCCTTAGTTCTACAATGAAAAGAAGCTTAGGTAATACATAAACAAATTTAGAGCAAAACAAAAGATCTAATCCCTCTCACCTATTATCTGAAGTTAGTATAATAAACCAATTCAATGAATGCTAAAATTCATTCATAATTGAAATTTACTTGGGTAGATTGTATAAGTTGCCCTCATAAAATATCAGGAATAAATGATAAATATTTAGGTTCTTTTACAAATTCTTCTCTTCAGATTCATGATTGCAAAAGATAAAAGTAGACCACAGTGACTATATAAGTTTGAAACTCGATAAGGTAAATGTATTTTCACTAGACACATCTCCCCTTCCCTCTATATATCATCCATTTTACAAAAGCATAGCATAAGAAACCAAGCTTGACATGCACAAAATTTGACTAATTAATAAGAAAATGTCCTTCATTGAAACAAAACGTGCAAAAGAAAACATAAAATTTCAAAAAGCGAACCAACTCTTATAATTGTTAAAATCACCTCTGGTCAACTTTGGAAATTTGATTCTTGTTTCTTGTATTCTCAAGTTTCATCTCATATATCAGTTCAATTGGTTGCTCTAGTACTACTGCAACTAAAAATATATAGCACAATCCAATCTACCTGGAAATGCTTGCACAATAATATGAGATAGAGAAAAAAAAAAAGAGAAGAAAAGATTGTCTATACATTAGTTTAAACAGTAAAATCCAATATAGCACACCTTCAACGGCCACTTCTTTTAATTCAAGCTGTTGTCGTAGTTCGGCAACTTGATTCATCTGGCCAGTAAAAGATGAAACAGTTAGTAAACTTGCAAGCAAGCAAGCAAGTTTGACAAGGACAGCTCAAAAATATCAACGCCCAAGTGATAACATTATATTTTCTATTCCAGAAAAAAAAATCAGGTTAGTTTGTTGATGATGATATAAAAGACATAGCCTAATCAATCTCCAATCAGTTTCACTAATTTCAACATAGCAGCTAGAAATATTACTATTATTATTTTTATCTGAAGCACTATGGAACCACATTCTGTGGTTCTCACAACCAATGTTTATCAAAGAATAATCCCTTCACACCCTCTCTTCTCTTTCCCACTCCTCCCAACTCTCCCAAAATTACCCCAGAGTAAAGCAAAAGTTGACTTCAATATCTAATAGTCCTTTTCATTTTCTTCTGTGTGTCTGTTCTTTTCGGATGTACACCAAACAGCACCTTTAGCTGTATCTTCTAGAACATGAGGTATACTAGTGCTTTTAGGGAGGGAAGAATATTCATCATAAAACTAGCTGAAAGTTCTTTTATAACTTACTTGTGAAGCAGTTTCATATACTCAATTATTTTACATAAAAAAAATCTCAAGTACATTTCAATGTTCTCTTAACCATAATCAATGCAACGAACATGTGTAGGCACATCAATCGAGCCTTACATGCACTTTCTCCATACCTCTAATTCAAGATTCTTCTGTGCAGTAGCAAGAGATCTAGCAAGATCAGCATTCATAGCCTGCAATCACATCAATGTTTATAAGTAACTAAATTCAAAGATGATACACTATCTGGTTCAACATCTTTGTCAGCTGTTTTCAACTGCTATAGTCCTGATTCCTGAATGATAGACCGCAGGTCAGTGAAAAGAAAATCTTAAGAATCCTCATTCCCAAGACAGTATACCTCAACTTTAGCCAAACGTGAAAGGGCTTCCATTCTGGTGTTATTATGTTTCTGTTTTTCTAATTCAACAGCTTCCATTGTTTCCATCGTGGTCATCTGCAGCTGCGAAGCCTAAGACAGGCAATATTAACCACATAAAATGTCAGCAAATCAAGGAAAGTTTGGAAAAAGAGCATCGGAGAACCAATACAACATGAATAATGCTCCTCAAACATCAAGAACAGCTAAAATTGCAGTTTCCACCTGTGATAGTACTTTAAATCCTGAGAAGTGAGGACTGCCACCTAGAATAGATTGTATACTGAATTTAAATCCTCAAGAAAGATATTCATGACCTAAAATTAATGCATGTAATCTAAATTGGTGAATGACACCAGTTCTCAGAACAGGGAAATATGACTGTACGGCAGCCATAAATCAGCCAAAAATAAAATAACATATGTCACACTAGAGGTAAAAGCTTTATTTATAACTTCACCTCTTGTACTTGTTGTTTAGCTCTTTCCTCAAGTATCTTCTCCAAGCTTTGCTTCTCCCCTTCCAATCTGGCAACCATATTCTCCCGCTCTTTGATGGCCTCCACTGCCTTAGCAGCGGCTCTCTCAGCCAAAATCTTCTCCCTCCTCTCTCTTTCTCCTTCACTCTCAGAGTCAGATGTTGAACCTGAATCAGAACCCTCATCGCTTGCTGAAAAGGAAGCTTGTTTTGGATTATCAGAGACTGTACTTCTAGGTACAACACTAGTGCCACGTTTCCCTTTCACTGTACTTGTTAACTGATGATAAACATCAGCCACTGCCTTCCTCCCATCAGATACTTTCTCTAAAAATTGTGAGGATTGATCATTTTGGCTTGTTGCTCGCAAACTGTCCAACTCAATGACATCCTGAGATTCACCATTCACTCCAATTCCATCTTTACTTTTCAATTTAACCATTGTGATGCCTGCCTCCACATCCTTACGATCCAACCCTTTCCCATCAGAAACCTTAGCACTACTCTGCAGTTCAACACTGGAAGACCTAGCAGATAAGCTAGATTCATCTCCATCACATGGTTTCCCATTCAATTTAGTCCCGGATGTGATGTCAGGCTTCTTCTTAGACTTAACCCAACCATCAGGTAGTTTATTATTCTTCTTGTTCCTATCTAGCATTGACAAATTCGATCCAGAACTCACAATCCTCCCACCATTCTTTAAACCACGAATCATAGAAGCCCCATTACTACTGCTACTACTGTTACTACGAGTAGACATCGCCGAAGGGTTATTACTAGGGGTGCTAAGCAACTCAGTCCAATCACTATCACTTAGCGTAGTTGGCTTACCTTTAGGCTGCGGACTACTGGAAGGCTCCTTCTCAGCATTATTAACTCTACTACTATTATTATTATTATTACTATTATTAAAAATACCATTAGCCACATTGCTGACACCAGGATCAATCTTCAATTTTCCCAAGTATCCAGTATCATTGCTGTTGTAGCCGTCGGTGTCGTAGATTGTTGTCTTCTTCTTTAACTGGTCTTTTAGAGACACGTTGGCTCCAGTTTTCTGTGGGACATGGAATCTCTGGTCTTCAGATCGCAAAGCCTCATTCTTCTTCAACGATTCCGCCGCTTGCTGATCGATCTGATTCACCACCATAATTTCTCACATCATAATTCAAAACAGGATATTTTTTGAAGGAAAAATAAAAAGAAAGAAAATTTAAGACAGAGAAAAAAAAATATGCCTGTTCAAAGAAGGTCTCGGCGACCTTGAGCTTGGAGGAGATCCAATTGGCCATCGTCGCTGTTTTTCTCGATCCTCAGATCAGTTGCTGTTGGCTCTGTCCAGCATTTTATGGAAATATTTAAAAGAAAACTAATCAAAATTTTAATTTGGGAGATGGTGAGATTTGAGTTGAGGAGCAAACGCGGAAGGAGTGGGATGACGACGATGGAACATGGAAGGCTCTCGCTAGCTTGACTGTGTGGCAGAAAGCTCTTGAACGACCGTACGCAGTTTTGCTGCAAATCGGTTTATAGCGTGGAAGATCTTGATTCGTCCGTCACGGAAACGGGAGCCTACGACCGAGGTACGTGTACGGAATGCTTGCACGTGATGTAACTCGCACCACACGTGCCTGACTAGGACTCAACAAAAGCAAGGATGGCTTGGGACCTAAGACTAGGATAAATATCGAATGGAAATAAAATGAGAATTGGTATCACCTAAAGATAGATAAGAACAAACAACTGTAACTTTGAATGAAAACTATGTTTGCTGTACATAAATTTATTAAAATTACATCATGTAATTATATTTAGAGAAAACTTTTTTTAATTTATGTAAGTTATAAAATACTTCAAAAACCTTTTCACTTTAATTTTATAATTTTAATCTTAATATTTAATTATTAAGAAAATACATCAGTTCAGCATTGTTACTTAGCAAAGTTTCAATTTTTACATTTTAAATCTCAACTTCCTAGACTCTCACCAACATCGTATTTCGCGGATTTACCTTTTTCCAAAAGAACGCTTCTATAAATCTAAACTCGTTCGGGTTGTCGTTTGGTGGATTTTGTTGATCATTCCTAAAAATGCTTCCTCAACGTTCACGTTATCCAAAGCTGATGTCTTTTTCATGAGGTAGGGATGACAATGGGTAAGGTTCGGTTCGAGTTTTACTCAACCCATATTCATATCCATTTTTTATGACTCAACCCATATCTATATCCATATTCATCGGTTTTTACAATTTACTACCCATATTCAAATCCATTGGGTTATTCGAGTTTTTGGATATCCATCGGGTTGTATAGCACATAAAAATATAACTTCTAAATTGAAAATATGGAGAGCAAATTTTTG
>JANKYE010000059.1:4246-19673 GCA_032467995.1 Erythroxylum dillonii | reverse complement strand
ATTAATCTATGAAAACTAATTAAGGTAATTTGCGGCAGCCTAGGATGGTGATGATCTGTTGAGGAGGACTCCAAGACATGGACAACGGCAACCAAGGAAAAGAAGATGCGATAATCACTGTTGGAGGAGTTCGAAGCGTGGACCAATCAAGAAGAAAGCAGGTGCATCGATGATGGGTTGCAAAATAATGAAAGACAAGAAGCAAAGGAAATTTACGTGCGGTAGTCCATGGGATGATGAGCGATGATCAGTGTTTGAATTAAAAAGAAAATCAAGATGAAACGTGCGGCAACCAATAGGAAACGAATACGATGATGCTGCTGGAGGATTGAGATACGTGGGCGAGGAAGCAGATTAGAATAAGAAGAAAATCAAGGTTGCGGCAGCAAGGAAAAGAGGATGTGAATAACGCAGGAAATAATGAAATAGGTTGCGGCAACTACCGGAGAAAAACCAGAAAATACGATGCTCCCCTTTGCAATCCTAAACCCCTTCATATATTGCAATCAACATTAACTTACTTCTTGAATTAAACCTGTTCGTTATCTTTATTTGACTTGATCTGGATTGAATAGTCTATCAATTTCGGTAAGAAACATCTTGAAAAGAGTGCATCAGATCTTGGATGGTTGTGTTCTAATTAGAGATGGATTCTGAAAATTTTTTAGATTTAGGATTCTGTCCTTAGGCGCGCCCATGCCTAGTCTTTGAATTTCGGCCAGACTGAAATTTTCGAATTTCTTTCCATATTTTTCATCTTTTTGATCCTTTTTTATCTTTTTGGTATTGACAAGTACCTGTGAACATTTAACAAATAATTCCATTAATTTATGAATACAAATTTCACAAATCAACCAAAATTAAGTCCAACATATATGTATTTTAATTGACTTAACAAATAATTTTATGTATAAGGATTAAATTTTAGACATAATTTTTAAAAATACAAAATTCATATTTGAATTATATAAAAAATCATTTTTCCTTATAATTACAATTAAAAAGAATCAGAAGATTGAAAATAGTACCAATTAAAGACAAACCTATTCCAAGAGGAGTCCAGCCATTCGAGAGGTTTTGGACGATATATAACCCATTTAATTTATTACTACTAATTAGAACTGGAATTGGTATCTATAAAACTGTAATATAGTCTTAATTAACGAGAACAATTAAAAAAAAATGAGCACATGTAACCTTAAGTTAGTTAATCTTTTCTTTATTTTAATTCAGATAGTCTTGATTTATAAGAAATCCAATTACGGTCCACTTGGTTAATTAAAATTTTTCATTTTCATAATAATTTTTTATTAAAATTTTCTATTAAGAACTTAGTTTTCTTTTTTTATCTTTGTTTTGTTCAATAGAGGGTAATCTGGTAGCATACAACTTTATATAAGGAGAATATAAGTAGCAAAATGAATATAGATACTAGCAGAAACTGCTCAGAGAATAGCACAACGTACATTGGAGACTAGCTTAACCATTCTAGCATTAATACAGAGGATGGCGTGGACCAAGAAACACTTCAAGTGGGGTTAATTTGATATTAGATAATCCAGGGCCTCCTCGCATATCAATTGGCTTGTTTGATGGAGCTTCAATTTCAAATCCATGCAGCAAAGTGGCAAGTGTAAGATTCAGAACTTGAAGAGCAAATGAGATTCCAGGGCACATTCTTCTTCCACTTCCAAAAGGGATCAGCTCAAAACTCTGTCCCCTGACATCCACGTCTTTATGGGTTGCTAAGAATCTTTCTGGTTTAAACTCATGAGGATCGGACCATACTTGTGGATCTCGATGAATCTTCCATGCATTTATGATAAGACGTGTCCCTGCTGGTATGTGGTATCCGCCTACATTACAGTCTTCCATGGATTCATGTGGCAACAGAGCCACCGCAGGATATAACCGAAGAGACTCTTTGATTACAGCTTCGAGATAGACCAAATTTTGCATGTCTGATTCCTTAACTTGCCTGTCTTTACCAACATGGATGTCCAGTTCATGTTGAACTTTGTTTAGTACATCTCGATTGTTGAGCAGTAAAGCCAGTGTCCAAGTTAGTGTAACTGCTGTGGTGTCTGAAGCTGCTATTATCAGAGTCTGTGAATTGGAGAAAACAAAATTGTTCTAATTATAAAAAAATTTTAAGTGTTGGTATCGACAGTAGGTATGGAATTTAAAGAGAAGGACTGATATATAGCTGTCAAGAAAAGGCATACCAGGCACGTAGTTATGTTGACAGAATCAGTATCTCTACTTGACAGATCTTTTGCATCGTCCAAAACAGACAACAGAACATCCATGAAATCTTCACGGCTCTTTGCTACAACTGAAACTTTCTTTTGTTTGTGCTCTTCTAACCATTCTCGAGCAACAATCTCAAGATTTTTCGAACACTTCTTCATCGCTCTCTCAACTCCACCCAAATCCATCCACCTTAGAAACGGAAGAGAATCTGACACGGAAAACTTCCCTGACAATTCCATAAATAGCCTCAACTCTTTCCTCCACCCACCTTTCTGTTCATCGTCACTACAACATGTATATTCCACATATCGTTTGCCAATAGTTATCTTCAAAATCATGTTCAGCGCTACGTCCCAAAACCATTTTTGCATGTCCACTAGAACCTTATTCGAACCACTCGTGCTTTTGGTCCATTTCAGGTACAATCCTTCTGCGGCTGCCTTTAACTCGGACTCTCGTACATGTTTAAGCATCTTGAGGCGGTGATTAGAGAGCAGCTCAATAATGACTATCTTGCGCATTTGTCGCCAATAAGATCCGTAAGGACTAAAGCCCAACATGGAGTAATTTTTGCCCAAAATCTCCATGGCAAGAGTTTTAGGACGAGTGGCGAAGGCTCTGTCATTGACAGTTAGGCACTCCTTGGCCATTTCCCAGTTGCTGACTATCAGAGTTCGATGTACACCAAGCTTGATGGTGAATATCGGTCCGAACTTTTCAGCCAATTTTCCTAGGGTTAAATGAGATGGCTCAGACTCTACAGCTAGAAGAGGAAGGTGACCAATAACCGGCCACCCACCAGTAACCTTAGGTGGTAGTTTCTTTTCGTACTTCTTCTTTGCTGCCACAAAACAAGAGTAAACAAATGTCGTGGGTAACAGAAGTAAAATGACTGTAACAATGGCGGCGAATGGAGAGAGTTGCAGTTGCTCCATGGTTGCTTGTTTTGGTGATCTTCTTACAGAGGAGACCAGTCTTATTTAGAAACTTGACGTGATATGTGGGTAGGATATCGATTTGACAAGTGTTTCGTCGTTTTTCTTCGCAGTAACATCAAATTTGACGAAAATATGTAAGGTGGAACTCCTGTCGCATCAAGAGTTACACAAGATTGTGCAACTGATAAAGCTTGGGAAATTGCATTTTAATTGTAAAATATGAAAAACTTGTATATATAATAAAGATTTAACTATTTTTCAAATGAAAGGTGTTTTAAAGTGTTGTGAGTAGATTTTAAAAAAAATGAAATCATCACTAAAATGATAAAGACAATTTAAAATTCTTATTTGATATTGTTTATATCAAATGGTAAAATTTTGAATTAATCACCGTTTTTGTAATTTATGTTATATATTTGATTGTATTTATAAAAAAAGAAGTTTATCTGCATGCTTAAAAACGGAAACCGTTACGTACATGAAAAATCATAATTTATAAATTTGGACGAATTGAAAACTTGATCGTTTTTTTTTTTGAAAAGTTAAAAAATTTGAATTAGAAAATATAACTCTTCAGTTTTTCAATTTATCTTATTACTATATCGCACCACTTTCTAGCCTTTTGTTTTGTAGCTTGAAAGTACAGATTAGTTCAACTAGGATGCTTTGGAAGTAGTCTTTCTAAAACTTAATTCCACACTCTTATCTTAATACTACTTAAATCTAAGATTTATTAAACTCTTGAAATTATTAATTAAAACTATTTCCTTTTTCCGTCTTCATTTAAATATCGTAGTTATTAATTTAGCGGTCAAGTTTATTATTTGAATTAATAATTCGTTATTTTTAGGAGTATAAAAACATTTAGCACCTTTTATTAGCCTAGAGGGTTTCAAGATAAAAATGTTACAGGACCTGACCACTTGCGTCTTAAAAGTTAAACCAAAGTTGAAGAAAGACGTACGTGTGCATTTTCTTTATTAGTTAATGATAATTAATCTCAACTTGAAGTTACAAAATGTAGGTATGGTCCTCCAAAGAAACGGTGCGAAATAAAGTATTATAATTGAAATGTATATCCTAATAGAATGGAAGAATACTTTGAGATAATTATTTAGAGAAGTATGACGCATAACAAAGAAAAACCTAAATCTGTAGGCCCGACAAAGATTTTTTATTTGTCAACCTATGGGATGGGCCGTTTAGAAATTAAGAAAAACGACGAAACAACGAGAACGACTTCAAAATTATCATTATCCGCTGAACGATGCGAGGACTACGAAACACCAAGAACCACTATTTTGAAATTTGGATGGGATGGATTGGTTCGACTAGTTTGATCTGATCGGTTATTTTGTCTGGTTTACTCTTAAAATAGGTTCTCAATTGAATCAGTAAAAATCGGTCAAAATCGATCAATTGAGCGGTCGGACTGGTCCGGTTCGACCACTGTTTCAATAATTTTTTTATTTTTTATTTTTGGTATATTTTTGTATTTTTTAATATTCTTAATATTATATATAATTAAATATAATTATTGTATAATTATGACGTCACATCGGTTCGATCGATAGTTGAACCGATCGAACCAATTAAACCGGTGACTAATAAAACTTCTGGTTCGATGACCAGTCCAAATTTCAAAATACTGCCAAGAATAGATCTAGTAAGAAAACGTCATGGATGACGTCTTTACTAGTTACTTGATTTCACTGGTTTTAAAGTTGAAAAGGTCAAAGTCAGTGGACATAAATTATTTTTTAATATTTTTAATAACTTATTTAATCTAATTTAAAATATTATATTATTTAAAAATATTGCATAGTATTAAAATACAAAAAAATTATTAAAATTTTAAATTTCTTTTTAAATACATAATAAAGTTATATAATACATTTTAACTTATTCTAATTGTATATTAATAATTTACTAATTTAATATTATATTTTAAACAGATGAAATTATTTATCTCTTTTATCCTTTGTCGCACATGCCCTTGATGAATTGGCACAAATGAGTGTATTCTAAAAATATTTGGTGGCCATCATGGGGCTTTTAAGTGCGGAGATAAGAATAATAGCGAGCTTATTTTGTTGGACTTTTCGGTAATGTTTGATTTGATAGTAGCTAACTCATTCTTTAACAAAAAAGAGGATTACCTTGTGACCTTTAGTAGCATAACTGTGAAGACTCAGATTAATTACGTCCTCGTAACGTGAAATGGTTGACCTAATTGTAAGGATCACAAGCTGAAACATAACACATACTTGTCAAACTTAAAATAGATTATTTGTCACGAATCTTATAATCAAAGGTTAGAAAAAGAAGAAAAGTTTTCGGAAGTACACTAGAGTCAGATAGTGGAATCTAAAAAGAGACACTTTGGAACAACTTAGGAAAAGTAATGTCTGAAGAAGAATGGAAACTAGCAGGAGATGTTAACCAGATGTGAGAGGGAGTAGTAGATCATTTAGGAAATGAAACTAAAGAGATCTTGAGAGTTTCTAAATGACCTGGGGGTAGTAAGAATAATGAATCTTGGTAGTGCAATAAAGATGTATAAGAAAAGGTGAAGATAAATAAGGTTGCCTATAAACTTTATTAGATAGTAATACAAATGAAGAGAAGGTAATTAATAGAGAGAATTACAAGTTGGCAACAAGAAAGAGGTAAAGAAGATAATCTTAGAAGCCAAAAGTAGAGCCTACAATAAGGATGTAGAAAAGGATATATTTAAGTTGGTGAGAGCTAGGGAATAGAAAGCAAAGGACTTGGATCAAGTTCATTGTATAAAAGCTCGTAGATGAAAATGATATCAAGAGAAAATGGTAGAGATACTTATATAGCCTTTTTAATAAAGGCGGATATGATAACTTGTTCTTAGGTGATCTTAGCACTTCTAAGAAATATCGTAACTTCACTTGTTGCTAACAAATGACAAGAGAAAAATATTACATGAGCTTTAAGGAAGATGAAAATGGAAGGGTAGTAGGATCTCATGAGTTACCTTTAGAGATGTGGAAGAGCATAAAAGAAGAGGGTCTTACTTGGTTAGCTTAGCCTTTTAATGTTTCACCAAAATATTGGATGAGTGGAGACTTAGCACACTAATCCCTCTTTATAAGAAAAAAGGGGACATCTAAAGCTATAACAATTATAGAAACACCAAACTACATAATCATACCGCGAAGTTATTAAAGAGGGTCATTGAGAAAAAAGTGAGAACCGACGCACCTATCTTGGAGAACCAATTTGGTTTCATGCCAGAGAGATCCACAATATAAGTTATACACCTTTTTAGACGATTAATGGAATATTATAGGGAAAGACAAAGGTACTTGCACATTATTTTCACTGACTTTGAGAAGTCTTATGAAAAGAATACCTAGAAAATTCATGTGGAGGTGTTTGGAAGCTAAGGGAGTTCCTCTTATCTATTCATGGGTTATTAGGGATATGTATGAAAGTGTTAAGACCAGATTAAGGATGATAAGAGGAGATACATAACATCTTTCTATTAATAGCAGGCTACACCAAAGATCCTCGTCGAACCCCTTCCTGTTTGTAATAGTTCATCAAAAATATCCAAGGGCATATGCCTTGATGTATGTCATTTATTGATGACATTATTTTAGTAAATGAAATAAAAGAGAGTTTTAATGTCAAGTTAAAACTTTGGAATGATACAGTATATTCGAAGGACATTAGATTAAGCAAAACTAAGATTGGGTACTTAGAGTGTAACTTTTTAGGTTGCAGGGTTATACCCAATGTGGAGATAAAGATTGATTTAGAAGTTATACGATAAAAAATTATTTTAAGTACAATGGATTTATCATATAAAGCAATGAGATAGATAACGGAATAGTTCACTGCATCAAATTGTGGTGGTTTAAATGGAGGGGTACATCAGGAGTTTCATGTGACAAGAAGTTACCAGTCAAGTTAAAAAGGAAATTTTATCTTTTAGCCATTAGGTCAGTCATGCTCTATAGGAAAATAGTTAACCCATCAAATAAATGCATGGTGGTGGAGATGACAATGCTCAATTGGATATTCATCCTTACCAAAAGAGTAAGGTCAGGGATGTAATGGTAAGAGACAATTTAGGGGTGCTAACATTGATGGTAAGATAAAGGAGAAAAGGCTTAGGTATTTTAGACATATTAAGAGGATACATTCTGACGCCCTATTGACAAAATTACAAATAAAGATTGTAAAAGATAAAGAGGAAAACCTAAGAAGAATTGGGGGGAGGTGATTAGGTATGATATGACCCTGCTAAAGCTTACCAAAGACTTGACTCTCAATAGGAAACTTTGATGAACTATGAGAAATGTAAAGGGTCTTACATAAAGATGTTATTCTTTTTTCATAAAGGGATCCCTTTTTTATATATAGGTCTTTTAAACCTTTTTCTTCCCTTTTTTCATTTCTTATGTCTTATGTTTACCCTAAATGTTTTATTTTGTTTCACTTGTCCCTTTATTTATTTCATAATTTTCTCTTTTAATTGCTTGTTTGTTTTATTTACTTACTTGTTTTCTTCCTTGTCTATTTCACTACAAGAAAATAGGTTTTTACCAACGAAAAATTGGAAATTTTCATCGGTAACATACATTTGCGATGGAATAAGACCGACAGAAACAAACGTCGTTAACTAAGCCATTGGTAAATGTTCCGATGACAATTAACCTCTGTCGGTAAATTTACGGACGGAATGGTTTTCCGTTAGTATATTTACCAATGGTAAATGTCGTTTCCATCAGTATCGTCACTGACGGTGTATCCCTTTTCATCGGTGATAATATAGACAAAATTTGATTAACTGTCGTCAAAGGTATCCATCATGTTCCGACAGAAGTATCATTTCGGTTGGCAAAACTAATGGCCTTTACCGATGGAACCGTCGGTAACTATAGTTGTAGTTAATGATGGTTCCGTCAGTAATTATAGTGTTGTTAGGGACGGTTCCATTAGGAATTGGCTATTCATTTACCGATGGAGCCCTATTCCATCGGTAACACCTCATATTGTTCGTCAAAACCCAACCTGCATTGCTATTTACCAGTACTACCTAAATGCCATGTTATATGCGAAATGTTTATAAAATTTGGACGACGTAAAATTTGATTTTAATGTCAACAATGATAAATAATTGGTATATATAAGTAATTTGTTTAAACAGAAAATGAATTTATCATTTAGCAGAAAAAGATTTCTTAGTTGAATAGAAACACATTAAATTTTCCAGAAATTGAATCCAAAGGAGTACAACAATTAATTTTACAGAAATTGAATCCAAAGGAGTACAACAATCCTATTGCCCTGGTGACTATGGATGGGTATCTGAGTCTATACGATGCTCTTCCAACCGCACAATGTCATTTTTGAGCTTATTTATGACCTCCTTCATGGTTGACACTATTGTCTCAAGCTGATTGATGCATTGTGCTGTCAGCCATCCACTTGATGTTGCTATACTTAACATAGATGACTGTGAATAACATGTGTTTCCAAATGTTCCTAGTCCGAAGATCCTTCCACGATTGTCCCTACCACCAACCACATCAAAATATGTCTGCCTCTCATCAACAGTTTGTTCATCCTAAGCCTGTCACTGAATTGTTTGTTGTATTTGGTCCTCTTAGGAGACAATGTTTCTGTTATAAATAGTGACTATAAAATATTAGAAATGAATATTAAACCATGAACTTCACATACATTTATTTCTCTACATCGGCTGTTGACGAATGTCACACCGTCATGCTTCTTAGTGTGAGTATGCACAAACAACTGTTGGGGTGTAGGCCTTATGCACATTGATTTCTCCTACATAACAATAAAATGTTGTAAGTTAAACTACAAATTATATCAATTTCGGTAGAGTTTCTATCATTGTTAGGATATTGCCCCATGTTGAACCAAGAAAATCACAACATTCACAAATCAATTTCAATTGAAAACCATTAAAGTACAAAATTAGAATATTAAGTGTAATAGTTAGATACATACTAGTCTCTCTACATGCTCGTAGTGGGTAATTGATCCTCCCGTATGAACGATAAGACTTTGTCCCCCAAGTAATAGCCCATGTTTGTTGGTCGAGTTACACCCAGATACGGACATTGCTTTAAGTGATGCCAATACTCCTATCAACGACTCCATATATTCTCAGAAATATAAGGCGGTCGTACACCAACCTTGTGTATCGCATTTATAAAGTCACAATAACGTGTACGGGCTCGCTTCTCCCAGAAACCATGTATGACCCCATCGATACCAGAATCCCAGTAAAAGTGTTTTTGAAATTAAAAGGACAACATTCGATAATATATTATCTACTATTATTTATATAATGAAAGTATGCAAATAAATGAAAAAATGACATTATTTGCATATTGTACCTCAAACTCCTGAAAGTAAAATGCCTTTGTTTCCTGGGTTATCTTCTTCCATGCATCACCATCAGGATCAATCCTCTCCTTAAATGTAGATGGCATACGTCTGGAACACATGCCAGAAGGAATCAACCTAATACAAAAACAAATAGTTATTAGTTTGTATTATCCATAAACATATGTAGTGTTACATACGATGTCACTTACATATCATTTTGTATTATGATATATTTTCTTCCATTAGGTGCTTCAAATCTAGGCTGGCGGTCATTTCCGTCATCCGCTGTTGGCAGAGTGGATGAAGGGGTAATGGTGGGTGGTGTTCCATCAGGACCAACAGTTGATGAACGATCAGCAACAGCATCTGGAGGCCCTGCAGGTGGAGGTGGTGACTCTGTTGCAGCTCGAGACTCTAATGGTCCACCCTCAGAGTAAGTACCACCAAATATCCCTTTGAACCTGAGCCGCATAACATCCCATTATCTCTTTGGTCCCATATTACTATCCTAATATTCACTGTCAGAAAATGTTGTTGCAATATAAACATTTTAATTAGTACAATGATTTTCATAAAAGTTATAATAGTATATCGCGATTTGTTGAATAATATTAATCACAAACTTCGAAATCAATTATGCGAATAAGCGTTACAATCAAAGACCAACAGTAGTAAGTTTCACAGGTTAACAATTAGTATTGCTCAAATACAACACAATGAAATGATTATATTTTGGGATTCCACGTGACATGAGAGTCGGTGAATGTAAATGAGTCCCCGATGGATGGATTCCCGAGAAAGGTCCTAGCATTGAAGAAAGCATCAATGGAAACAGTGAAGGTTCTTCCCTCACATTCAAAGCTATTAACACCTTCTTCCAACAGCGTTTCTGTTATCGCTAAACTTGCAGATCAAACAATAGGGAGTGGTTTACCTATAACACAAATCCAAACTCACTTACATATTGTCAAATTATGAAACGGTAAAAGGAACCTATCATGAAAAGTAATTCGTACGTGAATTTTGTGACGAGTTGTGGGGAGTTGGAAAGGGTCCCAAAATATCGACATTCCCTAATCCCAAATCGACCATTGTGTCATTGCTCCCGCCCCCGAAATCGACCGTTTTGTCATTGCTCCAGCCTCCCAGATCGACCATTGTTTCATTGCTCCCGCCTCCCAAATCAACTGTTGTGTCATTGATCCCACCTCCTTCATCAACCATTGGCTCATTGCTCCTGCCTCCTTTAGCATATATGTCATCTTGGAGATGCACGCAAGCTTGAAAAATGTGGTTTATACCATTGAATGTTAATAAAGTTTAAATCTTCATAAAAGGAAATTAGACTAGTATAATAAGGAAATTGACATTGTTCAGATCATACTATATACCTTGGAGCAGAAGATCGGCCATGGAAGGCAAATGCTTATTAGTTAAAGTACTTAACATTTGTCCTGCATTGTCTAATCCTTTGGCGGGGACAATTTTGCCACATTTCTCTCAACGGAATGAATTACTACCATTTGGAACCGTACGCCATGTCGACATTCCTTGATTAAGAAGTTTAATTAAATAATTGAAACAAGATATTGAAAAGTTAGATATGACTTTCGTTGTCCAATAACATATTCATAGACAAACACAAATTAATCGCTATCATCACTTAATTATAAATTACAATCATCTTCATTTTCTGAAGAATAAGATTCAAATTCTGGCTCGTCATCTGATCCCTGACCCTTCTCCTCCTGTCCTGATGAAATGTTAACATATTCGTTCGATGGATCGTTCAAAGGTTTATGATCATCATATATGTTAGATGCATTTATAAAATAAGCATCATCCTGGAACGGATCGCTTTCATTTCTTTTTTCTCCTTTTCCATGTGATTCAAAAACACCTTTAGGTTTAACTTTGCAAACCGTCAACCAATTTGACTTATCTCGTCGTAAGCTGGGAAAAGGGACATAACACATCTGTTTGGCTTATATAACACGAAAGGTTCAAATTGTTGCAATCTTCTTCGGCTGTTGATTTCAGTAAGATTGTATCTGCCATGGACTTTTATTCCAACATTTAGATTCGGGTCAAACCAATCATATTTAAATATAACAGTTTGCTTAATTGACAATGCTGGATACTCAACTTCAAGTATCTAAACAATTTTACTGTAGTAATCCATAACTTCGCCCTATATGGAAACTCCACTATTTATTGTTACCATGCCATGTCCATGATATTTTATATGAAATTTATATCCATTACAGAAATACACCAGATACGATTTAACAATTCGCAAAGGTCCCTTCGCAATAGCATAAATGAACTGGTTGTCTAATGGATTTTCTACGACTTACATAAAAATCAAATATCATATCAATAAGTATAATGTTATTTGAACACGTAATTGTTATAATTCATTCTGATATCTCTCGAACCATCCTGCAAAGTGTCTTCCAACCTCATTACTAACTTCATCCTGTGTGTTGCCCGGCATGATGTCACGTAACAATGCCTCGTATAATCTAATAACAATATTATGTTTTTTAGTTATGAACAAGACAATATTTGAATCATTGTATGGGTATTATGTTTAACTTACTGCATGAATGGTTGAACATCTTGACAATTCAATAAAATGTAAGCATGGGCAGCCTCAATTTCTTGCTCTGTTAGCATTCTTCTTGTTGCACATCCATATGCCCGCACAGGAAATGTGAAAAAGGATAAGTTACCTTCAACATCAGTCATTCGTCCCCCATCATCATTACGAGGAACTTTTCTTTCTCTGGTGTGCAAATGTGGCTCAAAATAATGTCCACAAAATGTACTAGCTTCCTCTACCAAATACGCATTACGTATGGAACCTTCAACTCTAGCCTTGTTTTTGACAATTTTTCTTCAAGTGATGCAAATACCTATATTAACACAAATATGGTTATTGCAATTTAATTGTTAAAACATGTCGTAATTACGTCAATTACAATAATTTGAATTTGAATGACCTCTCAAACGGATACATCCATCGATACTGAACTGGACCAGCTAGTTGTGCCTCGTGCGGTAAATGCTCCATACAATCAAAGAAGCTTGGCAAAAAAATTATTTCTAACTTACACAATATAATTGGAATCTCCCTTTGAAGGATTTCCGTTTCAGTGAACTTGATTTCAGATGCTGTTAAACTTTTGAAGAACAAACTTATTTCTGTTATCACCTCCCAAACCGTAGTCGGTAATAACTCCTGAAATGCGATTGGAATTAGCCTTTGCATAAACACGTGAAAATCATGACTTTTTAAACTGAATAATTTGTACTTCCTCATATCAACACTCCTTGCCACGTTTGAGAGATAGCCATCGGGAAACTTTAGACTTTTCAACCATTCACACAATATTTCCCTTTGTTTTTTGTCCAAAGTGTAACATGCTTTCGAATATTTCTCAGTGCGAGGATCTCGATGTAACTCATTTCTTCTACAAAAAAATTACAAATCAACTCGTGATTTTACATTATCTTTTTTCCTCCCTTCAATGTTCATGATGGTATTAAACAAATTGTCAAAAAAGTTTTTTTTTTCAATATGCATCACATCTAGAATATGGCGCATCAAATTCGTTTTCCAATATGGCAAATCCCAAAATATGCTTCGTTTTCTTCAACCAAAGTTTTTACCGATGGTTGTGTTAACTTCATCGGCCTCAAATTCTGTTACTTTTAACAAGCCTAACTCATCAACTTTCTGCAAAATCGCTTCACCAGATTTGTAAGGTGGAGGAGGTGTTTTTACCATCTTATTCTTAGTGAACTTTTGTTTATTGCGTCTAAATGGATGATCTGCAAGGAGAAGTTTCTTATTATTGTCAAATCAACACACTTTGCCCCCGTTCGGAAGATAAAAGGCATCAAAATTGTTACCACAATAAGGACAACCTAGTTTTCCTGCTGTGCCCCATCCAGACAACATGGAATATGCCGGAAAATCATGAATAGTCCACATTAATGCCGCTTGAAACACAAAATTCTGCTTCTTAGACACCTCATATGTATGAACACCATATGCCCAAAGATGTTGCAATTCTGATATCAATGGTTATAAGTAAACATCGATTTTATGCTTCGGATTTGAAGGCCCTGGCACAATCACTATCAAGAACATATATACGTCCTTCATACACATCCATGAAGGCAAATTATACGGAGTTATTATGATTGACAAAGATGAGTATTACTGACTGGATTGACCAAAAGGTTGGAAACCATCCGTCGACAACCCTAACCTTACATTTCGACTTTCTGCTGTGAAGTCAGGACGGGTGTCATTGAAATGTTTCCATGCCAGTGCATCTGAAGGATGACTCATTATTCCATCTTCCTGTTCATGTTCATGATGCCATCTCATGTGCGATTCAGTTACATCAGAAGGATAAAGTCTTTGTAGTCTAGGAGTTAGAGGGAAATAGTACATCCGCTTCTAAGGTACTAATTTTTTTTTCATTAAACGCTTTCTAGGCTTGAACCTTGGTTGACCACGAAATTTGCAATCTTCTAATTCGACATCATCTCCCCAATACAACATGCACTCTAATTTGAAGCAATCAATCTTTTCCACAGGCAAACCAAGACCTCGAATAAGTTTTTTCATATCGTAAAAACTATCAACCATTGTATGATCAGGAGGCAATGATTCGTTATACCACTCAAGAATTTTATTAAAACTTTGGTCCGATATATGACCTTTAGACTTGATGTTCAATATTCGCGCAATTGACGACAATTGGGTCATTGTCTCACAATGTGGTCATAACTCTAGTCTGTTGACTGAAGTAAGACAAAAATGTTAAGTCAAAATGACTTTACGTTTAATAAAGTTTTGATGACAAGCAAAAGAAATGAAAAGTAGATGATAGCTAAGAAAAAGCAGACGGAAGATAGCTAAGCAAAAGTAGAGGGAAGATAGCTAAGCAAAAAAAAAAAAGCAGACGGAAGATAGCGAAGTAAAAAGCAGACGATAGCTGAGCAAAAGCAGACGGAAGCAAAAACAGACGGAAGCGAAAGAAGCATCAGCTTGAGTTAGTTATAAGACTCAACTGAATAACCGTTTCTTTAAAGAATCAAGAAGTAGTTGGAGACGGAGGCTATAAATAAGAGGTCGAAGTCGAAGACTACACACAGATACACATATACACAGATAGACATACATACACAGATACACATATACACAGATAGACATACATACAGAGATACACACAAGTGAAGAGATTACTAAAAAGTCTAGCAATTTTTGTGACGAATTTCTGTGCAAAATTACTGAGTGCTATTATGTTATTGTAACAAGTTCAAAACACTGATAGTGATACATATAGCCTAAAGAGGCTATGAGTAAAAGAATACTCATTGTATTGAGACTTAAAGAGGCTCGAAGAAAAAGAATACTTGTAAAGCTTTAAGAGATAGTGAAATCTCAGATAGGCATCTGAGAACTGGACGTAGCCCACGGTTTGGGGTGAACCAGTATAAAAATTAATGCATCAAACTCTCTCAACTCTCTCTTAATTTTTACATTGTGATTTTCAATATTACTTCTATACACAAGTTTTAGAAAATCATTTACAACCTTGTAAACATCAGTTCTGTAAGATAAACTAGTTTTTGAAAATAAAAGAAGTTTTGAAAAGGGTTAACGAAAAATTTTGTTACAATTCAACCCCCCTTCTTGTGCATCTATATATATCATTATTGATTACTATATTAATGTGCGATTCACTTCAATTGGTATCAGAGCAAGGTGTTCAAGGATCACTCTAACAAAGTGTGAATTAAAGAGAATGGCGGAA
>JANKYE010000053.1:74342-92230 GCA_032467995.1 Erythroxylum dillonii | reverse complement strand
TTTGATTTATTCAAGTGTAATATTTATATTGTATATGTTTTATTATTATTATTATTTAATTGAAATATGAAAAAAGATGTTTTATTGAAAATTAGAAAATTAGAAAAAAAATTATTTCTGAATTAGTTTGAAGATGGTTACATGTTGAATTAATGACCAAAGATGAACTTTGGGATTGGGTTAGGTGGTAGTTAAAGTGGTTGCCTTTATTACCGACAAACACCTTATATTTCACGTCGTGTTTTGTTTGAATATCTGAATGAACAGCCAATATATCTGCTGAATCAGATCGCTTTTTACATTGGACAGACATGAACAGTCGTCCTGTTTCACTTATTCTTTGAATCGCATTATCACTTAGAAAACATACCGAGAAGTCATTGTTACACCCTACCAACAGCATCTGTTATCAGTTTACTTTTTGCCATGTAAGGGAAAGAGGATTTTTAGTTTAATATTATAATATTTTATTTTGTATCATAAATTTCAGTCATTTATTTATGTAAATTCTGTATATATTTATGTAAGTCTAACGCGAGATCTACATAAATAAATGACTGAAATTTATGAAACAAAATAAGATACTATAATATTAGATAAAAGATCCAAACTCTATACGAGAACTGATTAACAACAGTGGCATCGAATCTACTTCTCTTAATTCGTCCCATCCAATGTTTGGCAGTAGGAAATATAAAATTGCCAATGTTCTCGAGGAATAAACATATTTAAAGTCACCTGGAAGCAAAATCTGACGAGGCAAGACAACGACATGATCATGACATAAAATAGTTCTGATAGGTCTCTCGTACAGGACAACTCTGGATTTTCACAAGTGCTTTCATGGAGTTTTTATCTATTACAAATCCACGCGTTTTTGTAAGAGTAAAGAAAAAAGCATAAAATGTTTAGAGACTGAGAGTATATCAGGAATAATATGATTTTTTTTGGAAATTACCGAAAATAAGATTCTTATAGAAAACTTAACATAATAAGATTTAGATAAAAGACATCACATATATACAAATTTTTTATTATTATTACTATTTATTTATTTCATTTTTAAACATTATTATTTTAATATGTATATGTATTTTTGATGTGAGTTAATCGAAAATAACTTTATTATTAATAAAAATAAAGTTACTCATTATTGAACTTTTTCATACTTCCCTTATTAACCAAATTAACAATTATTGTTATTGTTGTTATTCATAAAGAAAGCAAATTTCAAAACTACACTCCAAAATCGTATATATATATGTCATTCTCCTTAACTTCTGCTACATGGTTGCTTACTAGGTTTGTGCCCTACACTGTTGTTACTAGAAACTGGTCTTTTTATAAGTTCATAACAGTTTTTCCATGTTCTTGGGTTGAATTCGGAGTCTTTGATCTGATCTTTTAGGTGCATAAGAAAAGCAGCTGATCCTTTCCAAGATCTAGCTCACGTGACTTTCATCAGGTAAAGCAAATGAACTTACATATGATTAAGATTATGATTCTGAGTTTGTTGTTTCAAGATTACCTGGTTACAACCTTAATATATCTGGTTTGTTTGTCAGGTATGATGACGAAGAACTTGACCGTGTTTCAGAAATCATCTTCCAATAAGCTTGGAAGTTCTGTATTATCTGCCTCCAAGGGATCCATTCCTATAGATGAAAACTACAATTCGTGGCTGGTAAGTTTTACGTAAGATTAATGTTCTCATACGTAACAATTACTAGAAATTTGTGTTTTTTCTTATTAGAAATAATAAATTTAATTATTAAAAATAATGATAATCCTACTAAAATTAGTGAGAATATAAATGATTTTTTGCATTAACCCTTTTAAATTTTAAAAATTAAATGTATATAATTTTACATTATGTATTATCATAATTATTTAGTTAATAGTGTTATACTTTATATCTCTGAGTGGTGTAATTCTACATACCTAAATACTTTTTTGATAATAGTTAGTTTTTTTTAATTATTTGCATTAATCACTAGAAATTTATGTTTATTTCTAATAGGAAATAATAAATTAAACTTTAAAAATAAAGATAAGTATATATTATAATTAAGGTGAGTACATAAATAGTGACGAATTATAATCGTTTAAATGTATGTATTGAGTAGAATAATAATATTGAAATATAAGAGTTTTAAGTATAATTATTTAATTATCAGTGTGTATATATATATATATATTAATAATAAGATTGATCTCTAAATAATGATGCATAAGAATAACCACTAAACCACTTAGATATGGAATCTTAAAATACTCTTGTAAAGTTAGTTTCTCAGTGTTCTTGCATGCAGAAGATTCACTGTTCGTCAATATTCTATCTATTTCACAGTTTGAATCAGCCAAAACCCTTTTGAAATCTCAGGTGGAGCATCCTTCCGCGTTAAGCGTCTTTGATCAGATGATGAAAGAAGACAGAGGGAAGAAGATCGTTGTGTTTTTAGATTACGACGGTACTCTCTCACCAATTGTAGATGATCCTGATCGTGCCTTCATGTCTGATGAGGTATAAAAAAGATAAAAACTCTAGATATTTACAGTAGAATCGGATCAATCATGGGCAAATTGTGAGATTATTACATATTCCTTCATTTCCATGCAGATGCGTGCAGCAGTACGTGAAGTCGCCATGTACTTTCCAACAGCTATTATCAGTGGTCGGAGCAGAGACAAGGTAATGTCAGAATTTTGTGTTAGTAATCATGTTTTTCTTCAAAAAAAAAAAAAAAAGACCGTGGTTTCTAGTACTAACTTCCCCTCTGTCGCGGGCAGGTTAAAGAGTTCGTACAGTTAAGTAATGTATGTTATGCTGGAAGCCATGGAATGGACATTAAGGCACCTCTCAGGCCTGTCAGGTCCTGTGATGGCAAGTCCCATACAATAGCTCACGACAAGAAGGTACATGTTGTGTCTTATTTCCTTGGTTTCAGGAAGGGAAACATTGCTTGTCTGGTAGGTATTTTCTATGAATAAAACTATTGACGACAAGCTTTGTTCCCATCTTGTAGGGGACTGAAGTTGTGTTTCAACCTGCTAAGAACTTTTTGCCTGCAATTCAAAAGGTGAATCCAACTTTATGCAGACTATTTTATTATTATTATTATTATTCAGAACAGTAAGTAACATTCATCTCTTTAGATCATAACTGAACTAGAAGAGAAAACCATGAAGATAAAAGGCGTACGGATTGAAGACAATAGATTTTGCATATCTGTACACTTTCGACATGTACAAGAAGAGGTAAACTCAAAAGTTATCCTCAAAACTTGATGTCTCTTAGTTTTGAAAAAAACCATAACATTTGGTTACTTTCAGGACCAGGAAATGCTGGAAGAGAAGGTTAAGTCCATACTGGAACATTATCCAGAGTTCCACTTATGTTGGGGTAAAAAGGTTAGGATCCAAAACCAAAATCTTTCATCCTTGGACGTGTATGACAAAATTCAAGATTGTGTCTTAACGAAAATGCTTGTCTGAAACCTTTTTTTTTTTTTTAAATATAGGTTATGGAAATTAGACCAACAATAGAGTGGGACAAAGGGCATGCGTTGGAATACTTGCTCGACACTCTGGGATTAAGCACCCCCAACAATGTGATTCCGGTGTATATTGGAGATGATCGGACCGACGAAGATGCTTTTAAGGTACAGCAACACAGAAGAAAGTTAAAACTACCGACAAAACGGAATACAGTTCTTGTAATAAGTTTGATTTTCTGTGTCGTCACTGGCTAATCATTATCAACACAACATTTTCTAATACGACTTAGAACAAATACTGACGTGTGAACTTGGGAACACGAACATGTTTCTGTGGCAGAATCGAGAGTTTTGTATGTTCTTACCTTATGCAAGTGTTTTTTTTTTTTTTTGGTTCTTGTCTCAGGTAATTCAAAGGAGAGATCAAGGGTATGCAATAGTGGTATCTAACGTTCCAAAAGACACCAAAGCTTCCTACTCTCTCTACGACCCATCAGAGGTCTTGGCGTTCCTGTTACTCCTGGCAAGATGGAGAAAGTCATCGAGTTCAAGTAGACCACAGGCTCAGATCTGGGGTATAGGTGACTAGCAACCATGGATGGTTTTGGATAAGCCATGGTTGACCTGAATAAAGAGAGGCTTATTCACAGACAAACCCAGAGAGAATACGAGTTTTTTAAGTTACTCTGATGGTTTAAAAGTTTCCTGTAATTTATAATTTATAATATATGTTTATCTTGTGTCTGCCTTGAAGCTTGTAATTTTGGTTTCCAAGCTTGAAACAAGTGGCCTGTAATTAGTGACTACTGCCTTTGTAATCTTCTGTTAGTTACAATTGCAGGCACTTTAGTGCTGAAAATTTAAGAGTTAAACCCCAACCTCACTGGTTTCATTCAAGTAAATGATGCATTTGGATACTTGTTTTTGCAGGATTGATAAGTATTCTCAAGTTAGAAATTTCTTTTATTTTCCACGCATATATATTCAAAGAACCAAAAGTGGAATTAAAAGGCCAATAATGCATTCAATCTTCAACCAATTGTGAAGCTTTTAAGAGGGTGTCAATCACTTTCTGTGAAAAGACAAGACAGTTCGAAAAATCTAAGCATATGCATCGATGCTTGAATCGATTTAAGGTTACTTGACAAAGTTGCTACTGTTCTGAGAAGGTTTCCTGGTCACACAAACCAAAGGAAGATTATAAAAATTTTGGCCTCTTCAGGTCAGATTCTTTACGGGTTCCTTAGCATTGAGGACCTGCAATTTAACCACTGGAAGAGACTTAGCTCGAAACCCTTTTCAGTATAAAAACCAGCTGAAGCATTGCCAGGGGACAACCAACGAAATTCTGGTTATTAACTGCAATAAACAGTTCAAGATTCAGTAGTCCAAAAACTACCTAATGAGAGCTTGCATGAACTGAGAAGAATCTTGCAACCTCTCTTTGGATGATGTTTGAACTACTGAGCCGTGACCGGTTTATCGCAGTTTATACCCTTCCTTCATCTCCAAAACATTAAAAAAACGATCCATACCGTAACCCTTCCTTCATCTCCAAAACATTAAAAAAACGATCCATACTCTTACGGTAATGTTATCGTCTTCATCAACTCCACCAATGTATATATATATATATAGCCCCTGTAAGTTTACGTATCAGTCCACTGTCCACAACATTGGTCCTTCACCTTATCTAGGTAGTTGAAAGACTGTTCGTGTCAGTTTTGACTTTCAGGGAAAGAAAGTTGGTATCACACATTTAGTGCAGATAGGAAACAGTAACAGGTTGGTATCACACATTCAGTGCAGATAGGAAACAGTAACAGGCACATCACACATTCAGAGCAGACGGGGAAGAAAGCAACAGGTGTATCATGCATTTAGTGCAGATAGTTAAGAAAGCAAAAGCTTATATATTCTTGTGTGTGTTAGTATTCTGGGATCTTGGATTTTGAAGGTTTAATGAAAGAACCGAGTCTTTCTCAGTTATCAACATGGTCATAACAGAAATGGCATCCTGAGTGTTCACTAGTGTTTAAAGGATTCAAAATTCCTATATCACCACTTTTCTCATTCCATTGTCTGTGTTCCTCTCCCTCCTATTCTGTTCAAGCAAGTGCTATGACCTGTCTTCATGTAAAGTTACTTTTATGTCGTATTCTTCTACAGATTTTAGATCAATTAGAGGTTTTCAACATGTCTTTCATTAACTTTCACAAGGGTGATCAAGAATAAAGGCACAGACCAATTTTCATGTGTTCCATAACACATTAAAAGTGCTCCATGCTTTTGTTCTCATCACTTTTGAAAATTGATCTGTAACCCAAAGAGAAGTGAACAAGTACAAGATGCTTTGAACTCGTCAAATGGAACAGCAAAATTGCATGATCATTATGGTCGTTAGATCAATGTTCTACAGAAAAGGAGAGGAAACTAGAAAAGATAATAAATAATATCCTGTACTCTGCTTCTAAGTCACTGTACAGCATCTCCTCATTATAAGTTATTTGACATGAGGGGATTAGGCCAACACAAAGTCCCCTTCCTCCTGCAGTTCTTCTTCTTGCTCAGGCAGCTGCCGTTGCCGGAAAGGGCGTAGAATACGCTTAATCTCTTCCGAACTGAGTGTTTCACATTCCAAAAGTGCATTGGCTAAAGCATGCAATGCTTTCTCATGCTGTAACAGAACAAAATCCCCCAAGAGCCCAAGAGCAAGCAAAAAAAAAGTCAAGTGATTCAAGAATCTTCAAGGGGATACAACAGAAATCTTCATGTCTTTGCTTAAAACAACACAAGATATCAAACTTGTTCTACTCAATCATCTGGACTAAGCTCATAGGAAAATCTCAAAAGATTCTGATGAACATTGATCTTCTACAAGAACATTTAAATCCTAGGTCTTTCTATGTAAATTCTGGACGCCATTCAAAAACGGAGCTAAGTTTCTACAGAGTTAAATCCTGTGAGCTCAAAAACCTTTGAAAAAGCTACACCTGGCTGATGCATTTATCAACATATGTTCAAATAGTAGTGCATATTCATAAAGCAAATGCCATACAGGTTAATCAGTACCAACCTTCTTCAAAAGAAATTTTACACGATCATATGCTTCTCTAAGGATTTTCACCACCTACAGGGATCAAGCAGACAAATTTCAAATTTGCAAAGGAATTATCACCCTTATGCTATATGGAAAAAAGAAAAAAAAAACTCAAAATACATACTTCTGCATCAATTTGCGATTGCATTTCTGAACTCGATCGCTCTTTGATATGAACAGGTCCAATTGCGTCACTCATACCACAATTTGACACCTTCAGAAAGATAAATCAAAGCAGAACACAATTGAATATCTGATTACCACTTCATTCCATACTATTGGAGATCAACAATGCAAAGAATTGGATAAATAAATTAACTGGACAACCTAGGATATAAGACAGGACCGAACTTCTATGCATATTACTAACCATGTAATGGGCAAGCTCTGTAGCTGTGTGAAGATCACTACTTGCTCCAGTAGTAATGTGATCCTGACCAAAAACGAGTTCTTCAGCTGCTCTACCTCCCATGCAAACATCAAGACGTGCTAACAACTGCTTCTTGCTAACCGATGTCTCGTCACTTGAGGGAAGCTGGGTGACCATTCCCAAAGCAGATCCACGGGGCATAATAGTTGCTTTGTGAATTGGATGTGCACCCTCAGTATTTAAAGCTACAATAGCATGGCCGCTCTCGTGATAGGCAGTCAGCTGAAAAGAAATGCCACAATGTCACAAACTAGAAGATTGACTTGAATATATCATTCTGGGAAGCAAACATGGTTAACATCAAGGACAATGGTAAAATTGGATATTTTATATGATTATAGTAAGCTCATTTGCAGCTATTAAACTTATATACGAAGATCATATTATTCACACCAAGAATAGCACTTATCCAAACCCTGTTCAGCTGGATCAAGTACAATACCTTCTTTGAATCTTCAGATAAGTACATTGTTTTCCGCTCCGTGCCCATAATGATCCTATCTTTTGCAAATTCCAATTGTGCCGCAGTTAACTTCTCTGCACCTTCAACAGCAGCTTTAATGGCAGCAATGTTTACTAAATTTGCAAGATCTGTTTTCAAGAAAGAATACGAAATGAAGAGGTTCTAATAATCTTGAGCAGTAAACAAGAGGGCACAGAATAATCAACTATCAATTTCAACAAAAGAATAGAGAATTAAATAAAGATTAACCTGCTCCATTGAAGCCAGGGGTGCCACGGGCAATCGATCTTACATCAACATCATCAGCCAATGGTTTGTCTTGCAAATAAAGCTCTAAAATTTCTTGTCGACCCCGTACATCAGGATTGGGAACAACAATCTGCAGCAGCCAAAGATCAACTTCAACATCCAAAAGATATGAAGATATGCAAGAGCAGGAGTTTTTCCTCTGGTTGCTCATGAAATGAGCTCAAAATACAAAACTGAAATCTCTTAAATAAAATCATACAAGAAGGCAGATCCAATGAGATAATCTAGCTCAAGAATTCCAAAAGCAGACGTTTGAAGTTTCTGTAAAAGGTTTCACTTTAGAGTTGCTTATAAATTTATTTCCAAGAGAACGAAGGAAACTCAGTAGCTTACATGTCTGTCAAACCTACCAGGCCTTGTCAAAGCTGGGTCAAGGATGTCAGGTAAATTTGTTGCAGCCATTAATATGATTCCCTGCAGTTAATTTTGTAAATTTAGAGATCCAGGAGGAAACTCCTTGATACGAAACTATTATAGTTAATGGGCACCTCATTCTGTTCAAAACCATCCATTTCAACAAGTAGCTGATGTAATGTCTTCTTTGTATGGCCTTCCCATTGTTTTCTTGTTGAGCCAACAGCATCAATTTCATCAATAAAGATGATGCATGGAGCCTATGATAATTAGCTAAAATTGTCAGCCGTATTATTGGGGTGGCATCAATAAAGCTTGTAGCTTTATGGACCGTAGAATATGAATATCAGTAATCAAGTATAAGAAACCTTTTTCTTGGCTGCTTGAAATAAAGATCTTACACGGCGAGCACCAACTCCAACAAACCTGCCACAAAATGAATGAAGGAAACTTAAACATCTTCAAAACAGCAAATATTGCTTAACTAACATCTTCAGACCATCAGTTCCAAGTGAGAGAGAGATACTTTTCCGCAGTAGCACTTGCAGCCTACATCCCAATAGACTAGTGCTACAAATAAAAGAAGTATGCTGAAAGTAACATGACATAGAGTTGGGTTTTAGAGAAACAACATCTATTGCCAACTTGTTACTCCAAGAAAAGGGAGGACCTAGAAAAATAACTAGGCCTTATTATCACTAAGCAGCAGCAATTGATTCTCTTACATTTCCTCAAATTCAGATCCCGCTCTATAGAAAAAGGGCACTCCTGCTTCTCCAGCAATAGCCTGAACGTTCCAGAAATCATTGCCAATCACCAACATGGATGTAGATGAAGAATATTCGTCAAAAGTAACCACATGTGTTGAGGAAACGAAAAGGTGGAATGTTCGAACAATACATCAAGAGATATGGATACATGAGAAGACGGAGCAAATTTATTGAACTAGGGCATGGAAATAACGGAACGATGAACTTGCTCTAACAAAACCAAGGAAGCAGGTCACCGACAAGATAGTTGGAATCCCCAAAGCATGTTATATACAACATGCTTAATATTAAATTGTATAAAGGTCAAAGCCATATTTCAATTCTTAAGATGTGCAAAAGCTCAAAAAATGGAGTTTTACTTGGTTGTGAACCTTTAAGGTGCATTAATTGGTCGAGAATTTTCCCTAATTAAACAGAGAAAATGCATTACCTTGGCAAGTAAAGTTTTTCCTGTACCAGGTGCTCCTGTCAAGAGAATACCCTGTATTGTAGTATAAAAGTTACAGAACAAGCAAATAATAGATAAACAACAAAATAACTAACTACTAGTTAAAGCATTCTCTAGCTTGTGAATGGGATTAATTATGCTTCTACTGAGGTGCCAGAACCAAAGCAGAGGGGTAAAAATTGAACTAACCAATGGTATAAATGGAAAAAGGATCATCTATGCACCATGTCAGCCCATTGAGGCATGCCACTAAATTTGCAAAAAGTTCTCAGAAAGGTTGCCACAAGTTTAAAATGATGCTTAAAAGAACCTGGAATCGGTAGCCAAATCTTACCCCATTACCAACCTGCTTAGCAGTTTTACACTCGACATAGTACAGTATGGGTATGATAATCTTTGTAATCAATTACCAGATTCTCCCAAAGGAATCCAAAAGATAGATGCTAATTTTATTCAAAAGGCAATGTAGAAATAACATTTTCTTCTTCCATGTCTTCAGCAAATAAATGGACTGCACAAACCTTTGGCAACTTCCCCCCAAGGCGAGTAAATTTTGCTGGATTTCTCAGGTACTCCACCACTTCCTCAAGCTCTTGTTTTGCATCATCACATCCTTTGACATCCTTAAACGTTTTGACATTCTGCAAGGAAGGAAAAAGAGTTAAAACAAACCACGTAACCAACTACACAGATAGTGTAGAGCAAGACACAAAGTGGATGATGATATCCATTAAGTCAAGGAAAAGACCACAATCATGAGGTGCTACGTTCAACTGAAACTCCATTTGTTGTTTCCTCTTGTTCTAATTTTCTCTTTATTAAAGTATTTTCCAACTTCCACATTGATCAAAACAGGAAAAACAACAAAATCCAGTACAGTAAAACAGCTACCAACTCAAAACTACTGACAGAAGAATCTGAAGAAACTAGAAATATTCAGATTACAATACTGTAACTTACTTTCTCGGGCATAACATCTCTATTCAACTCCTTAGGTGAGTAAGAAGAACCTGTACCAACACCAGAAGTTCCAATACCACCTAGGCTCCCTATATACTTTTGAAGAAAAGCAGCTCCCAGTAACCTGAAAATCAACTTCTACACATAAGTAAATTGGCAACAAAAATTTAACCATAAAGAAAAGAACTGTAGAACAGAAAGACAGCAACCCATACCAAAGTAATCCAACAGCAACAGTAAACAAGACAGTCGACATAAGCTCGTGAGCGAATCGTGACTTGCTTGACACTTTCTTGTCAACCTTCCATAAGAACAACATCAAACAATGCCAAAACAGAGCATTCAAACTCCTGAATTAAGGAAATAAACTACGTGATATCTATAGAAATCTCACCATCACCACATGCAATGGTTGCTTCTCAGACACTCCAGGGTTGCGAAAGGGCTCATCTGAATTCCGTGAAGCTCGTTGCTTCAATTCTTGCAACAATGAAGGAAGAGTTGAAGGTTTTCCTGAATGTTGATCAGGAAGATAATCTGCAATAGCATTGGTAACAACAAGAGCTCGAAGATACTCCACCACTCCACCGCTATCGACTGTGTGTTCTCTGCTCTCAAACCTCCTAATCACATGCTCAGGACTACCCAACAATTCCACTTTTTTTCAATTACCAATTCATTTTCATTGTTAATTCTATCAGAAGGCTAGTAGAAAGTAGAATAACAGTAAGAGACCTGTGTTTATTGAGCTCAACCAAGAGAGCTGTCTGCTTGAGGGCGTCCTTAGGATTGGCGTCCGCCTCCGCCATCAGACGATCCAAACGCTTTTTCTCTTGGCGCCAGAGCGGCCACCAGCTCAACCAATCAGAACTCAACAGTTCATCCACGGCTCTTCTAGTGGTGGCCCACAACCCCGTCAAGAACACAAGTAACGGCAGTTTCCGATTAACTCCGTCACTCTCCGACAGCTCCACCTCGACTTTGGGCTCCTCCTCCTCGGAAACCGAAGCAGGCAAGTGATCGAGCTTGGAAACATCGGAATCGGAACTGGAAACGATATTGTTGTCCGGGTGCAACGCAGACCAAACCAAGGGAAAATCAGATTTGAGAGAAGTGAAGAAACAAAGTTGAGATAAAGAATGAGAGTAGTGGTGGCGGTGGCGGAAGAGTCGAGGAGGAGGTTTAAAGAGAAGAGAAGCTTGTAGAGTAACAATGGCCATTGTTACTAACAAATCAAAACCAAACTCTCTTATCTCTCACTCTCTCCGTATCAGGTGCGTTTGCTTGAGGAGAGGAGAAGAAGAAGAGAGGTTGGTCGAGAACCACACGAATGGAGTGAGAAGAAAAGTATTACAGAACAGTAATCTTATCATCATTGAAGATGGCGCCGCCGGTTCCTTGCTTCCTCATTGGTGTTACATCCTAAGACATTTTATACCTTAGACCCACATCAAAGTTTGTACTTTTTTGGAGCTTTCTGTTTCCATTTTACTTCGAGCATCCTTAAATTTATCGAATCCGAAGTCAATTTTAGTTTCTTTGTTTTTTCCGAAAGAGGCAAGTTACGTGCAGAACATAAAGAAGACTCAGTACCTACACTAACATGAACGTACCTAAAGAGCATTTCAGATTCTAATGGAGAAAGTAGACATAAACAGAAGAAACATAGCTCATGCATTATCACCTGAAAGGCAAAAGCTTTCCCTGTCCAAGGGTAAAGTTCAACCCCTTATGGCCGATTTCATAGAAACAACAAACACTAGTATTTTCACAATCCAAACATAATGTCTGTATTCATATACTTCACAATATCTAAGAAATCATAATTCGATAGCTGGGCAGAGTAAAGCTGCTCGAATCTAAATGTTTGCATGACAAGACCTCAGAAAATTTGAAAGAAAAGATAACATTCAAATTGTCACAATATTCCAGGGAGAAGCTCTCTCCAAATTGTTCATCCCAACATTTGCAAGTCATTAGGTCGACACGACTAAAGATGCCTATTGCATCCAGTTAGGTCTGTACGGTGGCATTGCGGCTGGGTGTTGTGGGCCAGAGTGAGGATCTATTTGCATCATTCGATGCCCCATTTGTGGTGGCATATTTCCAGAAAGCATGTAAGGATGGCCGTTCATCGACATAGAATTAGGTCCCGTGGACCATCCAGCAGAAGGTGGAGGCATTGGTGGATGCTCAGTGGCTGGGGCAAAGTGAGTTCCTCTGTATGGATGAGGAGGGCCAAATTGTTGAACTGGTTGGTGCCCCATAACTGGAGGCTGAGGGTTTAATATGGCAGGGTTCGGAATTGTATAGTCTCTGCTCCGATCATTATTGACCTGTAATCATTATAGCAAGCTCAAATAAATGTTCTGAGGAACTTCTGGATCCCATATAGATCAACAAAGAATAGAATATACAAAATAGAATTCACCCCAGGATCTTCCAAAATCAGCCCGATCAATAGGCAATTCCTTCTTTCACTTAATAAGACAATTTGTTGGCACCTTATTCACAAATAGTAACTGATTTAAAAAAGATATAGTTGCATACCTTTATGCTAAGATCGTTGTGACGAGAGTATGATATATGAAGTTTGCAAAACCCTCCATCATAGATGCAGTGACCTTCCAATGCTTCCTTGGCAACAATAGCCATCTGAACATCTTCAGGTAACAGAACAGTCAACATCTCAATTTCATAGCTAAAGGAACACATTACTAGATGTGTCAGATTTATTAAATCTATCATTTCTAACCACAGTCTTCCAAGCTTTAACTATCATTCTGGAAGAACAATTGTGGGAATAAAGCTCGACCTCTCTTACCGTTTCATATGCTATTACTCAAGTTCAAGTTAGCAGGTTAAAAAAGTACCTAAATTCTGCTAATTCTACTAAAGGCATCAGACATTGACGTGACACAACAAAAAAATAAGGAAGTTGAAATCCTTCTCCAAAAACAGACCTGAGGTGTGCCACACGTATAGAGAGACATCTAGAATTTAAAATGAATCTTGGGGAGCTCGTAATGGCAATATGCTAAGGTATTAGCAAATTTGAAGAATCATTGTTTTAGCTTAAAATCAGAGGCAATGGTACATACCAGGGTATTGAATTAAAGCCTGAACACCACCATTCTTATCAAACATGGCAATCTTCTGAACAGGTCCAAAAGCAGAAAAGACCTAGCATTGCATTCAGGATTTAAGATAACGTATTAACAAAAGCACAGCCAACAAGCTATTTCAGTTAATTTAGTATTGATGTGAATACCATGTGTAAAGCATCCAAAGTGACAGCATATTGCATGTTCTCAATTGATGCAAGAAGAACATTACTCTCAGGTTCTAGTTTCTTTCCATCAGCACCAACATTCACCTACAACGAGGGTAAACAAATTCTATCAGGATGAGCCAATAGACTGGGAATTAAATGAATAGAAGACTCTTAGGCCTAAAAACAAAGAAAGGACGACCAATTTAAATCCTGCAAACATATTGCACAATCAAAAATACAATCATGAATAACTAAAAAGGGCTGTCACCACTTTTAACATGATAAAGACTTGTTACGGCTACAACATCTTTTAAAATGCTAAAGATTGTTTTAGAGCCTTACCAGACCACTTCCATCCATAGCTGATGGAGCAACAGGAAGGTTTGGGTTGGTGTAGTCCCTGTTTTTGGAAAAAATGAGTTAGACTAGAGGAAATATTTGAGCACAGAGAACAAATCTGGCAAATTAAACAGCAGAAATCAAAGCCAAATGCCCAGTGGATAGCAGGAGCAGAACTAGACTAGCAATAAAACAACACGGGAAGAGAGACAAATACACAGAAATAAAAAATAAATGACTGCAAAATGCAAAGAGAGATATATTACCTGCTCCGATGGCTTTGGAATTTTACACTCAAATCAGTATGAGCAGAATACGTGATCCTAAGGGTACATGGTCCAAGATGATCAGGGAGAAGGTAACTGAAACAGAAGACAGTAAAAAGGTAAAAAAAAATCATAAAATGGTGACATCTGAGAAACCTTTTAAGTAATATTCAAGTTCCCACTACTTGAATCAGTTGTACTGTAAAAAAGAAAAGATGATGAATACAAAACATTAGCTCTCATAACATTTTGAAAACTAATCAAGCTTTAAGAAAAGCTAAATGAAAGGTTTCAAGAGTGCATCAGCACTCTTGCTTAGAATCTATATTAGGAAAAGTCAGATCTATATAATTTCTTATTTATTCCTAAGATCAACTCTCCTTATGTAATTGGTACTCTCCTTATGTAATTGGTTCTTACTATTATATAAAAGCTGCAAAGGTCTTGAAAATGTATCAAGCACTCAATTGACATTCTTTGGTGCTGTCTTGAACATGGTATCAAAGCAATTTAATCCGAGATCATCAAAATCTCTTTTTGCTCCCTGAAATCCTAAAACTCTTACCTCTCTTACCGTAAAATCTTAAAGCCTTCTGAACTGTCCAAAACTATTACCGCCACCCACCAAAACCAAAAACCAAATATACAAAAGCAACCAAGAGCGCTAGCTACAAGCACAGTACTGACAGTGTTGCCAGGAAATTATCCACGCACTGCCATCGACGAACACCAGTGACAACAGTCTGATGGGTCAGCTCACCTTCTCATCGTGAACGGGGTTCTGGTCTTGTTTTATGTAGATAGAACCTAGGTATCTTGTCATTAGTATAGTCCTCCATATGTTCCAAAACACCATCGGCAGTGTTATCAACATTCGCTAGTCAACAATTCGTCAAATATTCCAGAGAGTATGTCAGACTCCAATTATAAGTCATTGACGAATGTCTCAGTAACTGTCTAAACAATGAGTTCTTCCAATTTGCTAATTACCAAATATTGTTGAACAGTAACAACTATTCTTTATGATTTAAAATGTAGAATTGTTCTTCAAAGGTCAGAGAAACTTGTCCCACTTCACATATGATCCCCAAACTAATCAAAAAATATTGGAAATTTAGCAAGCTGATAATACATAATTACTTCATATCCTTTTCAATTCTATAAAACCTGAAATCTCAAATCCTATTCTCTCACGTTAGCACTCTTAAGCAAGCTTGAAACTATGCCAAGCTTCTTTATACCAGTGATATGCTTAGCATGTATGATATCTCTATTGAATTGTTTTAGTCCAAACAAGAAATTCAATTGAACGCTTTGCAAAAGTGAAACGAGCATTTGAGGAGTTGATTCTCTACTACCCATTAAATATGATGTTAAGGAGATACAAATCCAAAGGAAGCACTTTGATGACTATGACATTTCTAGCAGGATTGAAACCTGAGTTTGAGCATATATGAGCACAAATCCTAAGAGGAGTAGACCTTCCATCCTCAGTTGAAGTACATTTTAGACTCTCATTCTATGACTAACGAGAGTCCACTTGAGAACAACTCTAATAGGTCAGCACATCCCGCATAGTCTGGTTTACAAATCAAAGGAGGACCTAGAGGTAGCTGAGGAGGACATGGTAGTTGTGGAGGTAGAGGACGACGTGGCAAGAGGCTCACAGTTCACTGCACACATTTTGATAGAGGTGGACATAATGAGAAGGCCTGGTGGGATAAGAATCGTCACTTACGAGCAGTTCATATTGCATCTCTTGAAGAACATTCTTTGGATACAGCTTCACAATCGTCTATTATCTTATCTCAGGACGAGTATACTAACTACTTGCAGTATCAATCAACTCAGCAGGTATCATCTTCTATGGTATATGTGGCTCATCGAGGCAACCCAACAACCTGTTATTCCAACTATCCCCAAAAAACAGTTATGGGTATTGGATTCTAGTGCCACGAATTGTATTTTAAGTAAAATAACTAATTTCGATCATATCTTTCCTTTACTTCTCGTTTATCATTGCTAATGGATTTACTGCCACCATTAAAGGTGTTGGATCCTCTCATCTTTATCCCTCTCTTACTTTACATTATTTGTACCGAAATTTCATTGCAATCTTATATATGTGAGCAAATTGACTAAACAACTAAATTATTCTATATGTTTCTACCCTAATAATGTCATTATCCAAAATTTGAAGAGCAAGATTATGATTGGAGAAAGGCAAGAATCAAATAGGATGTAATACTTTGGCGAGTTGTAATCATTTGTCGCATGTCCAGTATTAGTCTCTCCAATTTATATTCACAATCAATTAAGTCATCCATCATTGGAAAATCTCAAGAAATTAGTGCCAGGAGTCTATTTCTAGCTTAAATTGCGTCATGTCAACTCAAAAAACATCATCGTACTTTGTTATTTCCTCGAGTCCATAAAAGGGTTGAGAAACCTTTTATTTCAGTACATACAGATAATTGGAGTTCAAGTCATGTCAAGTCCAAGTTCAGATCTTAGTATTTCATAATTTTTGTTGATGATTTCTCTCGAATAACTTAGTTATATCTAATAAAAGTTCGTTCAGACTTATTCTCTATTATTTATTCTTTCTGTGTTAAAATTCAAAATCAATTTAATACCCAAATCAATATTCTTCGTAGTGATAATACTAGGGAATATTTCTCTAGTTCATTCTATAGCTACTTGCAACAATAGAATATTCAGCATCAATCTTTCTGCCCATACACTTCGAAACAACTCATATGTACATGAATGTACCTAAAAGTTTTTTGGGAGATGTTGTACTCACTACATGTTTTCTTATTAACCGAAAGCCATCTCCTGTATTGACACATAAAACTCCATTCTCTACCCTCTATCCCTACCAAGATCCTTTTTCTATTAATCTTCGGGCCTGGCACAAATAAATTAGACCCAAAGCTATAAAAAAATTTCTCAGGTACTCTTGTCCGCAAAAAGTATACAAACGTTCCAGCCCTTCTTTGAATCAATTTTTTGTGTCTACTAATGTTATATTCTTTAAGACACATCCCACTTTTTTATGCTCAATATGTCTCTACTGACACTGATGAATATCTACCAATTCCCTTTTTTTTCCTTCGCAAACAACTCCCAATTATTTTACCCCAGATCCTAATTCTACCACTTCTGAGCTTGCCCCTAACACTCATCCTAATCCTTTGGAACTTCTTCTCTTGTCCTGATTTACAAGTTTATACTTGACGCATTCATCATGAATTACAAACAAAAGATTCATGATCATCACTATCATCTTCTTCGTCAACACCACCACCATATGATGTTCATGATTAGCAAATTGCCCTCCATAAAGGAAGAAGGTCTTGTACATTTCACCCTGTCTCAAACTTTGTTTTTTATGATTCATTATCACCATCATATGTTGCTTTTGCGTTCACTTTGTCTTCTAGAATTGTACCTAAGTCTGTGTTAGAAGCTTTGAATCATCTTGGATGGTGACATGCCACGGTAAAAGAGATGTTGTCTTTACAGGCTAACAATACATGAGAATAGTTACTCCTTCACATGGTTAGATAGTGGTGGGTTGTCATATGGTGTTCGAAATTAAGGTCAATCTTGACAGCACAATTAATTGTTTAAAAGCTCCATTGGTAGCTAAGGGATACACAGATGTATTGTATG
>JANKYE010000052.1:0-16048 GCA_032467995.1 Erythroxylum dillonii | reverse complement strand
ATTTGGTTAGATATATTTCGATTTATGTTTCATATGGTTTAAAATTATATAATAATTAATATATTATGCTTTGTTTATTGTTTAATATACTTTAAATAATATTTATTTGTATAAATAATTTTTATTACAAAATAAAAATAGTTAAAATTAAAAATATTTTTATTTTTATGTTATGAAGCTCTTTAAAAAATTTTTTTTTTAAATGACAGTCAAATAATCATCTGACTTTTTAAAAAAATTCTTCTCGAAAAAAATTATAGAAAAAATTCTACTTATATAAATCTAACTAAATGGACTAATGTACGGAGGCTAAGATTAAAATCTCATATTTAATCCGATTTTAACACAGGCTTAAAGACAGTTTTTTGAGCCGACTACTCTTAAGCTTTGAATGAGCCCGAATTTGTCTTGTGGTACAGATAAGACTTTTTAAGTTCTACCTTAGGATTGATATGTGTCGTGGTCTAGTTTAGGTTAGCGGGACAGCCCAAGTGCATGAGCCCCATGATCAGTGGAATAGGAATACATAGCGTGGAAATTGGAATCTCTATGGAACGCAAAAGGACAAGTATCATTCATGCCGCCCACTTTACTTAGTACGTATTACTGTTTTCGCATTTTGTTTTACTTTTACCCCAACGTTGTATCCACACAATCGGCGCTGACCAAAAGGCAAACAAACAAAGCCGTGGAAAACCAAAAAAAACGAAAAGAAAACTCGGAAAAAGACATTTTAACCACAAAATTAACAAATTTAAAAGACAGTTTAAAATAATAATTAATTTATTCTTTAATTATTAAAGTTTTAAAATATTAAAGATTAGAGTAAACTTAATTTATTATATCGTATAAATAAAGGTATTATCATATTTATATCCAACATTTATTCTCGTCATCACATTCAGTCTTTTATCACATTCAGTCCAAAGTCTCGCAATAAAGTGGAATTTAGAAAGGCCTGATAGTCTTACCCTTATATAATAGAGAGGTTATTTTCGATAAACTCATATATAGATTTGACAACAAAAGAGTGACGCAGATTAAAGAGTAAAAAATAAATTGACACATTAAATAATTATGTAAATAAAATTACAATAAATAAATTAAATATAACTCGACTTTTAAAAATAAAATATATTTTAAAACTAAAATATAATAAAATATATCATCTCTTTATCTATAGAAAAACATCAATATCTAAATGATAAGAGAGCAATATAGTATCAAAGAATTGTAGAAAAACACCAATATTTAAAATTATGCATCGTATATTTATATATATATTATCATTATTTTGTATTACATATAAGTTTGTCGATTAAGTAAATGTAAGAATGTACTATCAAACTTTTCAAAAATTTGCATTTTAACAAGATTAATATTGACTGTTGTTATTGTTGTATAAGTAAAAATATTACGATAAATTTGATAAAAATAACATTTTTCAGAATTTGTGTAATTTCATAAATAAAAAATTAAAAAAAAACACAGAATTTATGTAAAATAGGTCTTATTTATTTATTTTTGGTTAGTTTTATGAAAGAAAAAGAAAAAAGAAGGGAAAATGCCATTGCCAGGTAGGATAGGAACGAATGTGTGTGTTTACTGAGTCAGGAGTTGAAAATGATAAAGAAAGTACCGTGTGAGATAAAAGGAGAGTCGAGATAAGAGAAGAGAAGACCGAAGAGAGATGCCGCAGTTCAACACAATCTTTCTTCCCTACGAACCCAACCCAATCCAACCGTCGCCTTCTTCAAAAAACTTTTGAGTTGTCTCTTTCACTTAAGATTCCAAGTTCTTTCGTGGTTGAATTGATTGAATTTTCAAGATTCAGTGTTTGAGGTTTGGATTAAAGAAGAAGAAGAAGAAGCAAAGTTAGATCTGTGGATCGACTGAGCGGCGGCGGCCGTTGGAGGAACTCAACAAAATTTTCTTGCACAGCAGCTCCGCCTCTCCCTTTAAAAGTTACTTTTTTCCTGCTCGGCCTAAAAGGTTCACTTTTTTTTTTTTAATTTCCTTTTTTTTTTCAAGCTAGGTAGGAGTTGAGTTCTGTTTATATATTCCGTGTGGTTAAAGGTTCTTACTTTTATGGTGCAACTTCACTGGAAGAAGAAAGTAAAAGAAGGGTCGCAGTTGTAATATGAAGGCTCTTAGATCTCTGTGATCTTTCCTTGTAGAGCAAGGGAAGTTTTTGCAGATTTTGGGTGATTTTTGTGGAAGGATATAGCAAAGAGAGATGGAGGAGGTAGGGGCGCGAGTAGCTCCTCCGCTGTACATCCACAATACTTCGTCGTCTAGCAGATGTTGCGAAGGAGCTTCCATGGCTAAAAAGCGAAATCTTGGTTATCAGATTCCTAATTTTCTGTACCAACAACAGCAGCATCACAACCAAAGTGTCAACTGGAATCCAAAAGCGTGGGATTGGGATAGTGGGAGGTTCGTGGCAAAGCCGTTGGATCCTGACGTTTCGCACTTGGGAACTTCTTCTACTTCCCACCGCGAACATCGCAACAGCAAACATGATTTTCCCTTCAGTCATCATGAAGACGACGAAGCTCTTCGGCTAAATCTAGGTCGAGGTTTGAATACTGTGGAGGAAACCCCAGCTAGACCCAAAAAAAAGGTCCGCTCCGGATCTCCTGGCACCAGTTCATATCCAATGTGTCAGGTTGATAATTGCAAGGAAGATCTCTCCACTGCAAAAGACTATCATCGCCGTCATAAAGTTTGTGAAGTTCATAGCAAATCCTCTAAAGCCTTAGTGGGGAAGCAGCTGCAGAGATTTTGTCAGCAGTGCAGCAGGTTTGTCTTGTCATTACTGCAGCGTTCAAACCTTCAACTTCCACTTTCATAATTTGTCTCTCTCTGCTTTTTCCTTTTAGAATTTGAAAGCTTCATCAGTACTTAACGATTTCTCTTACTTTTTCTCTGCAAGATTTGGATAATCACTTTCTTTACCATCAGAGTGTTCAAGTATTGTTTTTTTTTTAATATTTAGATTCATGCCAAATGACCTTGGTTCAATACTTTTTATCCAGGTTCCATCCCCTGTCAGAGTTTGATGAGGGTAAGAGAAGTTGTAGGCGAAGGCTCGCCGGGCACAACCGGCGAAGAAGAAAAACCCAGCCAGAGGATGTTTCCTCTCGGTTGGTCCTCCCTGGAAACAGGGACACTCACACTGCAGGAAATGGAAACTTAGATGTTGTTAAGTTATTGACTGCTCTCGCCCACATTCAAGGTTGCAGAATTTTTATCTTATGTAACTCTTGATCTCTGTTCTGATGTTGTACTGAAACTTAAAATGTCATTTAACAACTTGCAGGAAAGAATGAGGACAAGAGTGCCAACTATCCAACAGGTCCCGATAGAGATAAACTCATTCAGATTCTCAGTAAAATAAATTCGCTACCTTTGCCGATGGATCTTGCTGAAAAACTGTCTGGGAATTTAAGTAGGAAAATCACTGACCAAACTCTGTCGGAGCACCAAAACAAATTGCATGTGTCTGCGGCTTCTCCATCAATTGTGGACTTGCATAAGGTTCTTTCAGCTACTTTGGCAGCTTCTGCACCTGATGTCCTTGCAGGTCTGTCGCAAAGAAGTAGCCAGAGCAGTGACAGTGAAAAATCTAAAGTAACTAGCTCTGGTCAACTGACTGGTTCTCATCAGCAAAAGAGACCACATCTGGAATACCCTTCTGCTGCTGGTGAGAGAACTAGTAGTTGCTATCAATCTCCTGGTGAAGATTCCGACTGCCATATTCCAGAAACTCGTCCTACTGTCCCACTACAACTCTTTAGCTCCTCACCAGAGAATGATAGCCCGCCAAAACAGGCATCTCCTGGGAAGTATTTTTCTTCTGATAGCAGTAATCCTATCGAAGAGAGATCTCCTTCTTCATCTCCTCCTTTTGTGCACAAATTATTCCCACTCCACAGTATGGCGGAAACTATCAAGTCAGAAAAGACGTCAATGCATGGAGACATCAGTGCGGATGTTAAAGGGAGTGAGGCTGAAGGTTGTGCGTTGCCTCTTGAACTCTTTAAAGGTCCTAGTAGAAGCAATGCAAATGGTGCATTTGAAAGCTTTCCTTGTCAAGGTGGATATACTTCTTCCTCTGGGTCAGATCATTCACCTTCTAGTCAGAGTTCTGAGGCTCAGGTGATTTTTCTTTAGCAATGTCTGGATTATTTTTCTTTTGGTGGTTTGTGTTCATTCATTTCTTAGTTTCATTACTACCTATTTTTATAAACATTTTGTCTGTATGTTTCTATACAGGATCGAACGGGTAGAATAATTTTCAAACTATTTGACAAAGATCCAAGTCACCTTCCAGGGACATTACGCACACAGGTGAGTGTTGGGGACATTTTGGGATATTCACTACTTTGGTTTTCAGGTGTTTGTCTGCATTGTAAGTCACAGTAATACCTGCTTTTGGGGATCATCATAATAGTTTGCACATGTTTCAGATTTACAATTGGCTTTCCAATAGTCCATCAGAAATGGAGAGCTACATAAGGCCTGGTTGTGTGTTTCTATCAATTTATTTGGCAATGTCATCTTCTGCCTGGGAGCAAGTGAGTGCAATGCTTTAATGATGTTGTGAAATATTACAAAAGCCTTATGCTAAGCACTTGAAGGCCATATTTGGTTGTGTAGCTTGACAGGAATCTGCTTCAGCAAGTTGATTCTTTAGTTCAGTGTTCGAATTCTGATATATGGAGAAGTGGAAGGTTTTTACTGCAGACAGGCAAGCAACTGGCATCACATAAAGATGGTACGTAGGCCAAAAATGGGCAAAAGATTTATTGTCATATATTTTAATTTTTTCTATATCAATTGCCGAAATATTTTCTTATGTTCAAGTTAACATTTTCTCAAATTAATATCGCAAGTCTGACTATTTCAGTTATTTGTGTTTTGTGTATTCACAATTCAGGGAGGATTCATTTATGCAAATCATGGCGTAGTTGGAGCACTCCAGAGTTGATTTCTGTTTCTCCAGTGGCAATTGTTGGTGGGCATGAGACTTCTCTTCTGTTGAGGGGGAAAAATCTTACTAATCCTGGAACTAAGTAAGCAAAATTTTTCTTCTTTGTTCCTGTTTTTATATTCTTTGTCTTTGGGATGATGATTGATCATTTCTCCATGTTTCCTATATTGTTTACAAACACTTTGGCCAGGTTTCTGTGCACTGATATGGGAGGCTACACATCTCTTGAAGTCACATCATCAACTTGTGCAGGAAGCATATATGATGAGATTAATGTGCTTGATTTTAAAATTCACGTCACATCTCCTACTGTTTTAGGTCGCTGTTTCATTGAGGTAAGACATCAGTCAGTTAATATAGTATTGAGCTATGACATACTCCTTGAGTAATTTTTTATTTTGTGAATGACCTTGTGGATCCTATGGAACAGGTGGAGAATGGATTCAAGGGAACTTGTTTTCCTATAATTATAGCAGATGCCAGCATATGCAAAGAACTAAGACTCCTGGAAAGTGAGCTTGATGAAGAGGCTACAACTTGTAATATCATTTCAGAAGGACATGCAAGCGACTTTGGACCCCCTACTTCAAGAGAGCAAATACTCCATTTCTTGAATGAACTTGGATGGCTCTTTCAAAGAAAGAGACCTATGTCTGAGATTCCAGATTACTCATTAGGCCGCTTCAAATTTTTGCTTGTTTTTTCTGTTGCAAGAGATTACTATATTTTGGTCAAAACAATTCTAGATATGCTGGTGGAAAGGAATTCAGATGGAAGTGGACTTTCCAGGGAATCATTGGAGACACTTTTGGATATACAGCTTTTGAACCGAGCTGTAAAAAGGAGGTCTCCGAAAATGGTGGAGTTGCTGATCAATTATTCAGTTAAGAGTGATAACACTTCTAACCGGTTCATATTCCCACCCAATCTTGAGGGACCTGGTGGCATTACACCATTGCACTTGGCTGCTTGTACATCAGGCTCAGAGGATTTGGTTGATGCTTTAACGAATGACCCACATGAGGTAAGATTATGGACATTTCTGTTTCTTCATCCCTCGCATTTTGTATGCGGTCTTTTTGACCTTTAGATGGTACCTTTAGATGGTTTTTCCATTTGGCATTTATGAAAACCAAAGCTTCAGTTTGACAGCATATTTTATTTCTTGTTCATATGGTATTGTTAAACGCTTCATGCCCAATGGCTAAATATGCATTGATTTATCTTTCAATTGTGCACTTCCAAAAAGTCTATCCCTTTCTGCAGGTTGGATTGTCTTGTTGGAAAAGTCAGCTGGATGCAAATGGCCAGTCTCCACATGATTATGCTATTATGATGCAGAACCACTCTTATAACACACTTGTGATGCAAAAACTTGCTGACAAAAGAAATCGCCAAATTTCTGTGACAATTACAAATGAGCTAGAGCAGCCATTGTCAGCTGCAGAGCAAGAACGTAAGAGAATCTCCCGCTATCAGCAAGGACAGAGATCTTGTGAGAAGTGTGCAACACTGGCAGCAAAGTACTACAGGGGGATTCAGGGACCAAGGGGCTTACTCCAGCGCCCGTACATTCACTCAATGCTAGCAATTGCTGCTGTCTGTGTATGTGTTTGCCTATTTCTGCGTGGTGCCCCAGATATTGGCTTAATTGCTCCTTTTATGTGGGAGAATTTGGATTATGGAGCCATTTAGAGACAATAGAGAATATGTCGTCAGAAGTGGAGACAATATGAAGCTAGGGGGCAGCTAGTGGCAATTTTAAGCTTGTTCTCTTTTCATCTCCAAGAAATGGCAACCCAGAAGATTAACTCTTTTGTATGGGAATATAACGGGTGGACAAGATGCGTATTTTCATTGAAAAAGAGTTGGTAAAACAAGACTTCAAGTGATTTTGCATGTTACTAGGTTGGCACCTAGTTATTATTTTGTGACAAACCTTAGGGATATACATACACCTTTTGGCTCATTTTTGGATCAGTTGCTCATGAATCTTTTATGAGTTCCTTTGTAGAGGTATTTTGGTTAAAATTGTATAAGTGCTGGGCTGAAATTAGATGGGGAAGTGGAAGAGATGGCACAGGGCGAAGAACTGTTAAGTAAGCTGAAGTGCAAAGTTCTCTTTCAAAGAAGATGGCCAAGGCAAGTATATCTTGTTGAAGATTTAATAGGTTTTTCCTCGTGTCTGATTATACTTAATTCATCTATTTTTGTTTTAACAAATGATAAGGAATCCAGTATTTCTGACTTTTGTACTTTAATTTCTCTACTGTAAAGTTGATCGGTTAGGGGATCAATGATACAAGCTATATTGTATGATAAGATAGTGGAATATTGTTTGATCACAGAGGAAATAAAATGCATGGCGCTTTCCCTTTCATTTGGGATGTTAAATCTCGTCTCTCTTCTCTACTTTTTATGTCTTCTATAGATTCTTGAATAGTTTGCATGATAACTATTGGAAGAAGAATGTCGTTCATTTGCCAAACACTGTAAATTCACATGATCCTGGATGTTCTCATACTGGGAAAAGATGAGATGGTTTAGCGAATGGTAGGAAGTGTATGTGTGTAGATGATAACAAACTTACGATATGGGCTGGCTTTGCATGAAGTTGGTGGTGACACTATGTGATGCAGTATTAACTTCTGATCGATGAACTGAATTCGGAGAGTTCTTTACCAAACCAATTACGGAGCCATTGCATATGCACTCTGCTCTCATTTGGTAATGGAGCAAGTTTAGTTCTTGAGAGTATAGATGCATATACCTCTTATAGTGTAATTGTAAAAAGGCTCATTCTTTATGTATTTCCAAAGGTAAGGGACAATGGCTTGTTATTTCAAGCGCACCGGTACAATTGATAGATTATAGATATAGCTTATTGTTTCAGTCTTGTCTTTTGCATGCATATGTACATGTCAAGAGATCAGGTAGTGAGATTGCTGAGACAAGATACAATAAACTAGCTTTATTATGAGATTTAACATATAATTGAAACAAAATATAGATATCACACTTGTTGGACAGATTAAATCAAATACACAACAATAAGCACTTGTAGACATCTTTATAACTATGCAAACAGAATTGTCAGTATCCATATATATATATTTATGCGACCTTGAACATCGTCTATCAACTTGTAGCAGTTTCAGTTTCAGTTGTGATAATTATTGACAGGTCTCCTGCCTTCGCCCCCCCTGGTAACACTTTGAATAAGGACTTCACCAACACCTTGTCCAAGTCCATCAACAAGGCCACCAATGAATTCACCCACAACCTGAGAAGCCAGCCGAACAGCAGTCACTAGCATGCTGGATTTTTTAGGTCCCTTTCCATTCACCATTTCCTTTGCACAAATTGCGTGCAGATGATAATCACATACACAGCACCGGTACACTCTCCCTGATCTCTTCCTGTTACAAACTCCACACACAAAACCTGGGTCCCCGTTCACGGCAAGTGATAGGATTTTGAGGGGATGCTGGTGGATTGTTATGTTAATCTCAGTGGACAACGTGGCACAACAGGGGTGCATTTGATAACCACACGGGTTGCATCCGAAACTGTATCCTTTGGTTGCCTTGCCACAAACGTCACACTTGGATTTCTTCACTGTATATTATGTGTATAGCAACAGAGGTTACTCTAGAGTTACTTTATATGCTTATAATTTATGCCTATCTGCATGCAGTAAGCATGTGAAATAATGATCGTAAGTACTGTTAGCAAATAAATTCACCTGGTTTAGAAGAGAAGAAAAGTTGGTGTTGCATGTGGAAAGGGTGAGCCTTTAGAGCAGGAGGAGCCAAGGCACAGAACTCATGCAGCTGAAACTCGCATTGTCGACAAGCGAAGCGCTTGCCAGAGCCATACTCCTTGCAGCCTGAACATTTATAAGAGTCAGGGAGTTCAAGTTGAGACAAAGGGTGTTGTTGATGACCTGAGTGCAGTATTTGTTCCCCAACAGGATTAGGAGAGGTTGGGAATTCAATCAAGTAGGACTTTTTGTGTGCATTTGTATTTGTTTGCGGAGGAGAGTCAAGGAGTTCCATAGAAGTAGAACAAAGCTTCTTCCTAGGAAATGAAGTGGTTTTCTTGAGACTCATGTTATATGTATCCTGAGGGGAGAATTTGGGGTGGTCCGTATGGTACATTGGTGGGCGAAAATGGCTCCGCAGATATGGAATATTTATGCTGGAAAGTTGGCTCACTCACACTGTACAAAAGGGTAAGAGAAGGAGGCTATACCAGTACCCTGTAGAAAATCAAACGCGTACACACTGTTGACTCTGAATACAAATATGGAGAGAGTGTAAAGAATGCATAAATACTATTACTAATGTGAAATGAAAGGAAGGATCAAGTTAAGATAATAGAAACTTGGAAAAGGGGTAAAGCCTGTACCTTCGAGGTGCTAACATAAGAATTTAGATGAAGGGCCCCTTCCCCTGACTCTTGTGTATGTTTGATTCCCTTTCTAGGCATTCTGGAGAAAGAAGAAACTCAATAAAGGAGCAAAGAAATTGGTGCCCTGTGATTCCCACCACTCACATTACCCTTTCTTCCATTTGTCAAGCTTTCTTTTCTTTTTTCCTCCTTAAATTTTCTTCTATTTTATAGTTTTTTCTTTTTGTAATTAGAACTTATCATTGATATGGCTATAAATAGAATTTTCTATCATAGCTTTTTGTGATTGGTTATAGATTAAGATATATCTAATACATTGCATTGAGGTATCTGTTTTTAAGTAACTCTTTTTCTCTTCAAAGACTTTATAGGCACAGAATCCAAATCCTTCCAACACTACAGACTTTTATGATATTCCATATCCTTTTTAATTTCTGTAAAGCCATACTTTTACTTCCTCCATTGTTATGATTGTTTGGAAAATTTGGTCCCGAATCACTTGAGATAGGGATGTGCACTCCTCTCGTATGTCCTGTAAATTGAATGATTAGCTATATAGTGAGTTGTAGAGAATATTTGGACAACAAAATTTCCCCATACTATCAATGATTTCTTGGACTTTCTTCGAAGGTAGAGTGATTCTCCAAACTCCAATTATTCGGTTTCTTAAGTATTCTACAATCACAAGTGATTCCCATTTTGATTAGGTGGGAAATTGACAAGTGTCATCCCTTGACATAAACACTATTTTAGATAGCTACTAACTATCCTATCATACACTTGGATTTAAGAGTAATCAAGTAATTCTTAAGAGAGCTTGTCTGGTATATGCCATGGCATTCTATTATAAAATCTCGAGCAATCTTTGAATAAGAGATAGAGAAAACAGATCAAAGAAAGGTAGGAGTAATTTATACGGAAGATTGATGTCATGGTTAATCAGATGGAGACATGAATTGTATAATAACATATCACATCAATTCAAATCTGATGGTTGAAACAGGTAGCTCTACGCTGTTATAATCATCTCAGGACCGAAGAAGCTAAATAAAATGGGAGTTGATGATACACAAACCTTCTTGTTAATAGTGTTGATAAAAACATGCTTACCTAACCGTTTCCTAATGAGGTTCACTCAACTGCACATCGAAGTTGATTCTGCAGAGGAAACCATTCTGCATAAAATCTTGACAGTTGGATTGTTCTTCAGCTACAGTAACATCACATTTGCACTTTATATGATTGTAGGGATATTGTTAAGAATCTGAAGATTTATTCAACCTCAGTCACCATCTTAAACCACCATATACTCATCATGAGACTTTACCATTGATCTGTCCAGAGGTGAACTAGGCAAGGATGCAGATGTGGAAGTAAACTAATTTTTCACACGTAATATAACTTTCTTGCTCTTATCTGCCAGCACTATGTAAGCCTTGACCAGCTCTTCCTTCACCATGAAAAGTACAGAAGCTGCAAAAACGCTCTGTACTATTTTTGTGCTCATCCCCTTGTAAAAACCAGGCAATCCCTCGTATCGCACCATTTTGAATATCGCATCAAGAGTACCTGAAAGTATAAAAATACAAGACAGAAAGCCCCATTATTCTAAAGTTCTCACCTGTGACACTCCAATTATGTCAACTTGCAATATACAAGGATACAAAGCTAATGCGCATGTTAACGATTAATAAAGTAAAAAAGATAAGGCAAAATGAAAATTTTACTCTACTTTTGTTTATAAAAAAGCTATTTGTATGAATAGTACTTGAAATTTCCCTTCAAGCACGAGAAAATGCAAGATAAAAAATGTCAGGTAGGGAATGGACAGGGGACGTGGATCTGGTTTGATAACTAGTTTGAGGTAAGCCCTATTATTCACAACTTTGAGTTTCTTCATTTAAGGGATAAATTGCCACTTAATCTTGAAGTCTCTTCGCTGATTTGCAATATGGGAAATGGAGGGATAGTTTCAGAGGCTTTGCTAACACTTACCTCGTCTGAATGATGCGAGGACTGAAATGTTATTACTTGGACTCTCAATCTGAATGGAGACTACTCTAACAAGTCTTGTCATCAGTTGTTCGCTTACAGTTCTATTGAAGTTCCATGGTATATTCTTTTATGGTGTAATAATTTGAATCCTAAAGCCTCATTTTTCACCTGCCTCGCAATTAAGAACAAGCTCAGGACCGGAAGGCAATGGCATGGTAATGGAGACGATGCTTGTATATTATGTGAAATGGCAGTGGAGGACAGAGACCATCTCTTCTTTCTTTGTAGATACTCTTAAGTCAATCTGGAGCAGGATTTTGCATTTGCTACCAGATAATAGCAGCAGATATGAATGGGGACAAACTCTGGAATGGGTTATTCGACACTCAAAACTAGGGTACACCAATGCAACTCTTTACAAAGTAGCTTTTACTACCACTGTTTACACCGTTTGGAAGGACAGAAACCGAAGAAGATTTACAGAAGTAAAAGAAGGGAAACATCAACTCACAGCAAGATTGTAAATTGGATCAGAGCTTCCATATATGCTCAAAATGCACAACACAATCTTTCCACTGACATGAGGAGCAGATGGAAATTATAGAGTACTCAATCTTTGCTCTATGTTGATCTTTTGCAATGTAACATCCCCCCAGAATCCTCAGTTTTTTTGTAAAGTTAGTTAAGGCTATAAACCTAGAACTCGTTATAATGTAGCTATAGCTTTGTCTATAATTAATACAACATTCATTTTTCAAAACAAAAAGAAAAAAGTTAGGTATATGTCAAAATTCTTTCCACTTGTAATAAAACGATCAACAAAGATAAATGATGGCAAAACCCAATAATATACAAGACATGCTACGAATACAAACTAAAAGGAAAAACAGTTGATGAAACTGACAGAATTTACTATTCAGAAATTTGAATTTTGTATCTGGAATACAAACCCGAGTATCTCAAAGCACTACTTCCACCAATCTCCTGTTTTGCTTGAAGTCGGGACTGCCATTTGAAAAATAAGGAGTAACTTTAGGCAAACCATGCAAAAAAGCGTGTGTGAATTTGGCTGAGTGGGAGTGTCTGCTCACAGTGGGAAATGGGAATAAGCTCATGTCAATGTTAAGCCCACAATTTCAGTTGTTGCAAAGCAGGTTATGGTAAAGCAGTCCTCTTGAACACAAAAAATTATTGCAAGCCGTAAAACCTTACTTGCCAAACATGAATACTGGAGTCTCACCAAAGGCTTTAGAGCTTATGAGTTTTCCTACTGACTGTCAGGAAACTATCTCCAGATTTTGCAAAATGATTACTTAGAGATACATAGTCAGTTAAAGAGGGGCAGTTATGAGTCATATCATCACTCGTCTTTTGCATCTTTCCAGGCAATGGGTCTAGGATGAGAAAAGGGTAACTGATTCCGAATTTACCTTGACAACTAATAACGGATAAGTTGAGACAGTTGCTCCCAATTTTGCCAAAGCTCCAAGTAGAAACACCTATTCATAAATCAAGAGAACGTTACATATAAGCATGAAAAGGTCCAATATTTTGCAGATAATAGAAATTCCTGTAGTGTAATTATAAAGGTCAAACTAATTATCTCAAGGTAGCTTTATACCTCCAGAGCAGTTACATCTTTATACCCCTGCTTGTTAGCGGATCGTTTAGCTCGAAGATGCTTTAGTGAGGTTTCGTAAATCATGAACTGGATTGATGGGTTGCAGACCTGCCATGTCCAAATCTCAAGTACACGAATGACTGAAAAACTGCTTTCTGACTTATGATTTGATAATCCAAATCAGACCAACACTAACCATAATAAGGGTAGGGACGATTCCTTTCCAGAATCCAGCAATTCCTGCTTCATTATAAACTTCACGAGCCTGAAATCATTAAGCACACAAAACGACATCAAAATACCAGCTACTAAGGTAACTCCAGTATTACATCATCCCTATGACATTAAAACGCAAGCATTGTCAAAAAGGAAAGAAAATGAAATAACTATGAACCGCTTGCAAAGTCCCATGTGGATGAGGCTTTATGGAATCAAGTTCAGCCAATTTCTCTTGCAATGTTGAACCAGAGGTCTCATGCAATAAAGCTTCCTTTTTGGCCTCCATAATTTTCCTTTCTGCTTGTGTGTGTGTCTGGGATCACATAAAAATTGTCACGCACCATTGATTCAAAATCACGATTAGAACAGTAGTTAAGCATCCCAAAACAATTATGAATCAATCTGGTCCATGTATCGTATATTTGACATGGAACTACTGTCATATATATATATACATGAATATCTTGAAGAAAATGAGCTAGGAGTACCCAGTAGCCTCCCCCATCAAGACCAGAAGTAAATAAAGATGCAAGTGTATTTCCTTTTACTTGTGCATATCGTGGATGGCGCTAGATCACTCAACGTGACGAAGTTGACAATTATTAGGATGTTAATATAAAAAGAAGTGGCTGGGTGGCTTGTCTGGTGATACAATTGGCTCGGCCATCATATTAATTCCAAAATAAAAACCCTAAAGTAGGTTTTTTTTATAAAAACTTTTCACTTATATGAATGGTTCCACAGGCTACCATAGTTCTGTCTACATGGTGCATTGTCTGTGCGAATGCATGAAAAAAGAGGTATGACATGTGTAGGTATAACTAGGAAGATTTCTTTTTTCCCACTTGTGATGGTCTCAATATCGTACTGATACATATAAAAAAAGAATAGAATTGGTATAATACATGTTCAAATGTTATTCGTTCAGAGTGATGTAAAGGAATGTGTTCTAATGCATGAGGCATTGTCATTATCAATCAATAAGAAGTCTATTTTTCTTTTTTCTTTCTTTTTTTTTGCTTTCTCTCTTCTCTATTTTCTTTTAGTATTTCTTATTTTATAAACTCTACTTTCTTCTATTCTTCTTCTTCTTCTTCAATTCTTTATACAATAAACGATCACGAAGTGGAAGTGGTAAGGAAATCACTAAAGACAACTAAAACATCGGAAATGTTAAAAACTTTCCAACCACACCTGCATACGTGTCACAAGAACCCATATAGGATTAGTCAGCAATACATTCAACGCCCTGAAAGATGATGATTGTAGAGAAAGGTCATCAATTAGGTAAAGGACATCCTAACATCATAAGGGATACGTTGCATATTACAGATGAGTTAAATTGTCAGATCTCAAATGTAAATGCACATAAAACCATAACTGACTGGATACAAGGGAGTTCTCACCCAGCAAAAGCAGCCACAACAAGCCAAGAAAACATGCCAACAGTACCATCACCACGCCCTTTGGCTTTACGGGAAGCTGCAATCAACTCGGCCTTGTTTTTAAACACTTGATAAAAGTAGTAGTAGATTCCCTGACAGTATGAAAGAATCAAATAAAAAGAAATCATACAAATAACTGAGATTCCAACCAAAAGATAATTAAAGAGTTCAGTGGCAAGGACTAGGAACAGTAAACGATAACAAAGGAAACTATCAATAGCTAAAATATGAAGAATGCATGATTGGCAGCAGAAACATCCCAAATGCAGAATCCATTACAATGCAAAGCAAGTCAATACAATTCAATCCCGAATTCGATAAAAGCATACACATATATGGTGTAAAGAGAACTCAATTCATACGCATAAATACAATATAAATAAACAAAACGAGACCTGAGAAGCAGCAGTTCCGAGGAGTGAAGGCTTGAGGCCACTGTAAAGTCCACCCCATCCTTCATTTTGAATGACCTAATAAAAATCGATCAAGTTGACAAGTAGCAAAACTAAAGGAAACAAAAATTGAAAATTGCAAGCGCAAATATAATTAAAATTAACCTGAATAATCTGAAAAAGTGTAGATTTCGTGTTAGCAGTACTAGCAGTGGTAGATTGAGTGAGAAGAGGCTTGTCCTTGTCCTTCCTGGCTATTCTCTCGGTCTGTTGGCGCGTATTGACCTGCAAATCAAAAGTCCCGACGGTCAGTGTGAAGAAGAAGAAGATAAAACTATGAAGAGAGTAGATGGAGATGGATATGGAGGAGTAGTGTAAAGTGGCAGCAGCAGTAGTAGTACTGTTTGAAGTGGATAAGTGATGATCTGAGCAATAATACCACCACCTGCTCCGGCTAATCCATTGGCCACCGCGCTTGAGCTTGACTTCGACATTCTTATTCTTCTTTCTTCTTCTGATAACTACCTCTTCTGTTACCCGTAGCCTCACCATTTCCAAAGACGTGGTCTAACGAATTTTGTTGGAAAAAAACAAGGATATTCCATATTATATTTAATATTTATTTATAATTTATAATCCTTTTCTTTTTTCTTTTTTCTTTTATTTCCTATCTCCCCTCCTCCCTCTTTCTCTTTTGTAAATAAATCTTTCTCTTTCGTAAATAAGTCGTTAGAAAACAATTTCTATACTAGTTAAAGATAAAGCCGTGTATTATTGAATCTCTCTAGACTTTACAAAACGGGATTGATACTAAATATTGTTATTATAGTAGTATTTATAATTTATAGGTACTCTATATTAAAATTTTTTATTAAAATTAGGTTGCGTTGAAAATATTAAATAAATTAATGTTGATAAAAAAAATTAAGAATTGAATTATCTGATAACTACAATATTAAAATAAAAA
>JANKYE010000051.1:137269-150567 GCA_032467995.1 Erythroxylum dillonii | reverse complement strand
GGTGGTTACAAGAGCCAAGTTTGAACATTGTTTAGACTTGGTCAATATCCTGCACATTTGAGTTGGCGCCTGAGGGCACAAATTGGAAGCACTACAAAGGCTGTTTTGTTTGATTGAGAGGATGAATGATGCTTGCATTTGGTGGGACCTGAAATTCGCCAAGGTGGAGATTTGTTGGTCAAATATGTTGGCTATTTATTGGTCAAATATGTTGGCTCATTCCATCCCACATCGAAAATGTGTGGGTTTGGAGGAGGTTTCTAAAACCATAAAAGGAGCCTCCCCTCCTTAGTTAAATATATCCCAAAATTTGATAAATACTCAAAATTTGTATATATATCAAATTTAGTATTCTTTTCTTAATAAGAGCAGGCTACCTTAAGTGGTGCTCGGAGAAGTAGGCAAAATTGGCCGAACTCCGTTATCAATTTTTGGGTGTGTTCTTTCCTTATCTCTTTTATTTATTCCGCATTTATAGTATTCAATATTATTTGTCGGATATATTTGTGGTGTTGTGTTTAATTATTTAGGTGTGTTTATTGTTCGTATGTGTACACGGGTTAGGTTGTGATAAATACACCGTACACATAATTTCTGTCTAGGAGACCAGGTTTTAAGTAGGACCGTTGTGACCCCTCCGTCCTTTCCTGGAATTTTACGTGGAATGGTAATACTGTCTTAGGAGTCCGTTTGGCGGTCTTTCCTGAGTATTACTGAATCGGTTCACTTCACTAGTTGTTTATCTTAGAGGGAAAAATTACCCGATTTTTCCAACAGTTATTTTACATGGTAAAGTTCTAAGAAGCACGGAATCTCATCTTGCAGCAAGTATAAGAGCAGGCCATTTTTCAGAAAAACAAAAGAGACGCGGTTATGCCCATCGACAATTTGGAGTTGGCTGTTATTTTACATAGTAAAGTTCTAAGAAGCACATAAACAAACACAGGCACGCGACATGACACAGACATGGACACAAGGACACACCAACTTCTAAAATTTAGTGGACACGGACACGCCATACATACATACATACATATATATATAATTTAGAATTAAAAAAATTAGAATTCATAATATGATATATATTGATTGATGTATTTTAAGACTTCTAATATCTTAATAGTTCATACATATTTTGTACTTTATAAGCCCCTTTAAAAAAATATGGAACATATATATGTACTCTTTGTGAGTGCTCACGTCAGACACGTGTTCGACACAGATACGTATCCAACACGCAGACACGGCTCAATTTTGTTGTGCTTCTTAGGTAAAGTTCAAGAGACAAATGTTTATTTAAGTCCTCGCCATTAGAAGTTGACTGAATCTAAGAAAAAGCTCTTGACTGAGTCCTACCAAAAACGTGTCATTTTTTGACACCAATACCAACACGCAGACACGGCTCAATTTTTTCGTGCTTCTTAGGTAAAGTTCAAAAGACAAATGTTTATTTAAGTCCTCGCCATTACAAGTTGACTGAATCTAAGAAAAAGCTTTTGACTGAGTCCTACCAAAAACGTACCATTTTTTAAGGAAAATTCTTTGTTAGTGGAGCCCATTAAAAGAATCTATTCCATTTAATAAATCCAAAGTAGGTGAGTTTTCCGTGCAGAGTGTCCCCACCCTAGTCATTTTCACTGACAAGAATGAGTTTTCCATGCAGAGTGTCCCCACCATATTCATTTTCACCAACAAGAATGACTTAATACCGACTACTAACTAGGTATTACTTTGCATATTCAGGATCCTTCCAGGAAAATCAAGGTTGGTTGTCGAGTCATTGCCTATTAAGCCGTAATTCTGATGCTACTTTTAGAGTTGAAACTGGACAAGAAATTAGAGTGAAGCTTCTGAGAGATGAGGTCATCCTCGTAGTAAACCATTTCTTGCAAAAGTGTCGTCCTTGTCTATGATTGTTTCAACATTTCTTCCACTCAGTGCACTATAAGAGAGCTAACCACAATAACTGTTTCCAATCCTAAGTATAAATCAACGATTTTCCATAGTTACGTTACATACGAGGAGTCTACTTTTAGGAGAGATTTATATCATAAGTTTAGGGAGGGAACATATTTGTAGACTTTGATACCACTCTTTAACCTAAAATCTTAAGACATTAGATTTATGAGTCATTTCTACTTATATGTCCTTCACTAGTTTCATCTTTTTCTAATGTAGGATTCCTTCCTACTTACACTTGATATCCTAACAATCTCTTCCTCAATTGTAAACTTTCACATTGGACTTGGACTTTTCTTTAAGCGAAAGCCTTTTTTTTCTTAACAACTCAAGTATATGGCGTCACCAAGAGCCCTTCTACTCCATTGGTCTGGACCCACCAAAAGTCTCCTTACTCTTCTTCATGGGGAGACAACCACGGGATCTGATTACCATTTCCACACTCGTCCCTTGTCAAACCATCAGTTCTGATATCACTTGTTAGATTTGGAGAGGCCACTTTCATGGGAGATCTACATCATACTACACTTTAACCTAAAACCTTAAGGCATTAAGTTTGTGAGTCATTTCCACTTATATGTCATTCACTAGTTCCATCTCTTTTCAATATGAGATTCCTACTCACACTTGACATCCCAACAAGTTCATCAACCCATGAACTCTTGCCCATAAATTATATGGAAAAACATTTCTTTAAGAAACAATGAAGTCTAACATCTCATACAAATCAAAAGGAGACAAGAAACTAGAAAAAAAAGGAACAAGACAACAGAAGAACTTGATCTCTTTGAGTTGTTCTGTAACGCTTGTATACTTTTGGATCCTTTAGGTCATTCACAGGTCCTACACACTCAAACTTGCCATGAAAGAATTTGACATAACATTAAAAAAAATTGCCACAGATGCAACATTTTTGTTTTTTCCAAGAATCCTCCAGCTTAGCCAAAGATAAAATCATAATTTATCAATCAATGAGCACAGATATGCAATAAGCACAATTAGGTAAAAGGGATAGAACATATCATGGCAACATGAAACTGGCAAGATCTTAGGTTCCTACTTGGAGTTAGATATTGCTTCAACTTGTTAGCCTTGTCAGAGTCAAACACACAGGGTGTAGAGATACTTGGAACAACGAACCTTGAACTTCACCACTTCTCTACTCCACTTGATTGTAACAAGACGAGCATCCTTTCTTCTTGCTGTAAGAATAAAATCCTTGATTTCATGGATTTGCTTTTGTTGTTGATTATAGAGAGAAAAATTAAAATAACAATTCATGATGCTAAAGAGCTTATTGAGAGATGACACATAAGTAAGATATGTTTCAGATTATCCACAAAGTCCAACAAGATACTGAAAAGTCTCCATATAACTGTTAAAATGATTGCATAAGACATAACTAGAAGAAAAATTGCTTCTTCAAATGTTCACTGCTTTTTATCAAAAAAGATAATGTTGGACTTAACACGGACCTGTTATAGGAGAAAAAGGGTAATAGCTTTGTAGAATAATAGCCAAAGAAAAACTCAAAAAAAGAAGCTCCAGGATCTTGGCTAACAAGCTAACAATTAACCCCACATTCATTTGCAATAAAATGCTGAGAAGGCTTCATATTGAAGTGCATATTCGTATTCTATTATGATTTTGACAAGATGCTAGAAAATGAAGAAAGATCATGATGATAAAGAGATTAACATAAAAATGCAGAACAAAAAGAATGATATGTCTCAAATAATTAGTTGTTAATAAAACAAAAAGACTTGAGATGCAAACCAAAGCAAAAACCAAACAGTTTAACTAGCTCTAGCTTCTTTAGATGTTCAGCAGTTAATGATTCATAGCTTATAAGGTTGCTACTGTGGATGGAAGAGCTGGAGATGGGAAGAACTTCAGCAAGTTTCGAACCTCAGGTCAGCTCCAAGTGCTTAGCTCCAGTCTCTAGGAAAAAACAGAACCTGAAGTGGAGAGCAGATTCCTTAGAGCTTCAGAGCTTCAGCTGGGTAAGCTAACTTTGATGACTCCTTCCAAGTACTTAGAACTGAAGCTAGAAGATGGATCAAAAGCTCCAACAACTATTCCTAAACTTCAACAAATTGATTCGGACTTCAAGAGCTCCAACAAATCTGAACTTCAATATCACAAACAACAACTTCAGATTAGTTGTCAATGAATGAAGGCTTTGAGGATGAACAACATTTTCATTTTGTAGGCTGAATTCAATTTCTGATATGGAAGGTTGTGGTAGTAATGTATGTAACTTAGTGTTTGAGAGATTAAAAACCATTATTTGTAAACACTGATTGTATGTAAACTAAGAAGTTCCAGAAATGGATTTTGCACTTTCAAATCTGCCTTTTCCACTCAAGAACCTTACTACTTAGCTCTCTTTTCATTCACACACTCGCAACAACTCTGAATCAATGGTAATAACAAGAAGAAAATATGAAATTAGGTGAAAAATAGAAGATGAAGTTTTTCATAAATTTGCAGCTACTGTTCCATTGATCCGAAAATGATAGTTTTGAGCTTTTTTCAAGTTAGCTCTTCACACATTTCTTGCTTGATTACATCCAATGGCTCAAAATGAAAGGGAAAACCTGTTAATGTGTAAGATCTTGACAAGTTGCATGAACTCATTAGTTCAGCAGAAACAAAAGTGTAAATGTTGGTTGATATACCAACAAAAAAACTGACAAGGAGATTTGCTATTGATAAAGCTGTAGAAAATTAGAAACAAACAAAAGATGCTTGAAAACAATGGGAATCAAAAGCTGATGCTCAAATTCATTTCTTAAATGCCTATTATTGCTTTAATTTCAAATTCTGCAGATCTGTTGACTTGTAAAACTTTAATTGCTTTAGGTTTATGGAAATTTGCTTCAGGACTCAAAACTCTGCTTCGGGCTTCTCCATCGGATGCAGCTACACTTGCTGCACATTTTCAAAATATTCATTCTTTAATCTTTCATCGCACGTAGCTCCATTTTCCATGCTTATCTTGCATTGAACTTCATTCCTGCTCTGATCATCAATCAATCGGATTTTAGTTTGTGAATTCAAACATTTCTGAATTGCCACCAAGATCATCATCTCTAGCTTCCTCTTCAATGCTGAAACCTTGCTCTTCATTTTTGATCCTCTTCTTCACTTTTATTGAACTTGCAATCTCCTCTACGATCTTCAACATAGCTGGCTACATAAAACAACATAAATCAACAGCTCCTCCTTTGTTTTGTGCTACCAGCACTCCTACCATCTTCCTCAAAGACTCAAATCTCCATTTTGGTAAAGCCTGAGTGAATAAATCAGAAAGCTGAAAGTTGGATACGCAAAATGCCATTTTAATTTCCCTTTCTTCAATCAATTCTCTAACATAATGGTACTTCACCTTTATGTGCTTAGTTCTTACATGATCAGATGGATTTTCAGCGATGGAAATGGCAGCACTTGAATCACAATAAATGGTTACACAATTTTCCTTCAACACAACCAAATCCTTCAAGATTTTCTTCAACCATTAAGCTTGTTTGGCAGCCATATTCATAGCCACATATTCAGCTTTAGCTGATGATTGTGCTACACTCCTTTGGTTCTTTGAACACCAAGAAAAAAACTCCTGAACCCAAGCTACAACAATAACCACTCCTACTCTTGCATTCATTACTTCCAGCATAACTTGCATCACTAAACACATACAACTCAACATTTTCCCTTCTTCCAAACCAGATTCCATGATCAAGCATACCTTAGTATCCTTCTAGCATACAAAACATGTTGTCTCCAATTTCAGCTGATGCTCCATGGGGGGTTGGCATGCCACTACTATCTTTCATTGAATTTTCCAATTAATTCTTTTGCATATTTCCTTTGACGAATGAAAATCCCCCCTTTCCTTTGATTGATCTCCAATCTTAGGAAGTAACTCATCTCCCCCAGGTCTGTCATTTCAAATTCAGACCTTATCAACTGCTTGAAATCCTCCACAAGCTCCTCCTTAGTTCCAATTATGAGCAAATCATCTACATAAAGAGAGCAAGTCAGTTTTCCTTCCTTGTCTTCCTTCACATACAATGTAGCCTCACTTTTGCTCCTTATAAATCCATTTTGTAATAAGTAGCTATTGATTCTTGAATACCAAGCTCTTTGAGCTTGTTTCAAATCATAAAGAGCCTTCACTAGCTTGTAAACTTTCTGCTCTTGTCCTTCTTTCATATAGCCTTCGGGTTGCTTCAAATATACATCTTCATCCAACATTTCATTGAGAAAAGCACTCTTCACATCCATTTGATGCACTTTCCAACCATTATTTGCTCCCAATGCCAACAATAATCTCATAGTGTCAAGTCTAGCTACTGGAGCATATGTCTCGGTATAATCCACTCCATATTCTTGCTTATATCCTCTCACAACCAATCTAGCTTTGTGTTTGGTGATTGATCCATCCGGGTTGAGCTTGGTTTTATAAATCCACTTCGAATCCACTACTTTAGTTTCAGGTGAAGGTAGATCCACCAGTAACCAAGTTCCATTTTCCTCTATTGCTTTGATTTCTTTATCCATTGGTCCTTGCCAAATTCCTTGCTTGATTGCTTTATTGAAGGTCTTCGGTTCAGCTCCAGCTGGCATTGCACATTCAAGCATCATATGTGCATCATTTGGTTCTTCATCTACCACATTATACCTAAAATAAAAAATGGGGTTAGTTTCATTATAAATCGAAGCTAGATCTCTTGTTTTGTGGCCACTATTTAAGCTTGCATCCTCCTCTTGAATTTCTGAACTTGAGTCATCACTTCCTGAACTAGGTGATCTCTTCTTGGTTCCCTTCCACTTCAGAATTGTTGGAATTTCCAACAGCTATCACTTCATCATCTCTTTGATTCCTTTGCTCTTCAAGATTGTCATAATTTCCAGCTGCTATCCCTTCATCATGTGGTTCTTCTCTTGCAACTTCTTGAACAATTGGCTCATTTAATGGTATTTCAACTCTAACTCCTCCTAACTTCTTCACCGAATGCTCATCCCACTTCCAACCTTCATTTTCATCAAATTTAACATCTCTAGACACAAACATCTTCTTGGTTTCTGGATTATATATTCTATACCCTTTGGATTCCAAACTATATCCCATCATTATCCCTTTCATTGCTTTCTCATCCAATTTTGTCCTCTTTGGTTCAGGAATGTACATATATGTAACACATCCGAACATCTCAGCTGATGTACCTTTGGCTTAACTCCAAACCAAGCTTCAAATGGTGTCATCTCCTTCAAGACTCTTGTTTTTAATCGGTTCTGCACATAAATAGCAGTGAAACATGCTTCAGGCCAAAAATTCTTTGGAACTTTCATGACAAACATCATAGCCTTAGCCATCTCCACAATTGATCTATTCTTCCTCTCTGAAATTCCATTTTGCTGAGGTGAATATACAACTGAAAACTGATGAAAAATCCCTTCTTTTTCAAAGTAATTCTTCATCTCATTCGAAATACACTCCCCTCCTCTATCACTTCTCAAGCATCTCAATTTCTTTCCACATTGGCTTTCAGCCTCAACCCTCTATACTTTAAACATGCCAAACACTTGATCTTTGCTCTTCATGGAGTAAATCCATGAGTATCTTGACACATCATCAATGAACTCTACATAATACCTACTTCCTCCAACATATGGTGTCTCCATTGGTCCATAAACATTAGTGTGCACCAATTGTAATCTTTCTATAGCTCTCCAATCACTTGTTGGGTATGGTAACACATGGCTTTTGCCCTTTGCACAAGCTTCACATACGGATTTCATCTTGCTACTCAATGGTGGTATGCCATGGACAAGCCCTTTTTTTTCATTTCCACAACATAATCCAAGTTTGCATGTCCATATCTTTGATGCCACAATTTCTGTCAATGAAAGAGCAGCAAAAGCTCTATCCACTTCTTGCATTTTGATTTTAAAAACTCTGTTAACCATCGGGAATGCACTAATTCACCTTGCTTATTGAATATCCTACACATTTCATCTTCAAAGTACACCTTATACTTCCTTTCCAATAGCTGACCAACACTAATTAAATTTTGATCAAGTTCAGGAATATAATACACATCATCAAGGATTGCATTTCCAGCTTTTATACCTAGTTCCACAGCCCCCTTCCAAGAAACTGGTATAATCTCACCATTTCCAATCTTCACTACCATGTTTATGTTTGTATCTTTCTTCACAAATGCCCCTCTTCTTCTTGTCATATGATTTGAATATCCATTATCCACTAGCCATTCACCTTCCTTCTCCTCCTTTGCTTCAGCTATGCATGTCTCTACATCAGATTTTCCATTTCAGGTTGGTTGCATGTTTCCACTACAAAGGTACTCTGTTCTATCACTAGATTTTCTGTTACTTTACAAGTTTGAGATGAGCTTGGCTGATTGTTTGAAGGGTTAGTTTGGATATTTAGACTGATTTTAGAAGGTTGTTGAGGTTGTTGAGATGATGGATTGTGCACAGGAAAGGCATTTTGTGGCTGATGGCTTAAGGTTGGTGATTGGATCAAATGGTATGGCATTTGGTGAATATAGGCTGATTGAGATGCATATGGTTGAGTTACTTATGGTTGAGGTGTATAGGCTTGAGTTAATGAAGGTTGTGAGGTGAATTGTGGTGAATATGTTGCATTTGCAGGATTTGCAATATAATGAGCTTGATAAGTTTGTGATTTAGGAGTATTTTGGTGAGGTTGAGGAGAGATTGGTTGATTTGGTGACATAGCTTGCTTTTGTAAGGGATGGATTGGTGGTGGTTTACCAAAAATGGGGCTTTAAGGATTTTGTTGCTCTTGCATCCATTTCTCATAGTATACCCTCTTCGAATGTCCCTTTTTCCTACAATGTATGCAATCCACATTTTCATTCCAAAAGCATTCATCAACAACATGATTTGTCTTCCCACAGAATTTGCAATTTGGATACATTCCCCACCTTGAACTCCTTAATCCATTTTGCAATCGGTTTGAGCTATTTCCTGCATATTGGTTGGTAGGTTGGTAGTTTTAAGGATGGTTCATGTATGACACTTGGTGAGGGAATGGTGTTTGAGGATACATTGGATGCAGCTGATATTGAATGTGGTTTTGGTGTTAATTCTGGTTTTGTGGACATGAGGACTGATACGGATTTTGAATGTTTGGAGGATGATTATGCAAATATGAAGGTATTTGAGGTTGGATAGCATTTGTATCAAGATGGCTTTGGGTTAGATTTGAGGTTTGGGTAAGAATGGGTGGATTTTCAGGCACTTTGAATCTTTCAGCCTTCAAAGCATACTCTTCTCCTTCCTTTCGAACTCCATGTCTCTCTTCATACATCTCCGACATATTGAAGGCTTGCTCTAATGTCACTGAACTTGGATCATTGGTGAATTGCCATTCTAAAGGTGCAATAGTTGTTTCAAATCTCAAAGGTAGTCTAATCAAGGACTTGTCTACTAACCTATTAATGTTGGTGTTTTCTCCAAATTCTTTCAGCTCTTAAACCAAGTTCATAAACCTTATTTTTGCAGCTCCCACACTTTCTTCATATTTCATCAAAACTTCTCATCACAACTTGCTTCTTCAACCTTAATGACTGAGCCGAGCCCACATATTCAAGCTTTAATATTTCCCATAACTCTTTAGCATTTTTGCAACTTGCATGTCTCAACAAAATAGCTTCACTTACTACCGATCTCAAGAAAACAAGAGCTTTAAAATCCTTGTCCCTCTCTTATCTGACTATTGTTTGTTGTTGCTCTGTTAAGTCTGCTATATCCTCAACTTCAGTCACTCCTTCACTCACAACATCCCACCACTCACACATCCGAAGGCAATCCTCAACTCTAAGAGCCCAAGCTTTGTAGCTATCTCCAGTTAAAACAAATATATTAGCTTGCATACTTTGCATATTCATCATGGGAAAGTTAGTATCTGATATGGTTTCGGTTCAAACTAGGCTAGTGAACCGTGTAACTCTGATACCACTGTGGATGGAAGAGCTGGAGATGGGAAGAACTTTAGCAAGTTTCGAACCTCAGATCAGCTCCAAGTGCTTAGCTCCAGTCTCTAGGAAAAAAACAAAACATGAAGTGGAGAGCAGATTCCTTAGAGCTTCAGAGCTTCAGCTGGGTAAGCTAACTTCAATGACTCCTTCCAAGTACTTAGAACTGAAGCTAGAAGATGGATCAGAAGCTCCAACAACAATTCCTAAACTCCAGCAAATTGATTTGGACTTCAAGAGTTCCAACAAATCTGAACTTCAATAACACAAACAGAAATGGCGCCAAAATTTGACAGCGTGCCGTAACGCTAGCCAAAATTAATTAACTAGACTACTACTGTAGCAGTGGTGAGTCTAGGTTGATCCCACAGTGAGTGCGTGTAAAGTCTAGGAAATGAAATTAATCGGTGTTTACGAAAAAGGGGATTTTGGATTTTTAAAATAAGAAAAATAAAATAAAACAAACTAATAAAAACTAAATAAAGAAAACATGCAAAAATAATAAAATTGGGAAATTCGGTAGAGACCCGGTTCTTCGGTTCAATCTCGGCTTAAACCTTAAGCAAGTAAATTTTATTAATTTGTTGTTCTTTAACTTCTCTTAGAACTATTAATCGTGGGTTAAAAATTAACCCGAGTTTTTCCTTAGGTTTTGTTTAATCAAGGTACGATCATTAATTAAACCTAACCACCTAACAACCTAGGATATGATCTCTAGATTTAATTAGGCAGTAGCATTACGAATTAAGAAAACTGATTAATCAAGGCAATAACTATATATGATGCGTCATTTAACCTAGGTCATGTTATCCCTAATGATTACGAATCATTAGTCGCTACATGTGAATTTCAACATAACAATTACAGATTATATCGAAATTCTAGCAATGGGTTCGAAATTAACAATTCAATGAACGCATTAAAATCATTATTCACAATACCCAATAGGTTCATACACAAATAACCGAATAATAACGAAAATTCGATTATCCATACAAAAACCTAATTAATTAAAATAAGATAACATAATCAATTTCTAATGAGAGAAAGAAACAACAAAATAATAATAAAAATACTTAACCCGGGTCATTGGCATCGATTTTACCTCCGAACCGGCGTCGGAACGTTCAGCTCTCCATGGGTCTTTTTTCTGATAAATTGGTTCAGCTCCATCTTTATCCCTAACCAAAAATCCCTAATTTCTATTCACTATCGCAAACTCCAACCTACACCAAGCTTCCACTGTTCTGCTCTCTATTACAATGACAAGACAAATAAATGTTTCATGCTCTTAAATCCCTTTGCCTTGTGCTTGTCTCTGCCGCCACTGTTCATAGATGATTCTCCTCTTATTTTTCTCGTCTCCCTCACTAGCTCCAGCCGCAGCTGCCAGTCACAGCTACAGTCGAAGCTCTCCACTGCTTCCCTGCTCAAGCGCCGCCTCCTATTTCATTTTGTACATCCCTAGTTTAGCTTGTATTGCTTGATTTATTGTGTCATTTCCGTAGCCTCTCCTTCAATGCCACATTGCTCTCCCTTTAATTGATTTAATTTTGCTCTCCTCTTTGTTGTGCTTGGCCGACTCCTCCTTGTGCGTGATGTTTCTTTGTTCTCTCCTGTTGCGTTATAAGCATTGACAACTTAAATTGCCACGTGTCATGTGCTGCCTCCCTCTGTTGTATATGTTGATTCTTTATGGAGCCGCCACCTGTTAAAACCCTGTGTTGCATTATGCGTGGCTTGATTACCCATTTAATTTGTTGTCCACGATTTAATTTCTTTTAATTGTTCACGCCTGCTGCGTCTTGGGCTTCTCCTTGTGCTTTGATTTAGATTTTGTTTTTGCTGCCCTTATTTATGCCTTAAGACGACGTCAATTGCTACTGCCGCCTGGAGCATCTCTCACGTGTCCACTGTGCATGCAATTGTCCCTTTAATTTGCCACCCATTGCTTGTTTATTGCCCTCTTTGTAGCTTCCTCTTATTTCCGTCACGCCAGCTGTCTTTAAGCATTTAAAACCCTCCAAGTCCACGCTAGCCTCTCAATTAAATGTCTTCCTCTGATTGCTTTTGCGCCTTGATTTAATGCTGTCTCTCCCTGCCTTGTGCGCTAATTAAAGCACATTGTCGCTAATTTAATTTCTGCTCTTCTCTTCATTGCTGTCCGTAGCTCTCATCTAATTTTTGTCTTGTCTTTTAATTTTCTCTTCTTCAATAAAGACAAGCAAAATAATTATTTAGAAAATGACCCATATATAATGCTTTTAACTCACTTTAATTTCTTTACTCTCAAATTGTACCTACAAACAAATATGAATTAAAGTGAGTATTTTAATCATTTTTGTATCAATAATTGTTGGGCCCCGATTCGTAATGAGCATGATTAAATTATTTTGAAGCATGTTTAAATTATTTTGAGACATGGTTAAATTATTTTGAGGATTTTAGTTTGATAATTTTAATCTGATTGGAATAAATTGAGGATTTTTATTCCTTAAGTTATGATTATTTAATGAAGGGATTTAGTGAATTTTGATTTGTTGATAAATGATTATCTTGCGATATATTGTTAGTATTAAAGAGAATTATATGATTTGATGGGGGATTAAAATTTATTAGAGCTTGTGTAAATTGTAGCAATTGATTGAAAGGATTTAGTTAAAAATTTGAGTTTAAAATAATAAGTTGATTTTAAAAGGCCCATTAGGAAGATTATTTATGTTCTTAAGGCTTAAGGTTTATAAATATGGGCCTTGTAATATTTTTATTATGGAATGAAATAAACTATGGGCTAGGATCCATTAGGTTGTATTTAAATGAAGAAGGAAGGAAATTGGACTTAAGTATTGTATTAGGTTAAGACTTGTAAAGGAAGTGGGCTTATTAATGGTTTTAATTGTAACATGAGCTTAGGTGGGCTTAAGGCTTAAATGAAAATGAGGAAAAACAATATGAAAGCAAAAGAGAATGAGGAGGCCCACGAAATTGAAGGGCTAAGTATGAAGTGAGCTAGGTTATTAGTTAAGTAAAGTAAATGAGGAGGAGGCTAATGAAGAATGAAGTAGTCGTTTGGAGTAGATGAGGTGGCAATTAAAAGGGACAAATGGTTAAGGCTTGTCAAGGAAGTTTTCGGAATTGGCTGAAACAAAAAGGAGAGGCTTAGTTAATACTACGTAGTTTTCATGTTAAGGAATAAGTTAACTTATTCCTTCTTCTGGAACACACACGACACAAGGAGAGAGGAGGAGAATGAAAGCAATTTTCGGACACACCAAGGAAGAAAGGAAGAAGGGTTCGGCCATGGGTAGG